>CAMXCT020002207.1:0-25000 GCA_947184155.2 Cladocopium goreaui
GGGTGCCTGTTGGGGAAGGTGTTTGGAATTTTGTTTTGGAAAGTTTGGAGCCTTTGCGGGCTAGCAAACGGCAGCTTTGAAATTCATAAAAAGGCTCATTGCTGTGGCCCTGGCCCTGGGGGTTTGGAATTTTGGAGGCGTTTGGAGCCTTTGCGGGCTGGCAAACGGCAGCTTTGAAAGCTCATAGAAAGTCATTGCTGTGGCCCTGGCCCTGGGGTGCCTGTTGGGGAAGCTGCTTAAGGGTAAAGGTTTGGGGGGTTTGGAAGAGGACAAGGTCCACACCTGCGGTGGATCTGAGGTGCCTGCTGGGGACGGTGTTTGGAGGGTTTGGCGGGTTTTGGAGGGTTTGGAGGGTTTGGAGGGTTTGGAGGGTTTTGGAGGGTTTGCGGGCTGGCAAACGGCAGCTTTGAAAGCCTAAGAAAGCCATTGCTGTGGCCTGGCCCTGGGGTGCCTGTTGGGGAAGTGGCGTTGGCCCTGGGGTGCCTGTTGGGGAAGGTGTTTGGAATTTTGTTTTGGAAAGTTTGGAGCCTTTGCGGGCTAGCAAACAGCAGCTTTGAAATTCATAAAAAGTCTCATTGCTGTGGCCCTGGCCCTGGGGGTTTGGAATTTTGGAGGCGTTTGGAGCCTTTGCGGGCTGGCAAACGGCAGCTTTGAAAGCTCATAGAAAGTCATTGCTGTGGCCCTGGCCCTGGGGTGCCTGTTGGGGAAGCTGCTTAAGGGTAAAGGTTTGGGGGGTTTGGAAGAGGACAAGGTCCACACCTGCGGTGGATCTGAGGTGCCTGCTGGGGACGGTGTTTGGAGGGTTTGGCGGGTTTTGGAGGGTTTGGAGGGTTTGGAGAGTTTTGGAGGGTTTGCGGGCTGGCAAACGGCCCTGGGGTGCCTGTTGGGGAAGTGGCCTTGGCCCTGGGGTGCCTGTTGGGGAAGGTGTTTGGAATTTTGTTTTGGAAAGTTTGGAGCCTTTGCGGGCTAGCAAACGGCAGCTTTGAAATTCATAAAAAGTCTCATTGCTGTGGCCCTGGCCTTGGGGGTTTGGAATTTTGGAGGCGTTTGGAGCCTTTGCGGGCTGGCAAACGGCAGCTTTGAAAGCTCATAGAAAGTCATTGCTGTGGCCCTGGCCCTGGGGTGCCTGTTGGGGAAGCTGCTTAAGGGTAAAGGTTTGGAGGGTTTGGAAGAGGACAAGGTCCACACCTGCGGTGGTCCCAGGCGCCGCCCCGGCCTTGGCGAA
The DNA here is from genome assembly GCA_947184155.2 of Cladocopium goreaui. Lineage (NCBI taxonomy): Eukaryota > Dinophyceae > Suessiales > Symbiodiniaceae > Cladocopium > Cladocopium goreaui. The sequence goes on from CAMXCT020002207.1 coordinate 1,226, forward strand.
GGCCGGGGTCGGCGGATATACATACATATATATATATATACATATATCTATATATGTACATATATGTATACATATATATGTATGTATATGCGTGTGTATATATTTATTAATGTACATGTTATATAATTATATATATACATAGAATAGGAAGTCTGACTTTGCCAATTTCAGATCGAGCCTTTGTTTATTTGTTGCATTTGTCAAGCGTCTTGACATGTTTTGAATCTTGATTGTATGTCCCGTGGCTGCGGCGTTGGCTTGCTGTCTATTTGCTGCATGGTGTGGCATTTGCTGCTTACTGTTCTTGAGAAATGGAATAGATAGCAGGAGAAAAATACAGGTTTCTTTTGGTTTGACTGAACCATGTTGTTGCTCTTTTTCTCATCATGACAGATCATGAACCCGCACGCCATTCCCTCTCGGATGACGATTGGGCACTTGGTCGAGCAGCTCACTGGGAAGGTTTGCTCCATTTCATTTCCAAACCGTGCAAACAGTTTCGATTGCTTTTTGGTGGGCGACACTTCAAACCCAAGCTAGACATGTAAAACATTGTAAAACTATGATAAAATAATATGAATTTGGTGTACACGATGGTTGCGGAAGGCTTTGGTGATACAGACTCGGAGTAAAGTGTTTGGAAATCTTCAAATGCACGTAGACTTGACAGCTGAGAAGGTTGGTGCACTGGTTGGCTGTCAAGGAGATGTGGGCTCCTCAGGAAATAATCTAAACCTGATTTGAATTATCAGCACAGACTTCAGTGACTTCAATATTTTCACATGGTTGACGAATGCTACTAACTACATCTTCAAATGCACACTACTTGCGCTTTGTTTTGTACGTTGAGAAGGGGTTTGGTTCCTTGTGGTTCCCCTATGTTCCCGTTGCTTCATCTCAGCCCGCAGCTGTTGATTCTCTTCGAGCATGAAAATTCTCAGGCAACTCCATTCACGCGAGTCACTGTGAAGGACATCAGCAGCAGGCTAGGGAGAGAAGAGCCCATCAGGAGTGTCTTTTTCCATGCATCATCAGCATTATCACAATCATCACATGCAAAGTTTGAGGTCTTCCAACAAGTGCTTGTGATTCAGATGATTCTGGCAAGGCTACACGACATGGGCTTCCAGAGGTTCGGCAACGAAAAGGTGTGGAATGGACACACTGGGCGTCCTCTCACGAACAAGATCTTCGTTGGGCCAGTGTGACCTCGCTGGTGACAAGTTGGACATGGATCAGACAGACTGATCATATTGGATCATGTTGCATCGTGTTGGATCATGTTGGCAGTGCCAGCCATTCTTTTGCCCCCTTCATACCAAGCAAAGAACAAAAACCTGATCAAAGCCAGAGTTCTCAACGATCTACAGATTATTTGCACTAAAGTAAGGTCAGTGATCTGAAAAGCCACACCCTGTTGCACTGTCACCTTCTCGAGGTATTATCAGCGCCTGAAGCATATGGTCAGCGACAAAGTGCAGTCCAGATCCAGGGGCCCAGTCAAAGCCTTGGCTGCAGCGCCCTGCATAGTCCGGAATTCTTCCTAGTAATTAGATTCTGGTGCCATGTTTCGGAAAGTCAATGAACCTAAAATCCCAAGCCGAATTGCCAAATGCAAATACTCTCCGGTAAACAAACGTAGCTGCGGTTTTTCAAATTTTACAAAGCTAACCTAGCTACCAGAATAGGCTGCCAGACTAGCATGTTCCCCACAGACCCTTAGCTATTGGACAGCATCAACAATAAACAAGTCAGAAACAGTCTGAACAGGAGCCCACTAACATAGCTATCACTTTACAGCACTCGAGGTTTCCAACATGGAAGGAAGCCCACTAACATAGCTATTATTTTACAGCGCTCAAGGTTTCCAACACAGAAGGAAGCCCACTAACATAGCAATCATTTTACAGCACTCAAGGTTTCCAACATAGAAGGAGGCCCACTAACATAGCTATCATTTTACAGCGCTCAAGGTTTCCAACATGGAAGGAAGCCCACTAACATAGCTATCATTTTACAGCACTCAAGGTTTTCAACATAGAAGGAAGCCCACGAACATAGCTCTCATTTTACAGCACTCAAGGTTTCCATCATAGAAGGAAGCCCACTAACATAGCTCTCATTTTACAGCACTCAAGGTTTCCAACATGGAAGGAAGCCCACTAACATAGCAATCATTTTACAGCGCTCAAGGTTTCCAACACAGAAGGAAGCCCACTAACATAGCTATCATTTTACAGCACTCAAGGTTTCCAACATAGAAGGAGGCCCACTAACATAGCTATCATTTTACAGCGCTCAAGGTTTCCAACATGGAAGGAAGCCCCCTAACATAGCTCTTATTCCCCACATTGACGTGTGGGGTTTTTGTTTTTAGTTCTGTATCCGCTCCTCCTCCTCCTCCTCGTCCTCCTTCCTTCCTTCCCGTCCTCCCTCCCTCCCTCCCTCCATCACTCACTCTCACTCACTCACTCACACTCACTCACTCACACACACACACACACACCCACGCACTCACTCTCACTCACTCACTCACTCACACACACACACGCACTCACTCTCACTCACTCACTCACTCACTCATTCACTCACTCACCCACTCACTCCCTCACTCACTCACTCACTCATTCACTCACTCACTCACCCACTCACTCCCTCACTCACGCACACACTCACACACGCACACACGCACTCACTCACTCACTCACTCACTCACACACACACACACTCACTCACTCTCACTCACTCACTCACACTCACTCACACACACACACTCACTCACTCTCACTCACTCACTCACACTCACTCACTCACAATGTGCACTGCCAAGGGGTCGGATGTACGCCCCGGGGTTCCGCTGGCGTCCCTGGGTCTCCGCCTCTTTTGCGTGGCAGGCGTGGGACAATGTGCACTGCCAAGGGGTCGGATGTATGCCCCGGGGTTCCGCTGGCGTCCCTGGGTCTCCGCCTCTTTTGCGTGGCAGGCGTGGGACAATCGGCCAAAGGGCTGACTCACTGACTCACTCACTCACTGACTGACTGAGTGACTGACTCACTGACTCACTGACTCTCTCCGCCTCTTTTGCGTGGCAGGCGTGGGACAATGTGCACTGCCAAGGGGCTCAGGGGCTCATCCGTCGTGGCACGTTTCTGGTTTGCATGTAACGCCCCGGGATTCCGCTGCTTCCCTGGCTCCGCCTCTTTTGCGTGGCAGGCGTGGGACAATGTGCACTGCCAAGGGGTCGGATGTACGCCCCGGGGTTCCGCTGGCGTCCCTGGGTCTCCGCCTCTTTTGCGTGGCCGGCGTGGGACAATGTGCACTGCCAAGGGGTGGGATGTACGCCCCGGGGTTCCGCTGGCGTCCCTGGGTCTCCGCCGCTTTTGCGTGGCAGGCGTGGGACAATGTGCACTGCCAAGGGGTCGGATGTACGCCCCGGGGTTCCGCTGGCGTCCCTGGGGTCCCTCTCCCTCCCGCCTCTTTGCATTGGCAGCATGGCGTGGGACAATGTGCAAACTGCCAAGGGGTCGGATGTACGCCCCGGGGTTCCGCTGGCGTCCCTGGGTCTCCGCCTCTTTTGCGTGGCGGCGTGTGGACATGTCACTGCCACGGGGTCGGATGTACGCCCTCCGGGGTTCCGCTTGCGTCCCTGGTCTCCGCCGCTTTTGCGTGGCAGGCGGGACAATGTGCACTGCCAAGGGGTTGGATGTACGCCCTCACTCACTCACTGACTGACTGACTGAGTGACTGACTCACTGACTCACTGACTCACTCACTCACTCACTGACTGACTGACCGACTGACTCACTGACGCACTCACTCACTCACTCACTCACTCACCCACTCACTCACTCACTCACTCACTCACTCACTCACTCAAACTGGCTGTGCCGAAGTTCTGGATGGGCCCAAACTCCTCTGAGTCCTGTTGTTCCTGCTCTTCATCCGCATTCTCCTGTCGTGCATCCTCCTTGGATTGTCTGGGGTCTGGATTTGGGACCGGTGTGTTCCCGGTCAAGATGCTAGATTGTTTCTTCTCAGCAAATAGCCCATGCAGTATGGCCGCTGAAATTCTCTGAGCAGATTTTTGTACTGCTTCGACTGCGTGCAACGCTTTGACTCCTCTCTGGCAAACCACTGTTTTCGACTGGATGTGCCATCCATCCACAACATTATGCGCCTCACAAACTGCAGGGATCCAAGTCGCATCTGAGACAACCGCCTTCATATACTCGACTGCAAGCGCCATCTTGAACATGTCTTTGGTGGTGTTCATGTTTTTCCCCACATTGACGTGTGGGGGTTTTGTTTTTAGTTCTGTATCCGCTCCTCCTCCTCCTCCTCGTCCTCCTTCCTTCCTTCCTTCCCGTCCTCCCTCCCTCCCTCCATCACTCACTCTCACTCACTCACTCACACTCACTCACTCACACACACACACACCCACGCACTCACTCTCACTCACTCACTCACTCACACACACACACACGCACTCACTCTCACTCACTCACTCACTCATTCACTCACTCACCCACTCACTCCCTCACTCACTCACTCACTCATTCACTCACTCACTCACCCACTCACTCCCTCACTCACGCACACACTCACACACGCACACACGCACACACGCACACACTCACTCACTCACTCACTCACTCACTCCACTGGACTCCACTCCACTCCACTTCACTTCACTTCACTTCACTTCACTTCACTCACTTCACTCACTCTCACATCCCTCACTCACACACACCACACTGGCATCACTCACTCACACTCTCACTCACTCACTGTACATGAACATACATACATACACACAAACTCACCCACCATCACCGCTCCATCACTCTTATACTTCCTCTTCCCTTCTTGCTCTTCTATGGTCAGTCTAAGTCTAAAGAAGTTGGTAACATGTGGGGTTATCCGGTCCTTTAATTTTCGCAGCACTCAAGGTTTCCAACATGGAAGCGCACCCACGAGCATAGCAATAATTTCACAGCACTCAAGGTTTTCAACATAGAAGGAGGCCCACTAACATAGCTATCATTTTACAGCGCTCAAGGTTCTCAACATAGAAGGAAGCCCACTAACATAGCTCTCATGTTACAGCACTCAAGGTTTCCAGCATAGAAGAAAGGCCACTAACATAGGAATCATTTTACAGCACTCAAGGTTTCCATCATAGAAGGAAGCCCACTAACATAGCTCTCATTTTACAGCACTCAAGGTTTCCAACATGGAAGGAAGCCCACTAGCATAGCAATCATTTTACAGCGCTAAAGGTTTCCAACACAGAAGGAAGCCCACTAACATAGCAATCATTTTACAGCACTCAAGGTTTCCAACATAGAAGGAGGCCCACTAACATAGCTATCATTTTACAGCGCTCAAGGTTTCCAACATAGAAGGAAGCCCACTAACATAGCTATCATTTTACATCACTCAAGGTTTTCAATTTAGAAGGAAGCCCACTAACATGGCTATCATTTTGTTCTCCACCGCATGTATAACATATATTTAATATTTATCAAAAAAGGTCGCTGCAAACATAGCTATCCATCTTTCCTCGGATTTTACCATTTTACAGCAAAATATGTTTTATATAAGTTTTTTAAGGGACCTTAGTTTACCAAAGTGTAAGGGACCTTAGTTTACCAAAGTGTAAAGGCAGAATAATTCTACACTGACTACGGCAACTCAGAAGCTGGAAAGGGAAACTCACTGTATCCTGAGCTTCAAATCCTAAGGCGCTTCACACACCTTTTCTTGACCAAAAATGCCTAGATGTCGTCGGATCTGACGTGTCATGGGAATCTATGCACAGGCCCCCCCAACTGCTCGCAGTTGCTACTGATGCCATGATTTCACCGCATCAAATCTTCCAAGTCCGCAAGACTTTTCATGCTTCAAGTCTGCAAGACCTGTTCAAAGAAGAATCCCAAAAAGAAAGGCCATGATCATGTTGGAAAGACCTGAACCTGCATGATCATGTTGGAACTTCCAAAACCTCACTATCTAAGCTACCTGCAACCGCTGCCGAAGTTCGCTCACCACCGCGACTCAGCCTGGATGATGTCGACGCAGCCTGCCCTGGACTGCTGGAAGCCGCTGCAGAAGTTTTCTCACCACTGCGACTCGGCATTGATGAGGTCGACGCTGAAGTTCGCTCACCACCGCGACTTGGCATAGATGATGTCGACGCAGCCTGCCCTGGACTGCTGGAAGCCGCTGCAGAAGTTGTCTCACCACCGCGACTCGGCATTGATGAGGTCGACGCTGAAGTTCGCTCACCACCGCGACTTGGCATAGATGAGGTCGACGCCGCAGTTCGCTCACCACCGCGACTTCGCATTGATGAGGTCGATGCAGCCTGCCCAGGACTGCTTAAGGTCGCAGCAGCAGCATCGTCTTGCGATCCCGTGGTGATCTGGATACTCAGAGACGAAGAGCTCTTTGATGGTGTTGATTGCTCCACATGCTCCAGCTTCACTGATTCACTGCCTCTTGCAGACTCCTCCGAAGATTTTTGATGACTATCTTCGTCTTGGTGGCGCGATGTCCATTGCAATCTCCTCAGGCAAAACTTCGCACAGGTTTTGAAGCCACTGCACGTCATCTGTCCAACATAGACTGCCCCTAAGGCCATCAATGTGGCACCACACGTCCAAATGGCGCTAAACTCAGCTTCATCTCCAATCTCTTCAGAGTCCACTCCGGACAGCAGCATACTTCCCACCGCCAGCACAACACTGCAGCCACATGAGGTGCTGTTCCATATCCACCTCCATCTCCTTCTTCACCTTGTTGAGGTCTCATGCCAAGATCTCGAAGGAGGGACATGAATGACTGTCCAAGAAGCGGCTTGGTCAACCCGTCCGCTACAAGGTCAATTCCTCGCAGATGGATCAATCGAAAGCCCCCACCAGGCGCTATCCCCTCCAAGGCCTCCTTCACATACGACGCCCTGATGCGCAGATGTCTCGTCCTCCACGACGTTCCACCTGTACCTGATGCATTCCAATGGCTGCTACATTGTCGCCATAGATGACCCTCTCAATGTTGGAAGTTCCAGGTGTCTCGCCCAGCATTGCGCATAGCATGGTTTCCGTTGACCTCCCAACATTCAGGGCATCACAATAGGTCACCAGTTCGCTCTCCGCCGTTGAGTGTGTGACGAAGGGCTGGATCGATGTGTTCCAGCTGATGATGCATCCACCCAGAAACGTTGCAATGCCCTGAGTGCTTCGGTGCCGCGTCCCTGTGCCAAAGGCGATATCAGCCATGACTTCTAGTAGGCGTGGATTTCGTGCAATCTTCAGCTGGCTTCTTTCACCCCAAACGTTGCCAGGGACACCCTCCGTGTAGAACAAACCACCTGGATTCCCTTTGACACAATCTATGAGTGCCAATCCAATTTCAGCAGCGCGAACTGGATTTCTGGTTGCAAGACGGCAGACTGTGGCAACTCCAACGGATACATCTGGCCTTGTCCTTGTTGACAGCCAAAGTAGAGCACCAGCAATCGCTTGGGCCTGCTTGATCTGTTGAGGTTCAACCGGGTCAGATGGCACACCATCATCCTCATTGATGCGGTAGTTGGGAACCTCCGTGGCTTTGGTGATGTTCCATCTCTGAAGCATCTCCAATTCATACATGTTCTGTGAGACTTTGAAGCCATCCTCTGTCATTGCCTCGATCTCAAAGCCACTGTATTTCACCATTGTGCCCTCCCCCGTTTTCTCCACTGCAGAGATCGCCCATGTTTTTTCGATTGCTGTCGTTGCTGCATGAATCGCTCCATCCTCAGCCACAAAGAGCAAGTCGTCGACATAGATCGACACAAGCCCAGACCACATCGTGTCACCACTTTCGCAGTCTACCTCCTCCATTCTCCACATGTTCTCATCTGGAGTTTTCTTGAAGGCGCCTTTGACCTGACGTCCAAAGCGCTCCCATTCCCATGTGATCTTGGGAACCGTCTCATCTCGATGAAGCCCCCAGTCACGCGGTGAACTTGTAAGTCCATACAGCGCTTCGTCAATCAGCCAAATGTGATGACCTTCTGCCAGTCCGAGTTTCTTGAAGACTACTGGAATCTCCATTGCCAGCAGCTTGTTTGTTTCCCTTTTCTCGGGGCATTGAGAAACGCCGTACGTATGTCAGTACAGCCGCACCTCCATTTGTTGAGAGCTCCAAGACGCAGCATCGTCCGAACCTGATTGGCGTCAGGCCAACCAGCGTAGTGTTCCGCATTGTCAGGAGCTTCATAGTTCCCACAGACCACTGCTCGGCTTCTAGAAGCCCCGCTGCCAGCTTTCCTGGTGTGCACCATTTTTCTGGCAACACTTCAATCGGCAGCCACGTTGTTGTGCTAGCCGTTGCAGCTCGGTCTTTGTGATCTGTCTCACAGCTTGTTTGTTTTTCACCAACTGGTCGTACTCCGCCTTGATTGACGGTTGCCATGCATCTAGGCTCGCCCACGCCTCCGCATTGCTGATCGTCTTTGTGACCAAAAACACTTGGTTCAGCTTCTCCAGCGTTCGCTTGGTTTCACACATTCTTGGGCATCTTGAAGCTGGTATTCAACCATCATCTTCATGTTGATGGCCTCCGCCAGGGCACCAATCCACATGGATTGCTCCTCGGATGTAGCATCCAGCTTGTCATACTCAGTCTCGATGTACTCCGCCAAGTTGTTGTGAAGACCTCGAAAAGCTGCTGGACCTGTCATACCTGAGGCGACCGGGCATGCGCCACCAACCCGGTCGTTAGGCGCCTCCATCAAAACCCCTCCTCGCAGTCCCTCCACCTCCACATCTGACTGCATTGTGGGCGTGTCAGCTTGTGAACTTGCAGAGGTCTGCTCGTCTTCTGTGCTCAGGGACCAGCTAGACGCATCACTACCGTTTATATCATCCATTATCATCCATTTCAAAGTGGGTTTGAAGACACCCCCGAATTTGAAAAACATTGTGGCTAAAGGTTGTCCCTTTTTTGGCCCGTCCGCCCCCTTGGTGTCCAACATCGACCGAATTGCCGGCACTGCTGTCTTCCCACGTAGACGCCTGGTTGGCACACCATCCACCATCATAGGAACAGGCCGCTCTCGTTCTGGGAGAAAGACGTTGGGTTTACCTGGGGGGTCAGCTTGATCCGGAGTTGATGTTGGTTCCACCACATCGTCCGTGAAGAAGAATCGACCCGCTGCCACGTTTTGCACATAGTAGTTGGTTGTTGTGAAGCTGCTGCATCGATCAGGGCCCATCACTACCACCTCCCCCCCTCCCATCTCTCCATGGACAGCACCTGTCCTGCCAAGATTGTTTCAGCGCGAACGCTTTTGTGCCAAACTTCAGAAGAGGCGCTGCTGGCCACCCAATGCTTTGCAGCTGACATCGCAATCTCCGCTCGCCCACATGCCGAAGTGCTAAAGGCCAGGATTCCAATGGGCACAGCTTGGCACTGATCAGTGTTCTGACTGCCCTTTTCACGGCCCCCACCTCGTTCTCAACTCGGTCATTGGTCTTGTAGGAAGATCCCGTGGTCAAAGTTGTGATCACCCCTCTGTCCAAAGTCCATCGACGGACGGGTGCTGATGTGAGCTCACAAGCCCGATCACAGTGAATGCGATGCAGTGGCAGCCCAAGATACCGAAGACGTGCATAGATCCTGGCCAATGCTGGCAGCACATCCTTCACAGCTCGCGATGGGATGACCTCAGTGAAGGTGAGGTTCTTGACACCAACATTCTGTGCATCTTCCACCAATCGATGCCATGCGTCAAAGGCTGTCCGCATCGTTTCCTCTACCAGACCATCAGGGCCAGGTTCAGGAACGCTGTGTTCTTGTAGTGGATCTTGTGGCTGTTCAAGTTCGGCTGGATCTTCAGGTGCTGGTGGCAAATCTCCCCCGTCATCCATCATCACTTCATCATCATCCGTCACTTCAACATTGGGAACTTCAAAAGTCGTTCGATCGGTTCGATCGCCCCGCCGTGTAAGTCCATCGACGGCAGGGGTTGATCGTGTTGAGGATCTCGGCCACCCCCTCCGTATAAGTCCATCGACGGCAGAGGATGGTCCTCGTTCTCCTTTGGAGCTCCCGGATGATCAATCAGGGGTTTGCCATCACCTGTAACTGGAAAAGTGTAGCACGCCACCATGATGTAGCGACATCGATCACCTCCTTGCTCTTTGCCCACAGTCATCTTTCCAGAGATCGATTGAAAGAGTGAATGCATCTGGATGAGATACTCTCCGGTGTGGACGGCTTCCACCTGGGCTCTGACGCGGTGCATGCAATCTCTTCGTGCTGGAAGGTGGTCATGTAGAAAGTGCTGCTTCCATGCCTCCAATGCGACCTGGTTCAGCGGTCGTAGAGATGGTTGTTGTCCAGCAAGCACTTCTCCCGCCAGCCGTTGCATGTGCCTATTCAAGGCTGTTGAGATCGCAGCTTTCAACCCTGGGCCCAACACGCCCATGTTTTTGATTCTTGCATTCGCTGCTGCATTGACATCGCTCTGAAAGCCGCAGTAGCTCTTTGTTCATCCTCAGGTTCACCACGAAGGCCATCTAGTTCAAACAACTCCATCATGTTGGTTGCCGTAGTGGTCGGCTTTCTCTTTTTGTGCTGGTAACGCAATGCCGAGATTGTTCGACATGGTGGCCCCAGCAGCACTGCTCGAACTCGTCCTGTGGCACAGAGCGACAGCAAGTAGGCGTAGTAGACATTCTTGTCGTGTAAGTTGGCAGCGACATTTCCTTGAAGATCGACGCACAGCACTTCGGTGGTCCCACTCGAGCACTTCTGTTCCCAGCACTTGTGGTCAGCATGTGCAACACGACATTCTTGGCCTTGAGGAGCTTACGCTTTTTGTGGCGGTTCCATGGAAGTTGATTTCCAAAGTGCTCAGCCTTCACCTGCTCAAGTCTTGGGATGAGTCTCATCATCACCTCATCCGGAAGGTCAGGGAAGAGCCCCTTCATCTTGAGGGTCATCGCCACTTCGGTGTCAAGGCTCCTCTTGTCGACCAAAGCATGATCTGGGATCAGTGTCTTGACCACTGCCAACTTCCGTCGTTGATGGACGTAGAAGCCCCCAGCGCTTGGGTCGTTGGGCTCATAACCCTTCAAATCCTAAGGCGCTTCACACACCTTTTCTTGACCAAAAATGCCTAGATGTCGTCGGATCTGACGTGCCATGGGAATCTATGCACAGACTGAGAAATCGTTGGAAACTGGCTGGTATATTCAGGAATGATCCAAATGCAAATAGAAGATATGTAAAACACATTACGAAAAAGTAAATTAGAATAGATTAGATGTAAAATAGATGGAAGCAGTGTTGCAAGAAAAAGTCTCATCTCAGCAGGCATATGATGCCATAATCACATTCCTTGTAAGATCTTGAAGCATCAAGCTTCATGAAGCCCTGAACTCACTAGATCAAGTTCAGACGGTTCGAGATTTCATGAGATTTTGCAGCATCTTCAATTCGTTCGCTGGTGGCAAGGTCCAAACATTGACGAGACAGCCAACAGAAGGCTCTTGGTGCATGCTGTCTAGACTTTCCCCACAACTTCCACCCCGTCTACGTTGAGCAGAATTGTAGAGCTTCGCACGCCGGCGATGCCCTGTGGCTTGGAAGCGGCACCGTACTGTGGAGCTGAATGCATGGTAGGTGTGTGGATGAGAATGCAGATAGTCGCCGGGAAGGGGCATTGTGATGTAGGTGGAAAGTTCCGTGCCAAGGAACTTTGGGGAGTGGAAGTTCTTGTTGTTAATGTTGATGCAGACGTTGATGATGTTGATGCTGATGTTGTTGCTGTTGTTGTTGTTGTGGTTGTTGTTGTTTGTGGTTGTTTGTTGTTGTGTGTTGTTTGTTGTTGTGTGTTGCTGTTGCTGTTGCTGTTGTTCTTGTTTCTTCTTCTTCTTCTTCTTTTTCTTCTTCTTCTTCTTCTTCTTGTTGTTGTTGTTGTTGTTGTTGTTGTTGTTCTTGTTCTTGTTCTTGTTGTTGTTTGTTCTTCTTGTTGTTTGTTCTTGTTGTTGTTTGTTGTCGTTGTTGTCGTTGTTGTCGTTGTTGTCGCTGTTGTTGTCGTTGTCGTTGTCGCTGTTGGTGTTGTTGCTGTTTGTTTGTTGGTTTGTTGGTTTGTTGGTTTGTTGGTTTGTTGGTTTGTTGGTTTGTTGGTTTGTTGGTTTGTTGGTTTGTTGGTTTGTTGGTTTGTTGGTTTGTTGGTTTGTTGGTTTGTTGGTCTGTTGGTCTGTTGGTCTGTTGGTTTGTTGGTTTGTTGGTTTGTTGGTTTGTTTGTTTGTTGGTTGGTTGGTTGGCTGGTTGGTAGGTTGGTTGGTTGGCTGGTTGGTTGGTTGGTTGTTGTTGTTCTTGCTGTTCTTGCTGTTCTTGCTGTTCTTGTTCTTGTTCTTGTTCTTGTTGTTCCTGTTGTTCTTGTTGTTGTTTGTTGTGGTTGTTGTGGTTTTTGTCGTTGCTGTCGTTGTTGTCGTTGTTGTCGTTGTTGCCCTTGTCGTTGTCGTTGTTGTTCTTCTTGTTCTTGTTCTTGTTGTTGTTGTTGTTGTTGTTGTTGTTGTTGTTTTTGTTGTTGTTGTTGTTGTTGCTGTTGTTGTTGTTGTTGTTGTTGGTTGGCTTCGTCGTTGTCGTTGTCGCTGTTGTTGTTGTTGTTGTTGTTGTTGTTTTTGGTTGTTGGTTGTTGTTTGTTGTTTGGTGTTTGTTGTTTGCTGTTTTTGTTGCTGTTGCTGTTACGGTTGTTTTTTTCTTGTTCTTGTTCTTGTTCTTGTTGTTTGTTGTTGTCGTTGTTGTCGTTGTTTCTTGTTGTTTGTTGTTTGTTGTTTGTTGTTTGTTGTTGTTATTTTTTTGTTGTCGTTGTTGTCGTTGTTGTTGTCGTTGTCCTTGTCGTTGTCCTTGTCGTTGTGGTGGTTGTTGTTGTTGTTGTTGGTTGTTGGTTGTTGGTTGTTGGTTGTTTGTTGTTTGTTGTTTGTTGTTTGTTGTTGGTTGTGGTTGTGGTTGTGGTTGTTGTTGTTGTTGTTGTTGATTGTTGTTGCTGCTGCTGCTGCTGTTGTTGTTGGTGTTGGTGTTGTTGTTGTTGTTGTTGTTGTTTGTTGTTTGTTGTTTGTTGTTTGTTGTTTGGTGTTTGTTGTTTGTTGTTTGTTGTTTTTTGTTTGTTGTTTGTTGTTTGTTGTTTGTTGTTTGCTGTTTGTTGTGTGTTGTTTGTTGTTTGTTGTTTGTTGTTTGTTGTTGTTGTTTTTGTTGTTGTTGTTGTTGTTGTGGTTGTGGTTGCTGTTGCTGTTATTGTTGTTGTTGTCGTTGTCGTTGTCGTTGTCGTTGGCTTTGGCGTTGGCGTTGTCGTTGTCGTTGGTCGTTGGTCGTTGGTCGTTGGTCGCTGGTCGTTGGTCGTTGGTCGTTGGTCGTTGGTCGTTGGTCGTTGGTCGTTGGTCGCTGGTCGCTGGTCGCTGGTCGTTGGTCGTTGGTCGTTGGTCGTTGGTCGTTGGTCGTTGGTCGTTGGTCGTTGGTCGTTGGTCGTTGTTGGTTGTTGGTTGTTGGTTGTTGTTGTTGGTTGTTGGTTGTTGGTTGTTGGTTGTTGTTGGTTGTTGTTGTTGTTGTTGTTGTTGTTGTTGTTGTTGTTGTTGTTGTTGTTTGCTGCTGCTGCTGCTGTTGTTGTTGTTGTTGTTGGTTGGCTTCGTCGTTGTCATTGTCGTTGTCGTCGTCGTTGTTGTTGTTGGTTGGCGTCGTCGTTGTCGTTGTCGTCGTCGTCGTCGTTGTCGTTTGTTGTCGTTGTCGTTGTTGTTGCTCTTGCTGTTACCCCTGCTGTGCCCTGCAGCTTTTTTCTCAGTCTCGTAGTGGCCGAAAATCGTCAAATAGGTTTTGCTTCCACTTTTGTTTCGAAATTCTCGGAGCAAAAAACACCGAAAATACCAATATATATTGTTTGCGCCTGGGAAGCCCAAAACCACAGTATTTACGATGTGGTTTGCTTCTGGTGGCAAAAACCACGGTATTTACAATTGTTTTTGGCTTGTGCCTGGCAAAAACATTGTTATTTTACATGATTTTCAGCATGCTGGAAAAAGATGCAAGAAGTAGTTTCTATATGCAAAAAGGAAAAGAAAACACTGTATTTTACGATGTTTTGGCTTCCCGAGCGCAGCAAAAATCGCCAAAATATGGTTCAAAAACGGACCAAAATCGATTTCCAAAAGCATCTTATGATTTTACCAGTAGTACCGCGCAAGGCAGTGGCGGAAGTTTCAACAATAGGGAACCTATAGGAGAGGTTGGTTGTTGTGGCTCACGGATGGCAGAGCGAATCCACTGATGGACCGAAAGGTGGTTGGAGTTGTGTTTTTTGGAGTGGCTGCAGTGGTCACCTCACCGCAACTGCTGGATGTAGTTTGGTGTAGTGCATTTGTGGTTGTAGTTGTAGTGTAGTGGAGTTGTAGTTGTAAGTTGTAGTTGTAATGTAGTGTAATTAGTGTAGTGTAGTTGCAGTTGTAGTTGTGGTGTGGTGTAATTAGTGTAGTGTATTGTAGTGTACTGTAGTGTCTTGTACTGTAGCGTGGTAGAGTGTAGTGTAGTCTAGTGTATTGTAGCGTAAGGTAGTGTAGTTGTAGTTGTAGCGTGGTGTAGTGAAGTGCAAGGTAGTGGTAGTTGTCATCGTGGTTGCAGTTGTAGCTGTAGTGTAATGTAATGTAATTAGTGTAGTGTAGTGTTGCGTAGTGTTGTGCAATGTAGTGTAGTATATTTGTAGTTGTAGTAGTGGTGTAGTAGTGGTGTAGTGTGGTGTAGTGTAGTGGTAGTTGTAGTTGTTGTAGTAGTTGTTGTTGTTGCTGTTGTTGCTGTCTATCCATCTATTCTGCGGGACTTCCTCAGTTTTTGAACTTGACAACATCAAAAACGCAGCAATGCTGCGAGACTTTCTCAATTTTCGAAGTTGGCAAGAGCAAAAACGAAGCAATTCTGCGAGACTTCCTCATTTTTCGAAGGTGACAACATCAAAAACGAAGCAATTCTGCGAGACTTCCTTCAATAATGGAAAGTTGAGTGCAGAGCTGACGGCCTCGTACCAATGTGTTTTATACCCTCAAGTACTAGGTGTCTAGAATGGGGGGGCCCTGGGGTACCCAGGGGGGGGGGTCTAAGATCCCCCCCCCCCCGATATTAGACCCTTTGGAGGCTCTCATTTTAGACCCTTGGGACCCCTTAGTTATGTGGAATGATGATGATGATGATGGTGATGATCATATTAAAAACCCTAGTGCCAACCTACCTTGTGCAGATAATTTGTCCAGGCATCACCTTGACCATAACTCCTATTTAAAAAATCCACAAATTCGGTCTTATTTCGACGACCCCCTTTCTTGTTGCACTATGCAGCTGGTTTATGCTGGTTTCAGGTCCGGGGAGGTGTCCGTTTTCTTGGAGAATGTTTTTTGGTGAAAGGCTTGTTTTGTAGACCGTTTTCTTGGAGAATGCAAAGGGAGAATGCATCACATAGCACGCTATCACATCAGATCGATCAACATTATAATTCAAAGGAAAAAAACATTGATTAGGTGAAAAACCATTGTAGAACCTTATGGGTGGAAAAAGGTATTGTTGATTATCACCCACCCAAAATACCCAACAATCCCCAGAAGCAGTGGGTTGAACACCACACAAGGTCTAAAATCATGTCCTTCATGATATGCCTGAAAAAATCATTGGTCCAATATGGGGTAAACCATTTAAGAACCTCATTAATTCTATAACTTCCAAAAAACCCTGTAATCAACCAGATTTGCATCACATAGCACGCTATCACATCAGATCGATCAACATTATATTTCAAAGGAAGAATAACATTGACTAGGTGAAAAACCATTGTAGAACCTTATGGGTGGAAAAAGGTATTGTTATTATCACCCACCCAAAATACCCAACAATCCCCAGAAGCAGTGGGTTGAACACCACACAAGGTCTAAAATCATGTCCTTCATGATGTGCCTGAAAAAATCATTGGTCCAATATGGGGTAAACCATTTAAGAACCTCATAAATTCTATAAATTCCAAAAAGCCCTGTAATCAACCAGATTTGCATCACATAGCACGCTATCACATCAGATCGATCAACATTATATTTCAAAGAGAAATAACATTGATTAGGTGAAAAACCATTGTAGAACCTTATGGGTGGAAAAAGGTATTGTTGATTATCACCCACCCAAAATGCCCAACAATCCCCAGAAGCAGTGGGTTGAACACCACACAAGGTCTAAAATCATGTCCTTCATGACATGCCTGAAAATATCATTGGTCCAATATGGGGTAAACCATTTAAGAACCTCATAAATACTATAAATTCCAAATAGCCCTGTAATATCCTTGGATCAACCAGATTTGCATCACATAGCACGCTATCACACCACCTCGATCAACATTATATTTCAAAGGAAAAATAACATTGATTAGGTGAAAAACCCATTGTAGAACCTTATGGGTGGAAAAAGGTATTGTTGATTATCACCCACCCCAAATACCCAACAATCCCCAGAAGCAGTGGGTTGAACACCACACAAGGTCTAAAATCATGTCCTTCATGACATGCCTGAAAAAATCATTGGTCCAATATGGGGTAAACCATTTAAGAACCTCATAAATTCTATAAATTCCAAAAAGCCCTGTAATCAACCAGATTTGCATCACATAGCACGCTATCACATCACCTCGATCAACATTATATTTCAAAGAAAAATAGATTTGATTAGGTGAAAACCATTCTGCAATGACCATTGTAGAACCTTATGGGTGGAAAAAGGCTTTGGATGGTTTCGGTTTGTATTTTGTGAAGGTAGCATAGGGCTAAGTGATCTATAGTGATCTCACATATCATCACTCTATCATGACAAAAAAACATAGGGTCTAAGATATGATTTTAGACCCGTGCACGTGGGTGTCTGAAGATTTTCTCCTGGCAATTGGTGGTTTTCCACAAGAATACCATCTTAGACCCAGTCCTGGGGTTCTAATATCTAGTCGTGAGGGTGCCTGAGTAGTACTTGATGGTATTGTGTTTTGCGATGTTTGTGGTCTACGTCTCCAAAGTATTGCGCCTGCCACGAAAAAGTGATGCCAGGTCATACAAAGTGCTGCACCTGTCACACAAAATCATGTTCCCAAAAGACTGAAGATCTGATGCTCCAGAATGCAGCCTCTCTCAGGAAATCAGCACCCTGACCTCCTAACATCTCTGATGAACATGTCTCTTGTACTGCGCCTGCCACGCGAAATGCATCTTTCCAGATCCTCTTCAAATGCCCCACGCCGAAACGCCATTAAAAAAAAACAATGTTTTTTAGCACCGCAAGCAAAAACACCGTAAATTACAGGTCCTTCAGTCGGGGGGGAGTCGACACGGGGTGGGTCGGCGGCAGGGGGCGCAGCGTCTACAACTTTCGGTTACCACCGAAGGCCTCCGGCAAGGACACGGGCTGGCCCTTGGCCGGCGCCCGGCCGCCGATTTGTGGAACCAGTCTAGCATCGCAGCTCGTGGCCGGCGCGCCAGTAGCCGCCGGAATAATAGCGACACGCCCAGCTCAAGTTTCCGGGCTCAGCGGGCTGTCGAGGCAAGGAAACGACTGCGAAACACGATCCAGCTGGAGGTTTCACCGGGCTCTGCGGGACGGCTCTCGGTGCCTAACGTTGCTTTCCGAACCCTCTAGAAAAACAGTTGTCGAGGCCAGGAAACGGCTGCCAAGGACCTGGCCTCCCCACAACAAAACACCCAGCTGCTAGGTTTCACCGGGTTCTGCGGGACGGCTCTCGATGCCTAACGTCGCCCTTCTGAACTTTCTAAATCTTTCTAGAAAAACAACTGTCTAGGCAAGGACACGGCTGCCAAACAGAAAAACACCACCCAGCTGAATCTGAAGGCTTCACCGCGAACTGTCTAGAAAAACAGCTGTGCAGATTTCACGGGGCTTTGCGGGACGGCTCTCGATCCTTGACCTCGCTGTCTGAACCCTGTAGAAAAACAGCTGCCAGGGCAAGGAAACGGCTGCCGAGGATCTAGCCTCGCCACAGCAAAACTCTCGATGCCTAACGTCGCCTTCTCGAAAAACAGAGCTGTTTTTCCTGAGAGCGTCTGAGCGAAGGGTTCTTCTAATAGTGGGGGTCTGTCAAACATTTTCACATCTTCACATCTTCTCATCCTCACATCCTCACATCTTCACATCCTCACATCTTCACATCCTCACATCTTCATATCTTCTCATCTTCACATCTGCTCATCTTCACATCTTCTCATCTTCGCATCCTCACATCTTCACATCTTCTCATCTTCACACCCTCACATCTTCACATTTTCTCATCTTCACATCCTCACATCTTCACATCTTCTCATCCTCACATCCTCACATCTTCACATCTTCTCATCCTCACATCCTCACATCTTCACATCCTCACATCTTCACATCTTCTCATCTTCACATCTGCTCATCTTTACATCTTCTCATCTTCACATCTGCTCATCTTCACATCCTCACATCTTCACATCTTCACATCACATCTTCACATCTTCTCATCCTCACATCTTCACATCTTCACATTCTCTGTTGCCCTCTTTCTCTCTTGCCCTCTTTCTCTCTTGCCCTCTTTCTCTCTTGCCCTCTTGCTCTCTCCTTCTTTTCTATTTCTCTCTTGAAGGCGCGGGGCAGTGCCAACGAGACGGCACGAACGCAACGCTTTCACACGAAACAACGTTCGATCGCCAAAAACTGAAGTAAAACTGCGATTCTACCTCGGCGGCAACCCTTTCGCACAAAATGACGTTCGATCGCCAAAAACTGACCTTAAAATTGTGATTGTGAAATGTCCGCGGCAACTCTTTCACGCGAAATGAGGTTCGATCGCCAAAAACTGAAGTAAAATTGCGATTTTGAAATGTCCGCGACAACCCTTTTGCGCGAAATGAAGTTCGATCGCCAAAAACTGAAGTAAAATTGCGATTTAACAACTTCCGCGGCAACCCTTTCTCACGAAATGAAGTTCGATCGCGAAAACTGAGGTAAAATTGCGATTTCAAGGGTCCAATCGCAACCCTTTCGCATGAAACGAGGTTCGATCGCGAAAAACTGATGTAAAATTGCGATTTTGAAATGTCCGCGACAACCCTTTCGCACGAAATGAGTTTCGATCGGCAAAAACTGAGGTAAAATTGCAAATTTACAACCTCCGCGATAACCCTGTGTGTAAATGTGTCTGTGTGTAAAAGTTTCTGTGGGTAAATGTGTCTGTGTGTAAAAGCATCTGTGTGTCACCGTGTCTGTGTGTTCAAGCTTCTGTGTCACCGTGTCTGTGTGTAAAAGCTTCTGTGTGTAAACGTGTTTGTGTGTAAACGCGTCTGTGTGTAAAAGCATCTGTGTGTAAAAGATCCCCGTCTGGTGTCCTGAGCTGAAAACCTAGGGGCACAAGCTCATGGTTTTCAGCCAAAAATTGGCCACAAACATGTTGGCTTTAGGTTTTTATTTTTGCTAAAAATATCTCAGCATTATAGGTTTTCATTTTGTCTTTTTTTTGCTACTTTGTTCTAAGAAGATCTTGGCCCCTAAGGATTTTAGATTTTTAAAATTTTGTGGAACCAAGGAACATGATGCCTTGAACCCATAAGATTTCAGCCAGGAAAAATGTTTCACCTTGATCAATGTCTTGACTTGTGATACCTCGAACCTATGGTCTTCGCAACAGGTTGAGTCAAAGGAATTCATCCTGTGTCGTGTGGGGCATTTAGACATTCGACCATGTCTTGAATCCCCGTCTGGGGTTCCTGGCTGAAAGTAGGTGCCTGCAGCCTCAATTTTAGCCAGATGTCAGCCAAATTTAGCTTCAAGAATGCTAGGCCTCAGCTTTTTAGCTTTTGTTGCGTTTTTACATATTTTATAGTTTTGTTTTTAGATAAACCATGCAGCGAAAGGATTTCAGCCGAGGGAACACCTCTTGAGAACATTTTTGCAACAGGTTGGGCGCAGGTAGTTTAAGCCACCGAAGCTTACTGAGAACAACTTTTGCAGTGAGGGTCGCAACCAGGTTTTTATTGGACAGTCTATTCTTGCAAGGATCCCAAGTCGCTTTAAAAAATCAAACGTTTTTGCCGCCTAAAAGGTGAACATTGAAATTTTGAGAGGTGAATCTTGGGACGTTGGATGAGGATGGGTTTGCAAAACTGAGTCATGAGTCGTTTGTGGTGTATCTTTGGGACGTTGGTTCAGGATGGGTTGGCACACATGCCTAGTGTAACATGGTCATGAGTCCTTTGTGGTGTATCTTTGGGACGTTGGTTCAGGATGGGTTGGCACACATGCCTAGTGTAACATGGCGAGCTGTTCCGGCAAAGTGCAAAAGAGGGATGTGTGAGATGAAAATCTTAGGGTCTGAGGTTTTGTGGACGTTGGTTCAGGATGGGTTGGCACAAATGCGTGGTGTAACATGGAGAGCTGTTCCGGCAAAGTTCAAAAGAGGGATGTGTGAGATGAAAATCTTAGGGTCTGAGGTTTTGTGGTGTATCTTTGGGATGTTGGTTCAGGATGGGTTGGCACAAATGCGTGGTGTAACATTGAGAGCTGTTCCGCAAAGTTCAAAAGAGGGATGTGTGAGATGAAAATCTTAGGGTCTGAGGTTTTGTGGTGTATCTTTGGGACGTTGGTTCAGGATGGGTTGGCACAAATGCGTGGTGTAACATGGAGAGCTGTTCCGGCAAAGTTCCAAAGAGGGATGTTTGAGATGAAAATCTTAGGTCGAGGTTTTGGTGGTTTATCTTTGGTACGTTGGTTCAAGGTGGGTTGCACAAATGCGTGGTGGTAACATGGAGACTGTTCCGGCCAAAGTTCCAAAGAGGGATGTGTGAAAGATGTGTGAGATGAAAATCTTAGGGTCTGAGGTTTTGTGGTGTATCTTTGGGACGTTGGTTCAGGATGGGTTGGCACAAATGCATGGTGTAACATGGAGAGCTGTTCCGGTGAAGTTCAAAAGAGGGATGTGTGAGATGAAAATCTTAGGGTCTGAGGTTTTGCGGTGTATCTTTGGGACGTTGGTTCAGGATGGGTTGGCACAAATGCGTGGTGTAACATGTAGAGCTGTTCCGGCAAAGTTCAAAAGAGGGATGTGTGAGATGAAAATCTTAGGGTCTGAGGTTTTGTGGTGTATCTTTGGGACGTTGGTTCAGGAGGGGTTGGCACAAATGCGTAGTGTAACATGTAGAGCTGTTCCGGCAAAGTTCAAAAGAGGGATGTGTGAGATGAAAATCTTAGGGTCTGAGGTTTTGTGGTGTATCTTTGGGACGTTGGTTCAGGATGGGTTGGCACAAATGCGTGGTGTAACATGGAGAGCTGTTCCGGCAAAGTTCCAAAGAGGGATGTGTGAGATGAAAGTCTTAGGGTCTGAGGTTTTGTGGTGTATCTTGGGACGTTGGTTCAGGATGGGTTGGCGCAAATGCGTGGTGTAACATTGAGAGCTGTTCCAGCAAAGTTCAAAAGAGGGATGTGTGAGATGAAAATCTTAGGGTCTGAGGTTTTGTGGTGTATCTTTGGGACGTTGGTTCAGGATGGGTTGGCACACATGCGTAGTGTAACATGGAGAGCTGTTCTGGCGAAGTTCAAAACGGGGATGTGTGAGATGAAAATCTTAGGGTCTGAGGTTCTGTGGTGTATCTTTGGGACGTTGAGTTTGTGATGTTTCCATCCGTGCTGTGAACAATGAACAAAGACAGTGAGCCGAGATCATCAGTGAGGGGCA
Source organism: Cladocopium goreaui (assembly GCA_947184155.2). NCBI lineage: Eukaryota > Dinophyceae > Suessiales > Symbiodiniaceae > Cladocopium > Cladocopium goreaui. The sequence goes on from CAMXCT020002207.1 coordinate 22,995, forward strand.
AAAGGGACAGCTGCTTCGGAATCTTCGGGCTCAAGTTCGAAAATGAATCCCTGAGACTTGGGATACTCAAGACATGGTCAAATGTTTAAGGATCCCACATGACATAAGATGAATTTCTTTGAGCCAACCTTTTGCCTAGACCAGAGGGTCTCACCTGAAACTACGACCCCATCAAAGGGCATTTGATCATTCCTTAAGTATCCCACCCCTCAAGGGATTCATTTTTGTTTTTTTGGGACATATGTTGTTAGGCTATCTTGGGCTTAAAGGTTTTCATTTTTCAAAAGAAAACGTGACTGGACTTTATTCCTATGTCAGGTCATAAAGTTTTTATTTTGGCGTTTTCTTTTGTTGTGCAAACATCACCAAGATGTGACATGTCAACCCCATAGGTTTTCATTTTGGCCAAAATATGTTGGCCCTATAGGTTTTCAACCAGGTTTTTGGCTGCAAACCTTTGTACTGCCCCTCTGTGGCACATCCAACGGGGATGTAAAAGCGTCTTTGTGTAAAAGCGTCTGTGTGTAAAAGCGTCTGTGTGTAAACGTGTCTGTGTGTAAACGCGTCTGTGTGTAAAAGCGTCTGTGTGTAGACGCATCTGTGTGTAAAAGCGTCTGTGTGTAAAAGCTTCTGTGTGTAAAAGGGTCTGTGTGTAAAAGCGTCCGTGTGTAAAAGCTTCTGTGTGTAAAAGCGTCTGTGTGTAAACGTGTCTGTGTGTAAACGCGTCTGTGTGTAAAAGCGTCTGTGTGTAGACGCATCTGTGTGTAAAAGCCGTCTGTCTAAAAGCGTTGTGTGTTAAAAGCTTCTGTGTGTTAAAGGGTGTGTGTTGTTTTTAAAAGCGTCCGTGTGTAAAAGCTTCTGTGTGTAAAAGCGTCTGTGTGTAAAAGCTTCCGTGTGTAAAAGCTTCTGTGTGTAAAAGCGTGTGTGTGTGTGTAAACGCGTCTGTGTGTAAACGCGTCTGTGTGTAAAAGCGTCCGTGTGTAAAAGCGTCTGTGTGTAAAAGCGTCCGTGTGTAAAAGCTTCTGTGTGTAAAAGCGTCTGTGTGTAAAAGCTTCCGTGTGTAAAAGCTTCTGTGTGTAAAAGCGTCTGTGTGTAAACGTGTCTGTGTGTAAAAGCGTCTGTGTGTAAAAGCGTTCGTGTGTAAAAACTTTTGTGTGTAAAAGTGTCTGTGTGTAAAAGCGTCTGTGTGTAAAAGTGTCTGTGTGTAAAAGCGTCTGTGTGTAGAAGCGTCTGTGTGTAAAAGTCTCTGTGTGTAAAAACTTCTGTGTGTGTAAAGCTTCTGTGTGCAAAAGCGTCTGTGTGTAAAAGGTTCTGTGTGTGAAAAACTATACGAAGGATAGGGTGCAAACTATTGTCTTGTACTTGTTATATATTGTGTTGATACTACTCTTCTCGTCTGCCAATCATACATCTTTAATATATTGTCTTGTAATATTGTGTCTCAATACTAACAACAGAAGACCCTGCTCCTCTACGCTCTCGGGCCATCCGCTGTCTAGTTCTAGAGGGTTCAGAAGCAACGTTAGGCATGGAGAGCCGTCCCGCAGAGCCCAGTGAAACCTCCACAGCTGTGAGGGTTCAGAAAGCGCCGTTAGGCACCGAGCCGTCCCGCAGAGTCCGGAGACCTGGCCTCGCCACAGCAAAACACCACCGAGCTGGAGATTTCACCGGGTTCTCGATGCCTAACATCGCTTTCCGAGCCCTTTAACCAAGCAGCTGTCGAGGCAAGGAAACGACTGGTTGATGCCTAACGTCGCCTTCTGAACTCTATAGAAAAACAAATAGGGGCTGCCAAGGATCTGGCTTCACCGCAGTTTTAAGGAAATGGTTTCACCACAATGAGACACCACCTGGACCTAGCTGCAAAAAATAGTTTGTTGCCGATTTCTCACTTGGTCCATGGTGGAGAAGACAACACTTTTCCTGGAGCGCGCTCCCCCTTGCTGTTGGCTGGGGTCGGCGGGCATAATACTGTAAAATAGTTATCATTTTATGCTCACATTGAT
>CAMXCT020002207.1:30000-62500 GCA_947184155.2 Cladocopium goreaui
TTCACGCTGATTTCACAAACAGCTATTTGGAGTTCCGATCCGGAGAGCTACCTCAAAAGTCGGATTCGAGTCGTTTTCGGGTTTCGGGTTTTGGGTTTCGCTGGTCGAAACCAAATTTAGATGCCGGTTTCGGGTTTCGGGTTTCGTAGGTCGAAACCAACTTCAGATGTCGGTTTCGGGTTTTGGGTTTCGTAGGCAGAAACCAATGTCAGATGTCGGATGTCGGTTTCGGGTTTCGGGTTTCGTCGATTATAACTTTAGATGTCGGTTTCGGGTTTCGGGTTTCGTAGGTCGACACTCACTGCAGATGTCGGTTTCGGGTTTCGGGTTTCGGGTTTCCTAGACTAATTAGATAGATTAGATTAGGGTAGAATAGATTAGGTTAGATAGATTAGATTAGGTTAGATTAGATTAGATAGACTAGATTAGATTAGATGAGATGAGATGAGATTAGGTAGATTAGATTAGAGGTTAGATTAGAATTATATAAGTGAGATAGATAGATTAGATTAGATTAGATTAGGTTAGATAGATAGATTAGATTAGGTTAGATTAGATTAGAATTAGATTAGGTTAGTTTAGACTATATTAGATTAGGTTAGATTAGATTATATAGATTAGATTAAATTAGAATTAGATTAGATTATGTAGATTAAATTCGACTAGATAGAATAGATTAGATTAGATTAGGTAGATTAGATTAGGTTAGATTAGGTGAGACTTAGGTTAGATTAGATTAGGATTAGATTAGATTAGATTAGGTAGATTAGATTAGATTAAAAATAGATATTAGATTAGGTAGATTAGATTAGATTAGATAGATTAGATTATAAATGGATTAGATTAGGTAGATTAGATTAGATTAGAATTGGGTTGAATTAGGTAGATTAGATTAGATAGGTTAGATTAGATTAGAATTAGATTCGATTAGGTAGATTAGATTAGATTAGACTATATAAATTTGATTAGGTTAGAATTAGATTTGCTTTGGTTAGATTAGGTAGAGTAGATTAGGTAGATTCGATTAGATTAGATAGATTAGATTAGATTTGAATTAGATTAGACTAGATTAGGTAGATTAGATTTGATTAGGTAGATTAGATTAGATTAGGCTAGATTAAGATTAGATTTGATTAGATAGATAAGATTAGGTTAGATTAGATTAGATAGATTAGGTTAGGTCAGATTAGTTAGATAGATATGATATGATATGTTTCGATATGGAATGATGAGATTAGATTAGAATAGATTAGGTTAGGCGGATTAGATTAGATTAGACAAGATCAGATTGGATCAGATTCGATAGATGGGATTAGGTTAGATTAGATTAGGTAGATTAGATTGGAATTGGATTAGGTTAGGTAGATTAAATTAGATTAGATTAGTTTGAGATTGGATAGATTAGTTTAGATTTGATTAGATTAGGTAGTTTAGATTAGGTTAGATTAGATTAGGTAGATTAGATTGCATTAGATTAGAGAGGTTAAACTAGATTAGAATTAGGCTAGGTTAGGTAGATTAGATTAGGTTAGATTAGATAGGTTAGATTAGAAAGAGATTAGATTAGGTTAGAATTGGATTAGATTAGGTAGATTAGATTAGATTAGGTAGATTAGGTTAGGTTAGATTAGATTAGATTCGATAGATTAGGTTAGATTAGATCAGATCAGATTAGATCAGATAGATTAGGTTAGGTTAGATTAGATTAGATTAGTAACTTAGATTTGATATGATATAATATGCTCTGATATCATTTGATATGATTTGATTAGATTAGATTAGGTTAGACTAGATAGATTAGATTAGAATTAGATTAGGTTAGGTAGATTCGATTTAATTAGATAGATTACATCAGATCAGATCAGAATAGATTAGCTAGATTAGATATATTAGATCAGATTACATTAGATCAGGTTAGATCTAGATGAGATAAGATTAGACAGATTAGATAGACAAATTGGATTAGGTTATATTAGATTAGATTTAGATTTGATTAGATTAGATTAGGTTAGATAAGTTTAGATTAGAATCAGATTAGGCTAGGTTAGATGAGGTCAGATTCGACTAGATAGATTAGATTAGGTCAGATTAGTTTAGATTAGGTAGATTAGATTAGGTTAGGTAGATTAGATTAGAATTGGATTAGATTAGGTAGATTAGAAAAGATTAGATTAGATTAGCTTAGATTAGGTAGATTAGATTAGGTTAGATGAGGTAGATTAGATTAGGTTAGGTTAGATTAGAATTAGATTAGATTAGATAGATTAGATTAGAATTGGATTGGATTAAGTAGATTAGATTGGATTAGGCAGATTAGATTAGGTAGATGAGATTGGATTGGAATTAGATTCGATTAGGTAGATTAGATTAGATTAGATAGATGAAACTAGATTGGAATTAGATTAGATTAGGTTAGATTATATAGATTAGATTAGTTTTGAATTAGATTTGCTTTGATTAGATTAGGTAGATTAGGTAGATTAGGTAGATTGGATTAGATTAGGTAGATTAGATTAGATTAGAACTGGATTAGATTAGGTAGATTTGATTAGTTCTGGATTAGATTAGGTAGATTTGATTAGTTCAGATTAGATTAGATTAGATTAGATTAGGTTAGGTTAGAATTAGAAAATAGGTAGATCAGATTATATTAGATAGAGTAGATTAGATTAGATTAGATTTGGTTAGATTAGAATCTGATTTGATTAGGTAGATTAGATTAGGGTTAGATAGATTAGATTAGAATTAGATTAGTTAGATAGATAGATCAGATTAGATTAGGTTAGATTAGATTAGGGAGATTAGATTAGATTAGATTAGGTTAGGTAGATTGGATTAGATTGGGTTAGATTAGACTAGAACTAGATTAGATTAGGTTAGGTTAGATTGCATTAGAATTGGATTAGAATAGGTAGATTTAGATTTGTTCAGATTAGATTAGAATTAGAGAATAGGTAGATCAGATTAGATTAGATTAGATTGGATTCGATTAGATTAGATTCTAGGTAGATTAGATTAGAATGGAATTGGAGTGGGTTAGGTAGATTAGATTGGATTAGGTAGATTAGATTAGATTAGATTAGATTAGATAGATTAGATTAGATTAGATTAAGATTCGATTAGGTAGATTAGATTAGATAGATTAGGTAGATTAGATTAGAATTGGATTATATTGATTAGATTAGATTAGATTATAATTAGATTTGCTTTGATTAGATTAGGTAGATTACATTAGGTAGATTAGATAAGATCAGATTAGGTTAGATAGATTAGATTCGATTAGATTAGATTAAATTAGGTAGATTAGGTTAGGTAGATTAGATTAGACTAGATTGGGTAGACTAGATTAGATTAGGTAGATTTCGGGTTTCGGTTTTCGTAGTTTTTGAAACCAACTTTAACAGTCGGTTTCGGGTTTCGGGTTTCGTAGTTTGAATCCAACTTCAGCAGTCGGTTGCGAGTTTCTGGTTTCGGGTTTTGGGTTTCGGCCGATCGATCCTCAGGAAGCCAAGTCAGAGTCGGTTTCGGGTTTCGTAGTGTGAAACTAACTTTGATAGTCGGTTTCGGGTTTCGTAATTTGAAACCAACTTTTGTAGTCGGTTTCGGGTTTCGGCCGATCCTCGGGAAACCAAGTCTTAAAAGTCAGTTTCGGGGTTCGGGTTTCAATCGGTCCTGGGGAAGTCAAGTCTTCAGAGTCGGTTTCGGGTTTCGGGTTTCGCGGGTCGAAACCAACTCTGCAGATCTCTTCTCCGGATCACGTCTCAGCTATTATTTGGGCCTGTCTGAATATGTTTGGATAATAGTGCCATTTGCTTTTCTCACTTGGAATACCTTCGTGTTGAAGCGCAAAGCTTAAAGCTTGGTGAGGTGCGGCTTGTTCGCAATTGCAAAGCTCAACAATGACACCTATGAGTGCAAGCTTTGCAAGGACAGAGAGGGGGGCCGTAAAGAATCTCCCATCTCAAGCCCGATGGGGTTGGAAGATGTTGGAAGGAATATATTCATTCAGTTGCTCTTCAAGTCTTCTCCGCACACAACGTGGCCCAGAAGTTGTTTGTGCGAATTACAAATGGGAAAATAGTGAGGATCCGAGTGGCACTCAGGTAGTTCAGAAGGGTTGATGGCTTACCCTCACCCCGTCAAAACTCAAACTGTAATTTGGATGACGGAAGTCTGGCATGCCATGGCCACTCGAATTGAATGGGCGGGCCTTTGATCCAAGATTGATCCTTGAATTGTCCACTTCTAATAGTTTGGAAGTTTGCTGATCAATTATGATGGCTTTAAGATGCTTTAAGCTGTGCATTTGAATCATTTGAATGATTTCACCTGTGCTTTCGGCAGTCATCAGGATAAAGCCAAAGTTTCGCAGATTTGCCTTCCGTGCCCTGGCGTGGCAGCGCAGCGAAGGCAACCTGTAAGGGAATCATAATTGGTTCTGTTGTAATTATCAGTAGTATATTATACTATATTATTTATATATATATATTTATATATTATTTGAATTTAACATATCATATTTTATTTTGTTGAATTTTGATTTATTGTACTATACGATCTTATAACATATTACACCATATTATAGCACATGTTTTATCAAATTGTATTATGTTTATATTAATTCAGTGTTTTAATGTCTATTTATTTTTTATATTTTAATTTTGTTGCGTTTTATTTTCTATTAGATTATATTACATTAAATAATGTTTGTGTATTTTTACATTATTATATTTTAACCTATATCATAATATGATTTATTGTTTTGATTTTGATTTATAGTGCGTTGTATGATATTATATTACATTTTATTTATCAAATAATATTATGTTATTTTTAGTTTTTTATGTTTTAATGTATACTATATTATATTCTATTTTATTATGTATGTTATTAGATTGTATTATATGTTTAAAGTATATTATTTTTTGTTGTGCTATATTCTATTCTTTGGCATTTTATTACATTATATGTTTTATTATTATAACATGTTTGATATTATATTTTATTTCAATTTTATATTAAACGATATTATATTGTATTATGTTTTATTATATTACAATATGTTTTAATATATGTATATATATATTGCTGTACATTATTTTGCGTTATATTATTGATTTTTCTTTTACCGCTATGTGTAAAACAATTCTATGTCTTAGAAATGTTTATGAAACGATTCTAAACCGTTTTTTCTAGCACTTAGAAATCGCAGATATTGCGATGCAAATTTTGGGAAAAAATCTACGTGCTAGGAGGTCGCAATAGATAAAAATTATTCTATGACGTGATTCTATAATGTTATTTGGTTGTTTTTTCGGATCTTCGATAGGGCAGAATTGCAATGGTCCTGGTGTGCTTTCAAGCTGAACTTGTGTGGTGTTGCGAAGCACTTACTCACACTTTGTAATTATGATGTTTTGATATGCTGTGGTGCAACGATGTACAACATGTTTGAATATGAAAGATCACTCCATCAGGAACTATCCATTCTTAAGGAACTACGGTTCAGGAACTTCAAATCCTCAGCTCAGGAATTACGAGTCCTTGCTTCAGGAATTGTTCAGGAACTGAAATATGGAATTGAGGAACTAACCTTTAATGTGCTCTTGCTTACAACTCTAAGTAGGTCATGATCTGAATTGTACATCTTACTTCGGTACATATTCATTATCAAATGCTTCCCCCCTTGAACTTCCAAGCAAAAAATGGATGATTTTCTATCTTGCCCCATCAGACATGGTGAAGCAAAGTGAAATCACACATCAGAAAAGGTACGCGTGCAAGCTCATGATCCAAGAGTTGATGACCATGAACATCCTCCCACGCTTGGTTCTACATGCCACTCGGCCGCATCAACAAGTGGCTGGCTGGCCAGCAATTTATAAAAATTTAGCCCCAGGAAGTGACCCATATGTGAAGTCGGGTAGCTTCAGTCAGCACAAAAATATGCAGAAATCATGTTTTGTAGTTTGTAACCTATTTTACAAAGCCTAAGGTTGAGCATTGCCATTTTTGTGACCTACCCCGAGTGTCCTTACAAATATTGGTACACAACCTCACCCCTGTAATCTACAAGAGGACACTGAATGCGGCACATCAGAGAGGAATGAAGTCAACAGTGAGAGGCAGAATGCATCCGCTTGCTGGCAAACTATCTCTAGTGTTTCGTCAATGTTGCAAGAAGCCTGTGAGTTTTTTGCATGACCCACGCAAAAATTCTTTACTACCGTCGGAATATCAACTTCACACGTCTTTGCGCAGAAGCTTGACAGAACCGAGAAGTCCTCAAACAACAGAAGCCGAAGATTGCCATGACCCATGGTTCGCATTCGTTTACTATTGGTTTCAATGATAGATCTGATAGGCTTCAGGATTTTCATATTAGTATATCATAGTATATCTGTGTGTAAGTTTGATCATAAGAAGGTACTATTACTGGACTATAACTATACATGCATATTAGATTTTGCATTTTCCGGTTGTTTTTGTCCCAGCAGTAGCTGCTTGCAATGCGCATCTCACCAAGGTTCAGTGAAAGGCTGCGTGCCCTGAATGCTGTAGACAGAGATGCGCATATCTGCTCGATGTTGCTTTGCAACAGATCCCCAAGAGCTTTCTGGCATGTGCGTATTCTCCTCTGCATTATGTTTCGCCGCGTTGCGAAAAGGATTGATCGGGTATAGGGATGCCAGCGCGACCGTACTTGTAGGTGCACGATGGGACATGTATGCACGAGTGTGGTATGTATTATGTATGTCTACTATATGTGCGGCATGGTACAGCTATCTTCGGACCATTAGCCGATTGGATTCCTTCCCAGATCTTTGATGAGAATTGCTCGTGCTGGACTTGTGCTACCGATTCAAGCAAGCCCCAACCAGATTGAAATCAGTTTGGGCTGCAACTTTTGTTTTGCATGCTTCTGGAAGATTTCTTTGCATTTGACTAGTCCCTTTCCAGGAATTATCATGTTTGGTGTTTTCAGGTGTGCGTTTTGGTCCAGACGACGCGAGTGGCTTGCAGCCAATACAATGTTGGGATTGTGTCATTCGGCAGCCAAAGAAGTTGAAGGAAGAATAAAGCGTATTCCTGTAAGGTCCAAGATCACTCATCATCTCTCATCATGGTGTATTGGTCGCTTCCCATTGAAAACACACAAAGGAAGGATCAAGATCATGCTGTGAAGGTATGAGGGTGGTCTCCTTTCTTCTTGCCATGTCCACTACTGCATTGGTTGGGATGAATTCAAAAGCCATGTCTCCGATTGGTGAATTGGCAAAGGTATGATGGCTCTGTAAATGAATGTACGATTGCATGGCGCAGAACATAAAAATCTATCCAAAGCTTCAAGCAACCCCTCAACACGATCCGCTTTTCCTCATGAAAATCATAGTTCCATTTGACTTGCGGGCACGGGCGTGACCGTGGGTGCGACCGCCCGATCCCCAGTTGGAGGAGGATGCAGGTTTGGATGGTTTGGACAGTTTGGAGAGTTTGTGAGACTAGCCGTGACTACACTAGCAGTCACAGAGTTTTACCCCTCATCTTGCCCGACTGGTGACAATGTCGTCCTTACCAGCTGAAAACGTAGTAAAAAATAGGACCAATTTGCATCGTCGCCTGTCGCTATCTGGGTGTTTATACCGGAACGCACGGCATAGGGAGCTGTGCAGCTGTCTTGCACACCATCATCATGATCATGATTCGTGATCATGATTTTGATCATCATCATCAACAACAACTACTACTACTACCACCACTGCTACTACTACTACTACTACTACTACCACTACTACCACAACTACCACCACTACCACCACTACCACCACTACCACCACTACCACCACTACCACTACCACTACCACTACCACTACCACCTACTACTACTACTACCACCACTACTACTACCACCACTACATTATCATCTTCCCAATTGAATGTAGTTTAAGTTTAACGGAGTGTGGGAGTTTAGGTTCCCAGTGCCTTTCTTGAAGTTTAACGGGGATGGGAGTTTATATTCCTGATACCCTCCTCGATCTTCCCAATTGAATGTGAAGTTTAACGGGGTTGGAGTTTGTATTCCTGATATCCTTGTTGATCTTCCCAATTGAATGTGAAGTTTAACGGGGGTGAGAGTTTATATTCCTGATACCCGTCTTGATCTTCCCAATGGAATGGAATTTTAACAGGGGTGAGAGTTTATATTTCTTTAAATTTCTGAATACCCCTCTTGTTCTTCCAAATGAATGTGAAGTTTTACCCTTGCTGATCTCCTCGGGCCAATGTCAAGATGAATGGGTGTTGACATATCCATACATGTTCATACATATGCCGCATCATACCGAATGATGTTAAATGGTGCGTGACAGGTGGGGTCCGGGCGAAAAAGTTTAAGCAAAGCAGCAAAACATCAAGGATTTCTTAGATTTTTTGCAGTTGCCAAGGACGCCCAGGGGTAATTACACGTGCACGATATGCTTGCTTAGTTCCATTCTAACAGAATGGGGGCGCTAACCTGCTTTCGACTCGAGCACTCAATTTGTTGACCTTCTACCAGCTGGTTAAACAAGAATCATTGTGATGAGTATTGTGATCAATACTTATCAATACTTATATATCGATCAAGAGAGTGATGATTTCCCGACCAGCTGACGGGTTTTAAAGTTTTGAAGGGCATTGACTCAATTTTGGGCACTGCTTGTCCAAAGACAGGAAAGGTGCCATGGTAAACGTGCTTTGGGGCCGGACACCAAGTGTTGTGTCAATGTTTGTCAAAACTTCTGCAGGCAGACAAATTCTAGGTCAATTCTGTTTGCGGAAGGCTGCCAAAATACTGTATGACGGGATCAACTCAGCATTAAGCGATTGCAATGAGATAATCAGATATGAACGCTAAAGGCTCGCACTGTTTGGGTTGCTGGCCATTTGCGGGCAGTACGTAAAGATCTGGTGTGAGTCATTGTTGTTCCTGAGGCGTGCACGCAGTCCAGCTGGAGGGGCCATGTACAGCTACAGATGTCGGGTCATCAGTATCCGCAGCTGTCACAACCGTGCTGAGCGGATTATTTAGATAGCAGAAGCTGACTTTGTTTTCGCACCATGGTCTAGAATTCTTCGCTGGATTCTTCAAACAATGGAATTGACTTTGATTTTCCCCACATCTTTGTGTGGGGTTCTTGTTTTTGGTTGTGCACTCCCGCCTGCCTCCTCCTCCCGCCCGCCGCCTGCCTCACACACAACTTGCCCACAACTTACTCACACACACAACTTGTCCACACACAACTTACTCACACACAACTTGTCCACAAACAACTTACTCACACACAACTTGCTCACACAACTTACTCACGCACAACTTGCTCACACACAACTTACTCGCGCACAACTTACTCACACACAACTTGTACTCACACAACTTGTACTCACACACAACTTCCTCACACACAACTTCCTCACACACAACTTGCCCACACACAACTTACTCTCACACAACTTGTCCACACACAACTTGTCCACACACAACTTACTCACACACAACTTACTCACACACAACTTGTCCACACACAACTTTCTCACACACAACTTCCTCACACACAACTTGCTCACACACAACTTGGCCACACACAACTTACTCACACACATCTTACTCACACAATCTCACACACAACTTGCTCACACACAACTTGTCCACACACGACTTACTCACACACACACAACTTGCTCACACACAACTTACTCACACACATCTTGGCACTTGGCGACATCCACCTTCGCTTTGCGTGGCAGGCGTGGCACTTGGCGGCATCGACCTCCACTTTGCGTGGCAGGTGTGGCACTTACTGCACTGGGCTGGCTCTGGTGGCGCGCTTGGGCCCCGTTTGGCGCCGTGGTCGCCGCGACTGTTTGCGTGGCAGGCGTGGCACTTGGCGACATCGACGCGCATTCTGCGTGGCAGGCGTGGCAGGCGTGGCACTTATGGCACTGGGCTGGCTCTGGTGGCGCGCTTGGGCCCCGTGGCCGCTGCGGCTGTTTGCCTGGCAGGCGTGGCACTTGGCGACATCGACCTTCACTTTGCCTGGCAGGCGTGGCCCTTGGCGACATCGACGTGCATTCTGCGTGGCAGGCGTGGGGCTTGGCGACATCGACCATCACTTTGCATGGCAGGCGTGGCACTCATGGCACTGGGCTGGCTCTGGTAGCGCGCTTGGGCCCCGTTTGGCGCCGTGGTCGCCGCGACTGTTTGCGTGGCAGGCGTGGCACTTGGCGACATCGACGCGCATTCTGCGTGGCAGGCGTGGCAGGCGTGGCACTTATGGCACTGGGCTGGCTCTGGTGGCGCGCTTGGGCCCCGTGGCCGCTGCGGCTGTTTGCCTGGCAGGCGTGGCACTTGGCGACATCGACCTTCACTTTGCCTGGCAGGCGTGGCCCTTGGCGACATCGACGTGCATTCTGCGTGGCAGGCGTGGGGCTTGGCGACATCGACCATCACTTTGCATGGCAGGCGTGGCACTTATGGCACTGGGCTGGCTCTGGTAGCGCGCTTGGGCCCCGTTTGGCGCCGTGGTCGCCGCGACTGTTTGCGTGGCAGGCGTGGCACTTGGCGACATCGACGTGCATTCTGCGTGGCAAGCGTGGCACTTAAGGCACTGGGCTGGCTCTGGTGGCACTTGGCAACATCGAAGTGCATTCTGTGTGGCATGCGTAGCACTTGGCGACATCGACTGTCACTTTGCGTGGCAGGTGTGGCACTTGGAGACATCTACCGTCACTCTGCGTGGCAGGTGTGGCACTTGGCAACATCGACGTGCATTCCGCGTGGCAGAAGTGGCACTTGTGGCACTGGGCTGGCAAGCGTGGCAGGTGTGGCACTTGGCGACATCCACTTGCACTTGGCGACATCCACCTTCGTTTTGCGTGGCAGGCGTGGCGCTTGGTGATACCCACGCTGCAAGTGAGTCCATCTCTCTCAAATACGACTTTGTCACACGCAACTTTGTCACGCTCAATCTGTCACATCTCTCTCTCACATGCAACTTTATCGCACACAACTTTGTCAACACCACTTTGTCACAACTTTGTAACACACAACTTTGTCACACACAGCTTTGTCACCCACAACTTTGTCACACACAATCTTTATAGCCTCAACTACTTAGGGTCTAGAATAGGTGACCCTACAGGGGTGACTTTCCAAAGGTCTAAAGACATCAGTCCCCCCATTGTAGACCTTTTGGCCTACCAGCATTGTAGACCTTTTGGAGTCTCGTCTTGAGCAGCTTTGGTGCAAAACAAGCACTTCTCTGGGACCATGATTCCAGAAATCATGTTTTTTTGAAATTCATCTGTGGCAGCCTTGTTGAGAGCAAGATAAAAAAATGATGGGGAAAAAACATACCCTCAAGTACGAAGTGTCTAGAATGGGTACCCCCCCTGGGGGTAAATTCTAGGGTTCTAGAATGGGTACGCGATATGATTGTAGAACCCTGACCTCCCCCCATTGTAGAACCCTGGAGGTTTTGGTTCCTAGAGTTGTTTTTTTTGATGTTGTAATTTGCTGTTTCCGACCACTTCAGATATCTATGGATCATGTGGAAGTAGTTACCTGGAAAGCCTGGTGCCCATCGTTTTGGGCACTGTCCAAAGTGCCCGGAACTCTTGTCATTGGAAAATGTGCAATTTTTTGGGAGTAGGATTTCTACGTGTGTTTATAGCACTCTACGGGTATTTGTGGCACTTTTATTTTTTTCCGAACATGGTTCGCCAAAAGATAAAGTGTCGTTTTTATGTGTAAGAAGGTTTATGTTCACATGGGCCATGGACCATGGATATGAAATTATCGCTTTGGCTGCGCAACCTCCTGAACCAAAACATGCAAAGTGCATAAACGCAGATAAAAAAACAGGATGCCAGGTACCAATCACCAATGCAACAAGAGGTCCTGAAATGATATCTCCCAACTCATTCTGTGGATTTATCTTCACCAGGCCAATAGATATGAACTTAGACCCGCCATTCCTGTACAACCCTCTGAACTAAAATGTACAAACACTATGATTTATTACTCGGAAACCGTTGAGTTTTACACACGGTTCTGACATGATATCTCCCAACTCATTCTGTGGATTTATCTTCACTAGGGCCTTGGATATGAACTTAGACCCACCATTCCTATACAACCTTCTGAACAAAAATGAAGAAACCAATATGATTTATCACTCTTTGCATAAGGTTCTGAAATCATATCTCCCAGCTCATTCCGTGGATTTGTCTTCGCAAAGGCCCAAAGATATGATTTTAGACCCCCCAATCCTGCAAAATCCTCTGAACCAAAATGAAGAACTCAATTTGATTTAACTAAAATGAATTACTACTCTGAAACAGTTGAGATTTACACAAGGTTCTGAAATGATATCTCCCAACTCATTCTGTGATTTATCTTCACTAGGGCCTTGGATATGAACTTAGACCCACCATTCCTATACAACCTTCTGAACAAAAATGAAGAAACCAATTTGATTTATTATTCTGAAACGGTTGAATTTTGCATAAGGTTCTGAAATCATATCTCCCAGCTCATTCCGTGGATTTGTCTTCACAAAGGCCCAAAGATATGATTTTAGACCCCCCAATCCTGCAAAATCCTCTGAACCAAAATGAAGAACTCAATTTGATTTAACTAAAACTAATTACTACTCTGAAACAGTTGAGTTTTACACACGGTTCTGACATTATATCTCCCAACTCATTCTGTGGATTTATCTTCACTAGGGCCTTGGATATGAACTTAGACCCACCATTCCTATACAACCTTCTGAACAAAAATGAAGAAACCAATATGATTTATCACTCTTTGCATAAGGTTCTGAAATCATATCTCCCAGCTCATTCCGTGGATTTGTCTTCACAAAGGCCCAAAGATATGATTTTAGACCCCCCAATCCTGCAAAATCCTCTGAACCAAAATGAGGAATCCAAGTTGATTTAATTATATTTAATTATTACTCGGAAACGGTTGAGATTTACACAAGGTTCTGAAATGATATCTCCCAACTCATTCTGTGGATTTGTCGTCACAAAGGCCCATAGATATGATTTTAGACCTCCCAATCCTGCAAAATCCTTGAACAAGAATTGGAAAATAACAAATTGATTCAGGTGCCAGAAAGTTCTTTTTAAAACAGATTAAGACATACTTTAAAACTACTACTATATGTCATTTTTTTGACATATTGCCAAACATTGTCTTACGACGCTTTCCCCTGATAACTACATCGAAACCTTAAGTACTAATCAAAAAATGAAATGATGTCATGGACGCGAGTAATAACCAGTCCCAGCCAATCAGTTTTTAGTATTAAGATGATAAGATGAACCCTCAAATGGGATCTTGACCCCAAAAAATGTTTTCTAAATGCGATTAATTAAAGATCAAATTGACCAACCTGAAATTTCCCGGAAATGACAACCGGGATCTATTTCTATTCATTAGGGGGGTTTGAAATAGGAAAAGGGGATTAGCATGGGAGCAAAGGAAGCAGGCGGGGAATTGAGTTTGTGAGATTGCGGGTTTTGCTTAGGTGCAATTGTTGACTCCGTTTTTTGACAACAGAAAGGCTCCAAAATGAAGGGGTTCTAGGATCATATTCCTGATTCCCCATGATATGATTCCAGAACCCCCCCAACACAAACTGCCAAGGTTCTAACATCATCAAGTTGATCCCCGGGGGCCCCCCCCCTAGGAAAATGATTGTAGAACCCCTGTAGGGGTTCTAGAATCACCCTCAAGGGTCCCTGCTCGTAGTTGACGGTATGAAAAAACCTTGCTTCAAAAAACATATCATGGTGCAAGATTCAGCGTGCAAAAAATGCTGGGATGTGGGAGCTGCTGTGATGTCATGGTTGATTCTGGAGAAAACCACAATAGACCTAGAAATCTGTACCAGGCCAAAGGTCTACATATCTTTACGTACTGACTGCAGGCAATTGTATATAGACCCAGCGTTTAGGGTCTACAGTGCAACCCCCAAGGTCCCTAGCTAGTACCTGAGGGTATCAATCTTTCACACACATCTCTCACATGCAACTTCTCTCTCACACACATCTTTGTCACACACAACTTTGTCACACAAGTCTTTCACACACAACTTTTGTCACACACAATCTTTCACACACACACACATCTCTCTCACATGCAACCTCTCTCTCACACACATCTTTGTCACACACAACTCTTTCACACACAACTTTGTCACACACACACACACCATCTTTCACGCACAGCTTTGTCACACACACACAACTCTTCCACACACAACTTTGTCACAGACAACCTTTCACACACATTTTTTCACTCACAATCTTTTGCTCACAACTTTCTCACACACACACAACTCTTCACATACAACTTTTAACATTGAAATTTCCAAACCCGGTAGAGACCAACTATCTTAAAACAATTAAAAGTACGCTTGACCTTAGGAAAACATGTGCTGCCAAGATACACTTGCAGCAAAAGTGTGATTTTTGTTTCCACAGGTGCAGTCCAAAAATGCGCTTTCCAAAAAGAATGCACAATGTGCGGGTAAGAAAATACACTCGCAGTAAACGTGCAAGTCCGATTTCCACACACGCATAAAATAAATACACCTGCACAAGACACAGGTGCCCAAGGCGTAAAAAAAATACGCCTGGGCCAGACACAGGTGCCAAACGCGTAAAAAACTAGACGACGGATGGCCCGAGAGCGTAGAGGAGCAGGTTTTTCTCTTGTTAGTATGGAGACCATATTACAAAACAATATATTAAAGATGTGTTATAGGCAGACGAGAAATGACGAGAAGAGGAGTATCCAGACAATATAGCACAAGTACAAGACAATAGTTGGCATCGCACACACTTTTACACAGAAGCTTTTACACACAGACGCTTTTACACACAAAAGCTTTTACACAGAAGCTTTTACACACAGAAGCTTTTACACATAGACACTTTTACACACAGGAGCTTTTACACACAGAAGCTTTTACACACAGACGCTTTTACACACAGAAGCTTTTACGCACAGACGCTTTTACACACAGACCTTTTTACACACAGAAGCTTTTACACACAGACGCTTTTACACACAGACGCTTTTACACAAAGACGCTTTTACACACAGACGCTTTTACACAAAGAAGCTTTTACGCACAGGAGCTTTTACACACAGACCCTTCTACACACAGCAGCTTTTACACACAGACGCTTTTACACACAGACGCTTTTACACACAGATGCGTCTACACACAGACGCTTCTACACACAGACGCTTTTACACACAGACACTTTTACACACAGACGCTTTTACACACAGACACTTTTACACACGAACGCTTTTACACACAGACGCTTTTACACAAAGAAGCTTTTACACACAGACGCTTTTACACAAAGAAGCTTTTACGCACGGACGCTTTTACACACAGACCCTTTTACACACAGACCCTTTTACACACTTCGCCGGACAACTTGGAAATCGCATTTTTACCTCAGTTTTTCGCGATCGAACCTCATTTCATGCGAAAGGGTTGCGATTGGACCCTTGAAATCCAATTGTACCGCAGTTTTTGGCGATCGAACCTCGTTTCGTGCGAAAGGGTTGCGCGGGACAAGTTGAAATCGCAAATTTACTTCACTTTTTTGCGATCGAACCTCGTTTCATGCGAAAGGGTTGCGATTGGACCCTTGAAATCGCAATTTTACCTCAGTTTTTGGCGATCGGATTTCGTTTCGTGTGAAAGGGTTGCGCCGGACAAGTTGAAATCGCAATTTTACTTCAGTTTTTCGCGATCGAACCTCATTTCATGCGAAAGGGTTGCGATTGGACCCTTGAAATCCAATTGTACCGCAGTTTTTGGCGATCGAACCTCGTTTCGTGCGAAAGGGTTGCGCGGGACAAGTTGAAATCGCAAATTTACTTCACTTTTTTCGGATCGAACCTCGTTTCATGCGAAAGGGTTGCGATTGGACCCTTGAAATCGCAATTTTACCTCAGTTTTTGGCGATCGGATTTCGTTTCGTGTGAAAGGGTTGCGCCGGACAAGTTGAAATCGCAATTTTACTTCAGTTTTTGGCGATCGAACGTGCGAAAGGGTTGCGATTGGACCCTTGAAATCGCAAGTTTACTTCAGTTTTTGGCGATCGGATTTCGTTTCGTGTGAAAGGGTTGCGCGGGACAAGTTGAAATCGCAATTTTACTTCAGTTTTTTGCGATCGGACTTCGTTTCGTGCGAAAGGGTTGCGCCGGACAAGTTGAAATCGCAAGTTTACTTCAGTTTTTGGCGATCGAACCTCATTTCGTGCGAAAGGGTTGCGTTTCGTGCCGTCTCGTTGGCACTTCCCCTGCCCCCGCCTTCAAGAGAGAAATAGAAAAGAAGGAGAGGGCAAGAGGGCAAGAGGAGAAGATGTGAGGATGAGAAGATGTGAAGATGAGAAGATGTGAAGATGAGAAGATGTGAAGATGAGAAGATGTGAAGGTGAGAAGTTGTGAAGATGAGAAGATGTTAAGATGAGAAGATGTGAAGATGAGAAGATGAGAAGATGTGAAGATGTGAAGATGAGAAGATGAGAAGTTGTGAAGATGAGAAGATGTGAAGATGAGAAGATGTGAAGATGAGAAGATGTGAAGATGAGAAGATGTGAAGGTGAGAAGTTGTGAAGATGAGAAGATGTGAAGATGAGAAGATGTGAAGATGAGAAGATGTGAAAATGAGAAGATGTTGTACAGACCCGCACTATTGGAAGAACCCTGCGCTCAGACGCTCTCGGGAAAATACATTTTTAGCAAAAATCTCATCGTAAATGCACCAAACATCTTCAAAAATACACAACGTTAAGACACCAAAAATACACATGGGGACAGGTGCATTTTGAATATGCCGTGCCTGGAGACCAAAAATGCGCACGGAAGAAGGTGTGTTTTCTGGTGGCGCAAGTTTTTAGCCACGTGAATTCCATATTCCTAAGTGCATTTTGGTTTTGGCCACAATGACGTGACTGAGGCACATTTTAATTCCAAGATGCCTTAGAGAGCGTAGACTTTGGAGATTTCAATTTTAACATGATTGACCCTCCACCATCTCCTTTGTGTTTTCTTCTTTCTCCGTGCCGCTTCAAACACTTTTTCTGATGATTGGAAGAGCTTGACTTGTGGGGTTATCCGGTCCTTTAATTCCGTCCTATTCCGGTTGTGTTGAACGCCTCTAGACTTCGAGGTCCTTGCGAAATTCCGCGAGGTTATGCAGCTTGAGGATTGTGCAGCAGCTGCCTTAAATGTCAGTCACAGGATGAATTGTTTCTGTCACCACATTTGTGTTGTACTACATTGTTCTATAGTCATGAGTCGTGATAATTCATGTATAGTAACTTCCAGGTCGCAGGATTTTTGAATTCCAGAGGAGTTTCGCCTGCAGTATCCAGAAGTCTAGATTTCTCCCAGTTCGTGTTGAAGTGACCTTCAGATCTCCAGGCGTCTTTAGTTTTCTTCAGACATTGTCTGTCGCTGTGTTTGCTTACAATTGGTTCACTGGTCACCTTATATAATCAAAAGATATCAAGAGAATACTTGTGCCAGCCGTGAAAACGGCGCAAATCATTGCAGGTGGACTGTCTGGCTATTTCCCCCAAACTTCTGGGCATGATGTATATGATAATCAATCATACTAATAGATAAATAAGAGTTAATAGGAGTAACAGCAACAAATATGATAATAAAAATCATATATACATGTATATATATAATTGTATGTATATATATATATTATATATATTATATATATATTATATATTATATATATATTGATTTATTTATTCATTAATAGATATATATATATATACAATTACATAACATGTATTGACATTGACAAATGTTGAATGTTGGTATCGCCTGAACAACAGAAATGACTTGAGCGTGAACAACTTTAAGGGGTGATGCTAAAAGCCATCGTTCATATAGAGCAGTTTTCTTGTGAAAGCCGCCAAGCAAATCTACCTGGGGAGTACGAGGCTTGCTGTAAACCTAACAGTACCTCTTGCAAGGATCTGCTGGAAGTCTCAGCAACCTTTGCTCTGTTTCTCCCTCAGAAGTTCGGTTTGCACCCTGTGTTTGACAGGCCGATGGCAAACAAAGGGTGGATGTCTACCGCTTGGTTGGAGCCTTACTGCCAATGCACAAAGGAATCTTCTGATAGTATGTGGCCCCGCGTCGCCGTTGCGAATGTAGAACATCATAGAGCTTCTGCTGCAGGTACAGTAACATAAGTTGATGCTTTCTGATTCGTTGTAGATTATTCATTTTGTCGCAGGGGTCTGTGCTCACTTTCATTCTACCTCGTGCCACTACAGTGCCACACTTCTACTTTTTCAACTCAATACTGTGGTGTGTTTGCACGGTGAAAATGCGATCCGAAAGGTTCCAATAACGGATCTTTCAAGTGAAGTGACAGAGGAGGCGGGAACCTGATGAGTAGGCTTTGCTTCAGAAGGCTGTCTTCGAAAGCTTGTGTGCGAGGATGCGATACGCCGACATGTCTTATAGACCCTTATTGTGAGGACTTGATTGCAGAAACACCCAGACTCTCACAGCTTTAACCAGTCTACATTGTAGCTCAGTGTTTCTGCGCCTTCAAATTGAGCGCCTGAAAATAAGCACCTCTACTATTGTAAGCATACAAGTACAGAGCTGGCACAAGGCGGATTGCGGAAGTTTCCAAGTGCTCTTATATACAAACACGTGTGAGAGTTGAGGTGGTGTTTCAAAGCCAAGACACACCGCGCACTGTGGCTCAGTGAAAAGGTTTCTGAGGAGGTTGCTGTTGATCAGATCTTGGAGACCAACGTCATTACGGCCTTGCCTTATGGCCTGATGGTTCTGGCAACGTCAGCGATCTCTTGCTGCAGGAATCATCTCACTGCAGTCAATCCTTCTGAGTTTTGCTGCATGCCTGCCGCGTAGCCGCAGCCAGCTTGCCTCTTCCTTTCATCTCTTCTATTTCTTGGTCTTTTTCTCGGCTTCTCCTTTGTTCGTCCCTACTCAACTTTTCTATTTTGTACTTTTCCGCGCTTCTTTTCTACGTTTTCCTACTCCGCTCCGCTTTCTTTCTGTTTCATTTGTAGTTTTCGTTTTGTTCTACAGTGCTTTTGTTCTACTTTTTCTTCTTTTGTTCGACTCTGCCCTCTTCCAGTCTTCTCTACCTATCCCCGACTCGGCCCTTCTCTACTCTTCTCTATTTTTCTTTCTTTATTCTCCTCTACTCTTCTCTGCCTTTGGTTACTCTACTCTTCTCTATATACATTTGATTCCTTCCCTCTATTCTTCTCTGCTTTTCTTTGCTATTCCCTCCATTGTCGTAACCGGGTTTGTCCTGGCAGGATTTTTTCCTAACCCTGTGCCCGAAAAATTATCCCTCTATATAGGAAATTTATTTAGCCCCAACTTTGGTATTTTCAAAGTTCAGGGGGGATGTCCCATGGAAAAATATTCAGCGACACTGGGGTTGCAACCAAAGAAAAGAGTGAGTGGAGTTTCTCGGAGCGGTGTTTGTTGGAGACTTGCAAAGGGATAAACAGCACCTTGGCCACTGGAATTTTATCCAGGTCCAGAGATGTTTGCCCCCACGGTCCCAAAATTGATTCTGGATATTTTTTGTGTACCATGTACGCCTGGGGGTTGTGCCCTTTTGTGGGAATGGAAATTTATTCCGAAAAAAACTTGGCCCCAAGAAATTTATCGGGGATAAATTTGGGCACAACCCCCCGTAGGCACCACACACGGGGATTTGTCGTGTGTTCTTCTCAGCCCTGCTGCGCTTTCACCTTTCTATCACGATAGCTAGCCATGGACTAGGCTGAGGTTGTTTATTGCCAACACAGTCAGCTTGTAGGGGCTGAGGGGAGAACGTTGAGAGAAGCCAAACAGTCGCGAAATTAGATAAATTAGGCCGTGGCGAGGGTGTCACAAAGTTCTGTTTTGCAGATCGTGCACGGTGATGCAAGTGGGTGATGGTGGGTATTGGTTCCATCCCGGTCTGACTGCATGGGGGGTTTTGGCAAGAGGTTTGGGGTTTGTGAAGGTTTGCGTTAACCGTTAACCGTTAACATGTCGGCAGTTGAGGAGAAGAGGTAGAGCAGGGTCTCTGCATACTGAAGGGCATAGATTGGAGATGTGCTGTGTTGGCAACAGCAAAAGCAAAGTGTTGAGTCTTGAAGAACTTGGTGGGAGGCTTGGACTTGGTGCAGGCGTGCTTCAAAGATGTCGGATGTTGACGAGTAGAAATAGAGCTGTGCCTCTGACTATTCCGCAGGATAGGTTGGAATGGTGTTGAGTTGGCAGTGAGTACTGTATGGTAAAAGATTGCGCGGCATAAGATTTGCATAATGTTTTCTTGCAACCGTAAGATTCTCTGAAATTGGAGCCCCAACAGTCTTGGCCTTCTGGCGCAAGCAGTGTGTGTTCTAGGACATAGGTCGGAATGGCGTTGGGTTGGCAACAGCGAAGGCAGCGAAGGCAACGCATTGAGTATGGTACAAGATTGCACGGGATAGGATGTGCATGGTGTTCTTGGTTGTGGCCGCAAGACATTCTGATTTTTTTGGCCCCAACAATCAGAACGGCTGCGTTCTCAAAGTACAGCCAATACTGCAGCGAAGACAACATTGACTATTGACTATGGAATAAGACTTGCTTGTTGTTTGGTTGTAGCCGTAAGACACTCCCAAATCAGAGCCCCAACAGCCTCAAATGAGACATTGAGGACAAAAGATGAGAAAGGTACAGTATGTTTCGAAACGTCGTTGAAAAGATTTGTTTAAAGAAAAATGCCAAGCGCCAGACTCCACAAAAGAGGAAAAAGTCCCGAAGAGCCAAGAGCAATTCGACGGCGCAGAGAAACCACTATAAACATCTATAAACCAATAGATTGAAAACCAGCATAGCAGCAGCGGACACTCGTGTCAAACGTCACCGTGGCGCAGCAATTAGTCTGCGCAGAGCAACCATTGGATTGACAAACGCACGTCAAGAGTCGCCTTGATGCAACTTATCATCTGGATCTTGACGCAACCACTCCACATGCGAATAGCAGAGCGAGGTCGCAAAGCATCACAACATGCGCAAAGGTAGCGCAGAATCATCTCGATGGTGCCATTGCATTGCACAGAGTTTCGGTAAGCTGCAAGCACCAACACGCAAAGCTTCGCTGCAGCAGTTCCAATCCGACCGAGTTTTGAGGAGCTGCAAAGCGCAATAGATGGAGAATATCAAACAGGCAGAAGTCGCCTTGACTTGATGCCTCGGGTCCACTGCGTGCGTGCATTTCGAGACCGAACCAAGATGCCCATAGGCCGCGCACAATCGACCTTGCCTTTCACCAACCACCAACACGTTCTATGATGCAACCATTCCATCGGACAAAGCAAACAGGATCTGCAAAACATCGTGGCAGCAATGCGCAGAAGTACCTCAGAATCACTTTGATGCAACAGTTCCACTGCACAAAGTTGCAAACGATAATCGCAGAAGCACATATTTATGAGGCTGAGCGAATGTGAGGTGGAGAATGTTGGGTTAGACGAGGGTGACGTTAAGTGAATCTGTTGAGAAGTTGTGAGGTTGAGTTTATTCATGTAGGCCTGGGAAGATGTCAGGTTGAGTGGATGCGAGGCTTCTCTGTTATACTTTACTATATTTTAATATATATATATGTATATATGTTATATAGTTTGTTTTTCTACATGTCTCTACACTGCTCTTCTCCTCTGCTCTTCTCTACTCTTCGGTGGGCTACTCTTTTCTCTTCCCTACCCTTCAGTGTGGTTCCTTTTCTTTGGCCATGCTACTGGAAAGCAATCCAAAACTCGGAATTTATCTTTGAAACTTCTTGCAATTAATTCGGCTTATTCTAGATTGTTCTAGTTTCTCATCAAGACCATTTGGGATTTATATCTGAAACCTTTGAAAAGAGACCTGGATGACAGACTAGCCCCTGGACAGGAGAAGCTGGTGGTGCATTTGCCTTGCTCGCCCTTTGATTGCACCGCCATTGAGGAAAGATGTTTGGATCTACCACTTGCGTTAGAAAAATCAAGGGTCAACAGTTCAAATGCGCCTGGGCCATTCGCTGCAAGCAACATAGCTGGTCTTTGGATTGTTGTTTGTGTCCTGTGTTTCTGCGTTTCTTTCTGCTTAGGCAGAAAAAAACACAAATCATTGTCATTACTGCACCCATTGGCCGGTGATTCAGAAACCATTTGACATCACTTGACTATGTTTTCAGCCATGTCTTAGCCGATTTCCAGGAAACTTTTCAGCAGCTACAAGATGCGGAAATTCGCAACGAACGTTGTCGAGAGTCCTGGCCCCCCAGGATTTTTTTTAAATGGCTGAGGATGTACTTTGTGCTCATATCAATATCAAAGCCACGTGCATTCAGCGATTGCGATTTGAATTGTTCAATGGGTTGAATGTGCAATAATGTGCATGTGGTGACCTGGCTGCGCTTGAAGGTTGATATGTTTTTGGTAACAGCGCCCCGGGGAGGCCATGCATGCCTTTATGCTTAAAACTAAAAACATAAACATTGATAATATTGGATGCTATAGGGTGGGGCGGGGCAGTAACGGTCATGTTAACTCGCACACGCGCTACTTACACTGCGGCAGGGTAGTGCCGTTCATGACTCTGTAGGCGCAGGTCTAAGGGACATTTGTGGAGCGCCCTGAGAACATGTTTTTTCAAATGCCGTATTTCTAAAAAAAATCGAACAGGACTTTTGAACAGACCCCTATGCCTCCTAATTTCCAGACCCCAAGCGGGCCAGCCTGATGTTTTAGTAGTGTGGATTGGAAGGACCCCCAGGATGCCAATTTCATGGGATTAGCCGTTGAGGCACTCATTTCTTGACATTCAACTTGAATTAGGAGATTTGTGGCACCTTGAGTCGAAATTAACTTCTATCAATCCAAAGATACAAAACAAATGCCAAATAGGGCCGATATCC
Source organism: Cladocopium goreaui (assembly GCA_947184155.2). Classification (NCBI taxonomy): domain Eukaryota; class Dinophyceae; order Suessiales; family Symbiodiniaceae; genus Cladocopium; species Cladocopium goreaui. The sequence continues at coordinate 53,034 of CAMXCT020002207.1, forward strand.
CTACCAGCATTGAAAGTGGGTGTATCAGCATCTTCAGGGGACCCCAAGTCAAAAACAAAGATTTTGAGTTTGAGATTGTCTTCCAAAGATTTTTTTTATGATTTTGGCATGGAAGTTCCATTCTAAGAAGGTGTTCATCCCAAGGGGTCTGTTCGGATACCGTGGTAATTTACACGGTATCCGAACAGACCCCTCCAAAATGCAGGTTTTGGAGGGGTCTGTTCGGATACCGTGCTTTCCTGCAGCTAATTCTGCATCGTATCCGAACAGACCCCTGGAAATCTCCCAACATTGACCCTAGAAATTGAGTAGCGGAACCCTTTCCACCGTGGCATGCGGGAATCTGGCACCAGATATTTCAAAATTGAACAAATTCTTGTTGAAAAATGGTTTCCCGCCACAAAGTGTACAAGGTTTTGGACACAAAGGAAATGAAACAACAGGACTAGAGACATCGCAAGACGTGAGTGAAAGAATGAGAATGTTTGTGTGTGTATGTATGTACACGCACATGCCAGCATGCAAACGCAGACCACGTCAACGGGACTGACTTTTTACCTTAAAGTGAGTGAATCGGATTTTTTTTCCCAATATCCCCAATAATAGAAAATAATAGTGGGTCCGGGCCATAGGGGTCTGGAAAAAAATCCTGTTCAAATTTTCTTAGAGTATTTAAAGCATAGAGGATGCGAAGCCGTTGTTGGAAAAAAATATGAAAAAGGAGTGAACATGCTGGAAACTTTGTCAACATCTGTTTATATCCACTTCCTTCAGCAACCTTTATATATCAAGGCTTATCAAGGATTCAAAACTTGGAAAGCATGAACAAGGAGGCTAGAAAACCAATAGTCTTTTGATAGTTGCGGTACTCATGGATTTCAAAAAACGCTTCCAAGCGCAAGGCCTCCTGGAGACACTGTCGCCGTGTTTTTCGGTCATGGCACATCTGGATTCCAGAGTCTTGATGCAAATCAAATATTGTAGGGCATGCTGAGTATTCAACGTGTTCCCTGCCATACGCAACAAAGGGCGAAAGCAAGCAACCAACAAAATCCAAGACCAAACCAAAACACATACTGTATTCTGCAGCCTCAGGTTCTGTCTCCTGCTGGAGACTAGGGTGCATAGAGCGATACTTGCGTTTGAATTCATCCAGTCAAATGAAAAACCTTGTACCTTGACGCACATTGTATTTATCTACATTTACAGCTACAGCACTGATTGTATTTACATTTGTCTTGCATTTGTCACTTCAACGTCTTCGCAGGGTGTAGCCCCTGAATAGGCAGCAAGGTCTAATCGCTTTTCATAGACCGATACAAACTTCAGGAGACACGTTGAAGCATAATTGTTGTTTAACATTTCAGAAACCATTTGAGACTTGATGGGAGTTTTGAGTGCCTCTTCATGGTGGCGGCGTCACTCCAAGCCCATTGACGGATTACTAATGATTACACAGATACGACATACAAATTCGTAAAATCCTGAGTACGGTCGTAAGACCGCAGCACCAGTACCAGCTGCGCCAGGTATTTATTTGAGTTATTCTAAGGGTTGGTAAATGGACATGGGTCAACTTCAGGTCTCTTGCGGCATTGGCTGAAGCTTTGCGCGCCAGCGAGGTGCCCCTCAGCAGAACTGGCAAAAGGACATTGGCCCTGGTTGGACCATTTACATTTAATTAATTGCCTTGGGCAAGCCCGCTGGCAATAGCAGGTTAGCCCAGTACTTGTAGTTTGCAGAGAAGAAGAGGTCCCAATTTAGAAACCTGAGCCGGTTGTAATATGCTGTAATTTTATGTAATTTTGTTTTCAATGTTGGTTGGGTGTAAAGATGTGTTTGTGTGAAAAACTAGTTCAGGTAAAACTCTATAGTTCCTAGTTGCTCTAAAAATTGGTTGGCGATGGTTGGTCGGTTGCATTGTGTCAGGATTTTTCAGTGTGGAAGCAGGTGCTGTGCCAAAGTTTGTTTGTGTAGGGGCTAGCTATTTGACGCAAGAGAAGGTGCGGCAAGAATATCTTATGTGTGCCTAAACATTCCTCAGTGTAGAATTTCCGGTTTGTTAATGCAGGTTTGAAAAGATTTTATGCTCGGTACAGTACGAAGCTGGTTGGTGTAGAAGCGTGCTAGGTGCAAGAAATGCTTGACGTAAAAGAAAAGCAGTGTACCACAACCTTTTAAAAATACAGTGAAAAACGTGCAAGCATGCTGGTGCCCAGTGGTTGGTTAGATTGATGGAAGCATGGCCACGGAAAAGCACGTAGCAGGAGAACACTAGCACAAGCACAGCCACACAACAGAATACAGACCAAGACCGTTCAATAATGTTCAATACTAAAAGCCGGTAGGCCGGCAAATTCACTATCGCCCAGTGATTAATTTTGCATCTTTGAGCATGTTTGAATGTATTGCTGAATTTGTCAATCCCTGGTGCATGGCAAAGAATGATTGAAGAAGTGCAAGTGCACAAATCCAACCATTATCTGTTCATGGCGCAGAGTTTACATGAAGGCACACACACACGTACAATCGCTTAGATGTCTTTCAGCGAGCAGCAGCGAGTTTCATGTTCGCACGCGGCTTATTGGTGTCAAACGTTGGGAAATTTCGCTTGAAGCGATTTTCAGTTGGAGGGCCATGGGATGTGTATGTGGGTTGGTTTTGGGTTAATGTAGGCTTTTGTCACGGTTTGTTTTAGGCTTGCTTTAGCGTCTATTCAAGGGTTACTTAGTCTTGGCTTGGGGTTTCTTTAAGTGTTTTGGGATTTCTTGAGGGGCTATTTGTTGTTGACTTTCCGTTTTCCCATGGGTTCCTTGATCCTCCTGCCGGCTTGCAGGGGTGACCGCCTCTTTGTTGTGGACTTTCCGTTTTCCCCGGGATTAGATCCTCCTGCCAGGGGTGGAAGACTCTTTGTTGTTGACTTTCCGTTTTCCCATGGGTTCCTTGATCCTCCTGCCGGCTTGCAGGGGTGACCGCCTCTTTGTTGTGGACTTTCCGTTTTCCCCGGGATTAGATCCTCCTGCCAGGGGTGGAAGACTCTTTGTTGTTGACTTTCCGTTTTCCCATGGGTTCCTTGATCCTCCTGCCGGCTTGCAGGGGTGACCGACTCTTTGTTGCGGACTTTCCGTTTTCCCCGGGATTGGATCCTCCTGCCAGGGGTGGAAGACTCTTTGTTGTTGACTTTCCGTTTTCCCATGGGTTCCTGTATCCTCCCCAAGGCTTCCGAAGGGTGACCGACTCTTTGTTGTTGACTTTCTGTTTCTCGTTCATGGTCTCCGTGCCTCCTGTGCTGGTGTGCAGCGGTGACTGAGTTTGTCGTGAGGGGTTCTCGACTCCGACATTTGGCGCGACTGACCCGGGTGGCTGAGTCTGACTCCGCTCACGTGGGCGGGCGTGCTTGACAGACGGGGATAGAAGGCTGCACTTCGTGCCTGATGGCGTTGCAAACGAACTATTATTGTAGTTTTGGAAATTTGCAAGCATCGATTTTTATACCGCATTTAGCTCGCGCGCGATTGTCGCCCTAGCAAAAGCAACGTTTGCAAAAAGCGGAGCTCAAAATCACACAGCCGTTTTAAAATCGGGGACCCTGTGGCTTCGAGCCTTTTCATTACAGTCTCAAATCAACCCAGTTTTGCAGCCTATAAAAGTTGTGCATGTACCATCTTGTAAGATCTTGCGGATCAACCTCGAGACTTGTCATCAACGGGTTCGCCCATTGGCAAGAATGCATCGTGAAGGTTTCAGATGATTTGTAGACAGACATGATTTGTTGTTTGCAATGTACAATTTTTGCGAGGCCGAGGATGCACAGCGGCTGCAGCAGGAGAACTCCAATCTCAGGCCCAGCGGGTTCAAATGCCACTGTAGCATGCCATAACATGCTACATGCTACATCATGTTGCAGCATGCTGCAGCATGCTACATCAGCATAGGGTTCAAAAAATATTTGAGGCATCAAAAATAAATATTTAAGGAATCAAGAAGGATAAGGTATCAAAAAAAAGGATTTTTATATTTCCGTCGCCGGTGCAATGTTTTGGCCCGTTTCAAATCTTGTGGCTTTTGAATCTCCCGGTCCTCTAGTCTTTGGTCCCTTGGACCCCTTGGTCCTTCCGTCCTTTAGGAACTCGGGTGCCGTAAAACAAGGCAACCGGTTGACTCGCCGCCCTTGTAAGGGTGACAAATTTGAAATTGAGATTTTCGAGGCTAAGAGACAAAATGCTGGTATTTGTGGGACTTGTCAAAAAATATTTGCAACATGGACATTCATTTCGATTGGCAGGCAATGTGACTCAAGTTCAAAGATTTGCATTTCGCCTGCGCAGTGAATCAGTTTTTGTTCTTCGAGCACAAAAAATATGGGGAATTTATGATTTTCAAGTTTCCCATGCAAACATCCACCAGATTCCATCCATTCTTCCTCATCTTTCGAAGCATCAGTGCCAAATATGGTTCGGGCATGCAACCGCCGAGAGCGCGTCGGAAACATGTCAACAACGGCAACAAGTTCCGTGGGCCCTGTGTTAGACTCGTCAAGAACGCTATCACCCCCCCTCCACCTCCCTGTTGACCATAAGAGAGCATGTGCAACATGTTAACAACGGCAACAAGTTCCGTGGGCCCTGTGTTAAACTCGTCAAGAACGCTATCACACCCCCCTCCACCCCCCTGTTGACCATAAGAGAGCATGTGCAACATGTTAACAGCGGCAACAAGTTCCGTGGGCCCTTTGTTGTACTCGTCAAGAACGTTATCACACCCCCCCTGTTCACCGTAAGAGAGCATGTGCAGCATATTAACTACGTAACGCATCTTGCAGGAAACTTAAGACATACAACTAAATTCAATTCTTGAACCCTCATTTTCGCAACCTTCATCTTTCAAATTTGCAACCCTTCCAGGGGATCGTGAATGGCACATCTCATAATAAGCAACCCTTCCAAGGGCGGCATCTCAGCCGGATGCCTCAAACAACTCTAAATAAACACTGATTGAACCGACCATAAAAGAAGACCCCAAATAACCCCTTAACCAACCCTAAATATCCCTAAATAAGGTTTAAACGAAACCTAAACCAACCTTAGATCAACCATAAATAAAGCCCAAGCCAACCTTAAACGAACCCTAGATAGTCCCTAAGGCACCCCTAAAGAAACCAGAAAGTAACTTTGAATAGATTTTTAAATATTTGGTGGCATCAATGAACAATAACTGCTGCCAACGACAGGTATTCGACACCCTGGAAGGTTTCATCCCTGGAGAGCTGACAATGACTTTGCGCAATTTTGGATGTTGTTCAAGGGGGCACCCTTGCATGCTGCTCTGATGCGTCCTGAGGCTTTGATCCAATTGGCAGGTAATCGAACAAGCTGGTCTGATACGTCACCTTTGTTCCTGCATTTGTTTGGCGATCAACGAGTGGACTTGGTTCCCTCTGCTGCTTTGGCCCCACCGGAGCCTGATGCACCTTTGGCTATTCTCGATGGAGCTCCTTAGTATTATGACAATTTCAGCTAGCCACGCATTTGAAATCAAAAAACAAGTTATTATATGTTATTATCATTGTATATCATTGTTATCATCGCCCAACACATCACAAAATCATCACCAATTTTGCCGAAACCGTAGGAGGTTAGTTTTCCATCGTCACGGAAGGTTCCCAAAACATGACTTTTAGCTGGTTGCAACAAATCCTGCCAGGGTCGCGAAGATCACTGTGGCAATCGCACCGGTATAATTTCTAAAACAAAATCAAAACGCGCTTCAGGTTCGAAAATAATTCAAAAATTCTTTTTTAATTCGATATGATTTGATTTTTTTTTGTGATTCGAGAATAATTTGAAAATCAATTGAAAGTGTTTGCTCGGTTCGAAAATAATTCGAAAAAAACTCGAACAAAAAATGCTAATAAATCGAAAAAAAACGAACAAAATGAAAAAACATTGAAAAAACTCAAGGTTTTTTGCGATTTTTGGATGTTGTCAAATTTGATTCAAAAACGAAAAACCAACAAGAACCGGAAACAAAAACGAAAAAATAACCGAAAAAAAACGAGAAAACGAAAACAAATCGAAAATACATTAATAAAGAAAGAAAATCGATATTTTTCTCTATTTGACGCAATTTGACCATATTTGACCATTTTTCCAGCTCCCGAAAAGGGCCGCAGCAGCTCTGGAGGCTCTTCTCCATGTCCGAGGATCCGGGCGATAGTTGTCTATTGGTGAAAATTTCAATGGTGATCCACATCAATACACAAAAACAGCTGTCCAAGCAGCCGAAGACTTTGAGATGATTTTGATGATAACCAAAAGGATAGTTTTTTGAAAAAATAAATGTTTTTGTGGGCTCGGGCCTGCGGCTCTCAAAATTGCCCATAACCTTAGTATGGCCTTCGGTTGCATGTTTCACGCGTGGCATGTTTCAGCCTGCAGCCTGAATCACACACAGGCTTCAGACGCTTCTGAGTGCAGGGAAACAACAAAGCTAAACAAACCACGAACCAACCCTACATAAATCCAAATAAACCACAAACATCACAAACCAACCCTACATAAATCCAAAAACCAACCCTAAACCAGCCCCAAATAAACCCTAAACTAACCTTAAATAGCCCAACCATCAATAAGTCTTAAACGAAGCATAAATGAACCCTAAGCCAGCCTCAACTAAACCCTAACCCACCATAAATATATGTCAAGCCAACTCCAAAGAGAACTTCAAACACCGCGAATTACACCCTGATCACACCAAACCATATTTCAGTCAGTTTAAGCGCAACTTAGATAAACCTTAAACACAGCTTAAGTAACCCCTAAACCAAGTCTGAGTAAACCCCAAACCAAACCGAAACAAGTTTTTAACGAAACCTAAACAAACCTAAACCAGCCCTAAACTAAGCCTAAACCAACCCTAAGTAAACCCCTGATTCAACCCTAAACAAATGAAGCAACGCCTACATAAAGCCTAAACCAACCCAAAATAATCCTTAAGCCAACCATTTAAAAAAACAACCAACCCTAAATAGCGCAAAAACAAACTACAAACCAACCCCAAATCTTAAGATAATTTTAAATAGATTGTTAACAGCACCTACACAAATCGTAAACCATCCTTAAAAACTAACCTTTAAACAAACCGCAAAGCAACCCCAAGTAGATAAACCCCAAACCATCCCGGCAAGGGACCCCAAACACTGTGGGGGGGAGTAGGAGGATAATGTATTATAATGTGGTTGATGGGGTATGTGCATTCAATCACTCACTAGTGCACTTGTCATGTACGGATCCAACCGGAGGGGTCAGTCATGTGATCACCCTCTTATTCAGGTTAGCCTTCATCTCCTTGATTGTTCAATCAAACCGCCAACCACCTCCCAAAAAGCTACCGGTAGCACCGAACAAGGCGGTGGCGGAAGTTTCAAAAATAGGAAACCTATAGGAGAGGTTGGTTGTTGTGAATCACGGATGGCAGAGCGAATCCACTGATGGACCGACAGGTGGTTGGAGCTGTGTTTTTTGGAATGGTTGCAATGGTTGCAGTGGTCACCTTACCGCAACTGCTGGATGTAGTGTGGTGTAGCGCAGTTGTAGTTGCAGTTGTAGCTGTAGTTGTAATGTAGTGTAGTGGAGCTGTAGCTGTAATGTAGTGAAATCATTTTTTTGGCAAGCGCAGTTGCATTTGTAGTCGTGGTGTGGTGTAATTAGCGTAGTGTAGTGCAGCGTAATGTTGTGTAGTGTAGCGTAGCGTAGTGTAGTGTAGTGTAGTGTGGTACAGTGTAGTGTAGTTTAGTGTAAGGTAGTGTAGTTGTAGTTGTAGTGTAGTGCAGTGTAATTGGTGCAGTGTAGTGTAGTGTAGTGTAGCGTAGTGTAGTGTAGTGTAGTGTCGCGTCGTGTAGTGTAGTGTAGTGTAGTGTCGTGTAGTATGTGTAGTGTAGTGTAGTGTCGCGTCGTGTAGTGTAGTGTCGTGTAGTATGTGTAGTGTAGTGTAGCGTAATGTAATGTAGTGGTAGTTGCAGTTGCAGCTGCAACTGTAGTTGTAGCGTAATGCAATGCAATCAGTGTAGCGTAGTGTTGTGTAATGTAGCGTGGTTGCAGTTGTAGCGTGCTGCAGTGTAATCAGTGTAGTGTAGTGTAGCTGTCATTGTAGTTGTAGTTGTGGTAGTGACTAGGTAATAGTTGTTGTTGCAGTTGTTAGTGTAATCAGTGTAGTGTCATTAGATGTAATTAGTGTAGTGTCGTCCAATTAGTGTAGTGTAATGTAGCGTAGTATATTTGTATTTGTAACTTTAGCAGTGGTGTAGTGTAGTGTAGTGTAGTGTAGTGTAGTGGTAATTGTAGTTGTAGTTGTAATTGTCTATCTATCTGTCTGTCTGTCTGTCTGCCTGTCTGTCTGTCTGTCTATCTGTGTGTCTATCTGCAAGCTTGAAAACGCAGCTATTTTGCGACACTTCCTCAATTTTTCAACTGGACATCATCCAAAACGAAGCAATTCTGCGAGACTTCCTCAATTTTTGAACTTGACAACACCAAAAACGAAGCAATTCTGTGAGACGTCCTTCAAAAATGGAAAGTTGAGTGCAGAGCTGACTGCCTCGTACCAATCGGTTTTGCGATTTTCCACTCCACCTGTCTAAAATACTGCGCCTGCCACGAAAAATTGATGCCAGGCCATACGAAGCGGTGCACCTGCCACGCAAAATCATCTTAGCAAACCTACAGATCTGATGCTCCAAAATGCAACCCTTCAGGAAATCAGCGCCCTCACCTCCTAACATCTCTGATGAACATGTCTCTTGTACTGCGCCTGCCACGGAAAATGCATCTTGGCACACCCTCTTCAAATGCCCCACGCTTGCCGAAAAGCTACAAAACATACAAAACCCTCACGTTCGGCTCACTTTTGAGAAGGTGCACAATCCCTTGCGCCTGCCACACAAAACGACATCTGAACGTCCAAAAGTGTTCCGAAACCCTCAGTTTTTTGCACTTTTGACTTCGAAATGTGCTTCGCGCCACAACGGCGTGCACTTTTTCGACATCTCAACGTCCAAAAGTTGTCCGACGCTGAGGTGTTTTGTACATTTTGGCTTGGAAATGTGCTTCGCGCCACAACGGCGTGCACTTTTTCGAAAGCGCAACTTCTAAAAGCGCTCCGGAGCTGAGGTGCTTTGTACGTTTTGACTTGGAAATGTGCGTCGTGCCACAACGGCGTGCAATTTTTCATCTCTCATCTGGCCAGCTGGCTCCGCACCCGCCGCTTTCGCGAGCCTACTTTTCGACCCTCCGGAGCCACAAACCATTGGAAAACACAATGTTTCGCGACTTCCCTACCTTTTCGCGCACCTGAATCTTCTTTCTTCTGAGACTTTCTCTTTTTTGATCTTCTTTCTTCTTCTCTTCTCTTCTCTGACTCTTCCCATCTCTGCTCATCTGTCCATATTGTCGGAAGTTTGACTTCTACTT
>CAMXCT020002207.1:70000-110178 GCA_947184155.2 Cladocopium goreaui
AGTTTATATACTAGCATAAAGTTGCACAAGGAGATACAAAATGAAACATAACCATTTTTGTGATTGATTTAAATAACTTGAGTCAATTAGTTAAATATGACAATGATGATATAATGACCAAAAATGTTTTTTAGCGACTCTTACAAAACACCGTAAAAACTAGCCCTCCACAACGTCCCTTTCTGTATTTATATATATTTATATAATAATAGTAGTAGTAGTAGTAGTTGCTTCTCGGTTCCTGATATACACATATTATACCTCTATGGCACAACATTATATAACATGATAAAGTATATTCCGGATGGTTTGAGAAAATTTGAGATGTTGAGTCTTGAGGAGTGCTGGGGCGGATTGAGCCGCGAGGTGGGCTTCCTCAGACAGGAAGGGGCGGTCTGAGCCTCAGTGTTTGAAAGTCAAGGGACGACATCGGCAGATCAGCCTGTGTTCGCTGGCAGGCACAGAGGCGTCATCCAGCATGGCAGGCATTCCCCAGCTGATGGTGTTCAGTAGGAGCGCAGTACAGCTGGAGACCAGGTCCCAGTCTGGACTCCATTGAAACCAGACACAAAATGACCCAGATGTAGACAGCATCCCATGAATTTTCATTCGCTTCCTATATTCCTCTGATATCACATGTGTTTCGAATCTTCAAGCTTACGAAGGTGCCTATTACTCCTCCGTCGCTTTCTGGCTGGGACGGACATGTGCCTTGGTTGAAAATCCCTCCAGCAGCAGCTTAACAGCTACATATAGCAACACTCGATTGAGTAGATTGGCAACGGCCTGAATGGAAGAAAAGACGCGTCGAAGTTTTGAACTGTATTGACGTAAGGAGGGTATGTTGGAGCACGCTTGACACAAGAGTGCTTGCATGTGCTTACAATCGCATGGCAGAGATTTGGTTGCTTCCAGCTTTATCAGGTTGGGTCTGCTGCAGCCCCGACAAGCACTGCTGGAACCCTGGCAGACAGATGACTCAAAATGTTCCTGATATGGCGTCATACTGTCATGCAAAAGCGAATGTGTGCAAAAGTGCCGTTTCGTTCTGATGAACGCCCGCTTGTAAGACCTGCCCCTCAACTGATTTGTCCAATGTCTCAAGGATGCTGTTTTGTTTTCCAACTTAACAGAGGGCAAAGCCGTTCTGAACGCTTGCAAAGATTTACAAAAAGCGTTTGGTGAACCTTGTTCTTTCAGGGCGCTCGGTTTTCTTGCAAGTTTGCACCGGAGTTGTATCAAGCAAGTTGTGTGATGTTGATGCAAAAATATATGCAGTCAACACTGACACTCTGTGCAGGCACCAGCAGTACTGATACCCGCTTCTTGCCTCCATGGAAACTCGCAACCAGGTTGGCAAAGAAATTCAGGGGTTAAAAGCAGAAAGGAGTTGTGAGGAGCCAGTGGAAGTCCTGAAATGAGTTGAATAATGTTGAAATTCAAAAGACATTGAACAAATTGATTACAATTGCAGGGACCCAGGGAGGGAGGGAGGGAGGGAGGGATGCAAAGAATAGTTGTTCATGATGTTGGTTGATGTATGAGGTATGTCGAGATCCTCCTTCGAAGGTTTTTGTTTGTCTTCGATCGTGCTGGTTTGAAGGGAGCTGCAAGCACCAACAAGCTGCTCGACACTTGCGTGAATAGCCAGACAAACAGCAACAAGTGTATACTCACGTGTATATATTTTCTGTGCAACAATATACCAGTAGTACCCGCACGAGGCGGGGCGGAAGTTGCCTTAAAGATATATATATATAAGACCTTTCTCATCTATAGAACTTGCATGCGCCGTGCGCCAGCCAAGCCCGTGCGCGCGTGCACTCTGCAAAATTTTCTGCCAAATACATAGCTCCGCCGGCAAAAATTTCTGCCAAATACATATTCTGGCTTACCTGTACGCTCAGCTGCACGCATGAGTTGAAGCAGCGTAGACTTTTGCATCCCTTGCAACTCTTCTCTGTTATCTTCAAGAATGTTGACGAAACGATCGAACTCGGGCTGCGCAGATGCATACTTCACACATACCCGCCGCTCCAAATCCTTCCACTTTTCCTTTTCTTCTTCATTCAAACTCTCATATGTGTAGTTCTTCACAAAACGATAACAAATGCCTCCCCAAGTTCTGCTCCGTGAAACAGTCCTACTCATGCAGACATCACGCAATGTACCTTTTCCCAAAGCCTTCATCTCCTCTAAGTGCGCTTCTGCAGCAGCACAAAACTTCCGAAAGGCTGCTCGCACATCTGACAGGCAGTTTTGTTTTTCCCATTCTTGTATCACCTGAGTCTGTTCGGCCGAAAAGGTTTTCTCAAGAGCAAGATACATCTTGTAATACTTCCAACATTTTCCGGTGCTTAGGCAAGCTTTCAACGTCTTACATTCCAGCACCTTCAAAGTCGCCGCTTCCTTCTCGATGTATGACCACAGATCAGCAAAGGTCTCCGATTGCGCCATGGCTCCACCGCGTCTTAGGAAACGGGCCGCGCTGCCACGTCTCCTTGCGCACTGCGACGTCCGAAATTATGAACATGGCTGTCTCATCATGCATACCTTTCTCATCCACTAACCGCTCCAAAGCATGAGTGTCTAACCATGAGACCTGAATACATGACACCTCTGACAAATGCACGTTCCCAATTCTTTCTTGCTACACATGTCTGCCTCCTGGAAAATGCAAACAGCTGCGGCCAGAACACATCGCCACCGTGGTTTCTGGTCAAGAGTTCTATAGCTTGTTCCTGGACATCAATGTCACAACATTTACCTACCTACAATATCGTACACAAAACTCGAAATAGCAACATACATCCACTAGCTGACAAACTACTTCCCAGTACTACTTCCCAGTATATACTACTTGGTACTACACAGCTTGCACCCAATAGTACTTTGCACTAGAGAGCTTGCAAAAATTACTTCCCAGTACTACTTTGTACTCAAAACTTGCAGTACTCCCCAGTACTACTTTGTACTACAAAGCTTGCACAAAGTCGTTCCCAGTATACTACAATTTGCAGCTTCAAAACCGGATCTCGACGCCAAAGCGACAAAAAGACGATTTTGAAGCACTTTTTAAAAAGAATTTTAAAAGGAAAATTACTAGCACCAAAATTGCGAAAATTTGCTGACAAATCATGACAAATCACTATGGCAGCCTGGATGCGGCCACTCCAATACGATTTACGAGATCCAGCTGCAAAATACAATACTATTACGCATGCAGCCGCGGCACCGAGCAACCTTGACGCAGCCATTACAATGCGATCTGCGGAGAATGAGTTGCAAATCAAAATAGAACTACGCGCAACGACGTCGGAAACTGCAGCTCCAAAACCGGATCTCGACGCCAAAGCTAAAAAAAGACGATTTTGAAGCACTTTTTAAAAGGAATTTTAAAAGGAAAATTATTATCGCCCAAATTGCAACAATCTTCTGAAAAATCACTATCGCAGCCTGGATGCAGCCACGCCAATACGATTCGCAATCTTCAGCTGCAAAAGACAATAGTATTGCGCAAGCAGCCGCGGCACCACGGCTACAGCCACTTTACACGGAAAAACACAAGGTTTCGTGCTCCGGCTTCCTCCCCAACACAAAGCCCATGCAACATCATGCAGCCATTCCAATGCGATCTGGCACCACAGCTTCAAGAAACGCATAGAACTACGCACACAGGAACAACCACTTGTTGCAAAACACATAGAAGGAACCAATCGCGCACAAAACGACCGCAGCCGCACCCGTCGCACACACGAGGTACCTTTCATCGCCGCCTGCAACCACTTTACACGGAAAAACACAAGGTTTCGTGCTCCGGCTTCCTCCCCAAAACATAGCCCATGCAACATTCATGCAGCCATTCCAATGCGATCTGCAACCACAGCTTCAGGAAACGCATAGAACTACGCACACAGGAACAACAAAACACATAGAAGGAACATGAAGGAACCAATCGCGCACAAAACGACCGCAGCCGCACCCGTCGCACACACGAGGTACCTTTCATCGTCACCTGCAACCACTTCACACGGAAAAACACAAGGTTTCGTGCTCCGGCTTCCTCCCCAAAACATAGCCCATGCAACATTCATGCAGCCATTCCAATGCGATCTGCAACCACAGCTTCAGGAAACGCATAGAACTACGCACACAGGAACAACCACTTGTTGCAAAACACATAGAAGGAACCAATCGCGCACAAAACGACCGCAGCCGCACCCATCGCACACACGAGGTACCTTTCATCGTCGCCTGCAACCACTTTACACGGAAAAACACAAGGTTTCGTGCTCCGGCTCCCTCGCCAAAACATAGCCCATGCAACATTCATGCAGCCATTCCAATGCGATCTGCAACCACAGCTTCAGGAAACGCATAGAACTATGCACCCAGGAACAACCACTTGTTGCAAAACACATAGAAGGAACATGAAGGAACCAATCGCGCACAAAACGACCGCAGCCGCACCCGTCGCACACACGAGGTACCTTTCATCGTCGCCTGCAACCACTTTACACGGAAAAACACAAGGTTTCGTGCTCCGGCTTCCTCCCGAAAACATAGCCCATGCAACATCATGCAGCCATTCCAATGCGATCTGCAACCACAGCTTCAGGAAACGCATAGAACTACGCACACAGGAACAACCACTTGTTGCAAAACACATAGAAGGAACCAATCGCGCACAAAACGACCGCAGCTGCACCCGTCGCACACACGAGGTACCTTTCATCGTCGCCTGCAACCACTTTACACGGAAAAACGCAAGGTTTCGTGCCCCGGCTTCCTCCCCAAAACATAGCCCATGCAACATTCATGCAGCCATTCCAATGCGATCTGCAACCACAGCTTCAGGAAACGCATAGAACTACGCACACAGGAACAACCACTTGTTGCAAAACACATAGAAGGAACATGAAGGAACCAATCGCGCACAAAACGACCGCAGCCGCACCCATCGCACACACGAGGTACCTTTCATCGTCGCCTGCAACCACTTTACACGGAAAAACACAAGGTTTCGTGCTCCGGCTTCCTCCCCAAAACTATCCCCATGCAACATTCATGCAGCCATTACACTGCGATCTGCAACCACAGCTTCAAGAAACGCATAGAACTAAGCACACAGCTTCAAGAACTACATCACCACTTCCCATCGTCCCCACCTCCCTTCCTCACCACTCCCCTTCATCACCACTTCCCTTCGTCACCACTTCCCTTCCTCAACACGTCCCATCGTCCACACAGTAAATGCACATTTCACTTGTTTGCTTTGACAGCGGAGAGATTCCAAAGCGACAAATTTATTTCAGTGGTAGATCCGATCCACCTCCCTTCGTCACCACTCCCCTTCATCACCACTTCCCTTTGTCACCACTTCCCTTCCTCGCCACTTCCCATCGTAACCACATCCCTTCGTCACCACTTCCCTTCCTCAACACTTCCCATCGTCCCCACCTCCCTTCGTCACCACTCCCCTTCATCACCACTTCCCTTCGTCACCACCTCCCTTCGTCACCACTTCCCATCGTAACCACATCCCTTCGTCACCACCCTGTGTCATAGCTTCTTATTCTTTTGTTATGTATTGTTTTGTGATCTACCACCCATCATCAAGGTCAATTCCATAGCTTCCTATTCTTTTGTTATGTATTGTTAGATTATGTATTGTTATGTGATCTACCACCCTTCTTCAAGGTCAATTCCATAGCTTCTTATTCTTTTGTTATGTATTGTTAGATTATGTATTGTTATGTGATCTACCACCCTTCATCAAGGTCAATTCCATAGCTTCTTATTCTTTTGTTATGTATTGTTAGATTATGTATTGTTATGTGATCTACCACCCTTCTTCAAGGTCAATTCCATAGCTTCTTATTCTTTTGTTATGTATTGTTAGATTATGTATTGTGATGTGATCTACCACCCTTCATCATTTCAAGTCTCAGAGTTCTATTTGTCCGTAACACGGAAGTATTGCTTCCCAACTTCCTTTGACAATGACAGAAGGAACCTAGAAGGAAGAGCATTCAGATAGTGTACCTCACCTTTACTTTCAAAAATTTTTCTACATCCTGGCACAGCCGTCCATATCACGAACATACACATCAATCAACTGGTATTTGGAGCGCCTTTCCATAGGTGCAGGTGCTTTGTTCTCCTTCACCACCATTTCGTTCATGGCAACACCAAGGATGCACGTGCCACATTATTTTGGTATTGGTGGTTGTTTGGCGTCAAGTGGCCCAAGCCTTCTTTCCATTCCACAACGCAGGTATTCCTAGAGCAGTTGTGATTTGATCGAGAGACACTCGACAGGAGTAAAGGGTGTGTTTAATTTCGTCTTTGCCAATCCTTTGCCCATCTTTGCTACAAAGTCTTTGCCCTGGACATAGGGAGTCTTGTTTGGATGTCGAGTTTTCGCCAGGAAGCGCTCCTGTCACTCCACGTGTGCCGCAGCTTAGGCAGCAGCCTGGCCGCAGACAAAGCTATGATTCGAACAGGTAGTGACTAGGCAGTGATGGTAGCGTGCTCAACACAGATCCCCCAGGATCTTCAATGGTATTCAATGGCATTGATTAGATGTTGGTTTGAGAACAAGGCTTCCATGCATAATATTTGGATTCATTTTCGATTTTCAAATATGCATGAAGCAGTATTCGCCATGCTGATTGAAGTTCTGAGGCTACCGCCACGAATGCATGTGGCACCAATGTCCGCTGCCTGAACCCGAGCACGACACTTGCGGAAGAACAAGAAAAGAAAAGAAACTTGATTGTCAAAGGAGGTTTGGAAAAGAAACTTCCGTGGCACGGACATTCAAACCTCACGCGCTGACCCGCTCGCTCACCATTCGATCCCTTGCCCATTCACCCACTCACCCACCCTCTCACTCACCCATTGACCCAAACTCACGCACTGACCCACACTCCGTCACCCACTGACCCGCACTCACCCATTCACTCACACTCACTCGCACGTTCACTCACTCACCCACTCACTAACTCATTCACTCAGTCACTCACTGACTCACTTACTCACCCGCTCACTCTTTCAACCACTCACTCACCCACTCATTCACTTGCTGCTTTTGAAGGAGATCTGCATGGAAGCTTCGTTTTAGGAAGTCCCGCGCGAAAGCTTCGTTTTCACATCTTCAACTTGCAGTTAAGCGTCGATTTCACAACTTGAACTTGCAGTATTGGAAGGAAGCCTCGCACAAAAGCTTGGTTTTTGAGGGATAGCAGGCCTTGCAGTGCCAAAGGTGCTTCGGAAGATGGATGGTGAAAATCTATGAAAATCTGAATTGCGCCGGCTATTGCCTTTCCTGTCATATCCGTGCATTTTCCTTTTTGCCTTGGCTCCTTGACACTTTAGAGTTGCAGAATCCATGTGACCTCTTCAGGTAGCTGCGCAATGCTGTTTGTAGAGGTTGCAGAACCCATGTGAGCTCCTTTCTGGTATCCGTGCTATAGGGGTCGCAGAATCGATATGACTTCCTATATGGGCACAGGTCGCAAACTCTATGAGGTCGCACAACCCACGTGTATTCTTGAGGTATCCGGGCAATCCATCTTGTAGAGGTCGCAGAATCCATGTGGATTTGTGACGTATCCATGTCATGCTGCTTGTAGATGTTGCAGAGCCCATGTGACTTCGGCGGGTTTGGACCTGTTCCGCCACCACGAGGACACGACCATCGTCACGTGCAGCTGTCTTGCCTGTGCGAAAGCCAATGCGCTGGCAGCCGAAGCCTGCTTGAAGCACCGCCACAAGCATCCAATCGGCAACATCCTGCTGGACTACGAGGCCAACTTGGACAACTATATGATCCGGCCACGAACACAAGCTTGCTGCCGCGACAGACATCTCCCAAGGAACGCGCATCTTTCGCACGAGGAACGCGGATAAGGAACATGACTTCGTCAACAGCATGGCTGGTGCCGTGGAAGCATATTATGATGCACGCAGCAGCAAGTGCCTTGAAGTGCATGTTGACGCGGGCTGGACACATGATTTGTAACGGACGGCCGCAAACTGAGTTGCATGCTTCCCCGTTCGTCTTGGCTAGAGCGCTACCTGAAGGTGCGGCGTCGGTGTTTGGTGCATTATTTTTGCGTTGCGTTGTTATGTGGTTGTTCTGTTTCCGACCGACATTTTCAAGGCACCCTTAGCTTCGTTTGTTTGGCAGGTTGTTTGTTCCGCGGCGCGGCTTCCTTGCTGCACCGTTTGTTCCCGAAAGGGAGCTTTTGCGTTTTTGTTTGATCTTGTTTCTTTCGACGCTGCCGCCGGACTCAGGATTCGCCATGGCTCTCCTGGTCTTCTTCTTTGCTTGTGGCATTTTAGCTTGCCATCGCACAGGCAAAGGGAAGGCAGGTTTTTTTGTGGCTTCCTTTTTGTCTGGCGCTGCTTGCCTTTTCTGTCTTTAGCGCCTCGCAATTGCAGGCGATCAGCGTGCATTCACGGTTCTTCGGGCTGATGCTTGGCACCTTTGGAGCCTTACGAGGCTAGGGTTTTTTGTCTTGCATTTGTAGGTGATTGTATTTCTTCTTTAGCGGCGTCGTCGACTGAAACATTTTGATCATGAGATGGCAGCGGGCCAAGTCAAAGAATAATTTCGGAAGTTTTGGGATAATGCTAGAGCAGTTGCAGTCGAATGACATTCAAGATTTAGTTGCTGTGGGTAAATTGACAGCTGCTTTGGAAGCAGGAAATGCCGCACGCAAGCGAATTTCAAACGGAACAGTACAGGTTCAAACCTGTTTTTGATGTGTCCGTTCTCGCATGAGGTTAAATTGGTGTAATATCCCTTGTGCAACAAGGGCACGCGGTGTAGCAAAACCAGTAGAAATATAGAAATCCGCCCACACCGCTTTGGCGGTGAAGGCGTGCTTATTGGGGGGCAACAGCAACACTAAATGCTCAATGACATTTGTTAATATAGCAGTCGCTATATCAGCTTTAGCTGGGGGGGGGGGGCAAAAACGGTTTCGCACCGAGACCAGACCCCAAAAACGGTTTCGCACCGAGACCAGAATACGGTGGTGTTTTCGACATTTTTCGAGGATTTTTGGGTGTCTGAGCGCAAGATGGTATTGAAATGGAATTTTGGTTCATTTTGGTAGCTTTCCGGCAATGGAAAAACGGCCAAAAATGAAAAAAACATGTACATAGCAAGATTTTGCAGGGTTTTTGGATGCCAGAGCATTGAAAACACTGCAAAAACAAGTGTTTTGGACTGACGTTATAGCAAAAAACGTGTAAATTACCGTATGCTTGACTGGAAACATTACAAAAACACTGTCAAAAGCAATGTTTGGGAAGGATTTACTGCCTTTATGGCAAAAAACGTGTAAATTACCGTCTGTTTGACTGGAAACATTGGAAAAACACTGTCAAAAACAATGTTTTGGAAGGATTTCTTATTGAAACTTCTTAGCTTGAAGAGCCTCCACGGGGGAAAACCACCCTTAGCCCCTCTCACGGACCGAAATAAACCTGCGGTGTGGGCGGCCACCCCACGCGAAGCGGGGTGAATATTGCTGTCCATCTCAGAGGCGCTGCAAATTAATCTCTTTCTCTGACTTTTCTGCAGCCGTGTTTCTTTTTGTCGGCTTTTTGCCATGATTGGTGGGCTAACCAGCATGGCTCAGCTATCGCATGGTGTTTTGCTGCGGATTGGGAGGAGGCTGTTCGGTATACGGACTGGGTCAGAGGGCATCTCCCTGGTCCAGCCCATGAGGAGGATATTTTGTTCTTTGTTGACTTGGATGAACGTTCTATGTTTTGATCCTCGTTCGAGTTCCCCTCAGAAAACCAGGTAGGTTAACCCCCCTGTAAGGACATCTGTTGCTAGAGAAAATATATACATAGGGGAACATAGAAGCTTACCTGTAACAACCCCCCTTGGTTCTAGAGAGCCTTTTTTTACAACTTGGGACCTATCATACTCGTATACTCGTACTTTCTAGAGGCCAAAAAATCGGACTTTGCGAGCAAATTTTCACATAAAATTGAGAGGTAAGATTCAGCTTTTCTAGTGGCCCCAGGTTTTCTAGAGCTGTTCAACATTGTTCAACACTGCAACACTGAGGAGTCAGATTGCGATTTTCTGGTGGGCCCTAGTTTTTTAGAGGTAGACAATAGTGCAACAGGCAAGCTCCAGTCTATGTCTGGAATTTTCTAAATGTCATCTATGAGGGACCAAATATATGAATTTTCCTTTGGAAATGATTTTCTAGAAGTGCCTTTCTTAGCCCAAAGCACATGTTCACAATCTTCTAGCAGGGTCCAGCCTTGTAGCGGGAGAAATTAGGCGATATTCGAAGAACAATGTTGCAGAAAAATGCCTTCTAGAAAACCTAGAGTTGAATTTCGGAAGTGAGTTATTTTGTCCGCAATTTCCGCAGTTTGGATCCTACATCAGATGTTCGCGCATGAAATTCTCAGGAATTCTGCGCAAAGCATAATGGAAAAATCAATTTTTGTACGCATAAGGTTTTCTAAGTGCGGCTATATTATTTTGGGGTCAGAGACCATTTTTCTGGGGACCATAATTGCAAGAACTTTTACTTTCTACTAGAAAACCAGGGGTGCTAAGGTTCCAGGGCTAACTCGTACCGGGATATTTTTTGCATGTTGTGTTTTTGGATGCGTCTTGTATTTTTTGCGCTGCGTCGCATGCATGTCTGTTAGGAAATCGAAGTGACGGCCTTCGACCTGAACTGGCTACGCTTGCAGCGGTTTCGCCACGCATTTCGCTCAGCGGCGTCGCGTTTTTTTTTTAGCGCCGTGTTTTTCTTGTTTCTCGCTTAGGGCCTGGAAACTCCCATCCACCGGAAGCAGTGGTTTTCCTGGGGCTTGAGAGTTCATTTTGGGCAGCTTGAACCTTACGATGCCGTTTAAAAAGTGTTTCTAAATGTGCAGGTGTTGGCGCGCTGTAGCAGCTGGCAGGCGCAGCGTAGCAGCTAGGAGTCATGTTTTGGCTTGGATTTGGCAGGCGGGCTTGTACTGCGTGTGAGCGTTGTTATTTTGGGTGACTTGTTCTTTTGGTGGGAGGCTTTTGGCATGTGTCTAGTGGCCTGAAGAAATTCTCGTTCCTCAACATTGCCAGGCAGGCTCGCGAAGCAGTGTTTTTAAGTCCTGTGCAATTTTGAGTTCGGGGAAGTAGGAGATGCTGAGAAAGAAAAAAGGCCCTTGCACATTGGGTAGCCATGTGAGAATTCAGGTACTGAAAGCATGCGCTTTAGGTTTTGCTGTGGCAAGACTTGGTGCTGTATTGTGGTTTCTTGAGCTTATAAGTGAAAGTGTCGCTTTCTATTTGTCAGGGCGGGCTACAAAAATGGAAGGGGTTCAAGCGTCCGCGCAATCCTCCCTATAGAGGTTGCAGGTTCCACGGGAATTTTCAAGGTCGCAGTTCAATCCTGTGCGGAGAAGCGGAAGAATCCATGGGACTAGCTGGGGTATCCGTGCGTGGTTTTGCTTGTAGAGATTGCGATGATGAGTTGTGATGATTTTCCCCGTTTTTGGCCGCGCTCGTTTCCGGTGAAAAGTTCAAAAACCGTACTTTTTTTGGCTTTGGCGCCGAGATCCGGCTTGGGGCCAGAGAAGAGCTGAGCTGAGAAGAGCTCAGGGGATTTGAGATTGCAGATTTGGCTGACGAAGTTTTTTTTTTGGTGTCATCTAGGAAGGAAATTTGACCAAGAATCGAAGATCGGCAAAGGCTCTAAGTTGTAATAATGTGTTTCGTATCCAAACAACAGTATCTTTTGTGTTCGTAGCGGAGCTCCTTCTGCTGAGTCCCGGACTCGTGAGGTTGCGCTCGTCTTGCTTCCGGCGCCACTCCAGCTTGTCGGGGTGGTCGTCCGGGAGCTGGCAGAGCGAGCCCGTCCCACTCGGTGCTCGGGAGTTATTCTATTCCCCTCTGCTACTACTTTTTCCGCTGCAGTTAATTAGGTCTAAGGACAATGGGTTTCATATGATAGATGTATCTATCAAACGAATACGTTGCAAAAAGTATCACAAGACAATTACTGACTGCTGCATTGCGGATGCTTTCTGACACTGTGAAAGTTCATAGGTGGCTGGGGCGTTCCGAAGTCCATTCGCGCCTTGCGGACATCGGCTCGCTTGGCCTTTTGGTTTGCTACCTTCTAATTTTGAAATGGCACGGGCGCAGCAAAGTTTCATAGACACAGAACAAACAGTCACGGGATCTCCCTCGGAGGCAAAGACAAGATTGACGGGCGCACCAAAGCTGGCCGTGAGAAAAAGGAGGAGGAGGAACGAATGAAGGCCATCCACGAAGAGTGCAACCAGCTCTTCAACCTACTGGATGAGCCTCAGAGCCTGGAAGACTTCAAAGCTGAGGCGAGCCGCTCATCTTGGGACTCGGTTCGGTCGAGCGACTGCGCACTAGCAAGCTAAAGGTTTGATCGGCCTGCTGACTTGGGGCATTTGCCCCAAAGACGCTCAGGTCCCGCGTTGTGTCCCGCGCAGGTCAAGGCTGCCAAGGCGGCCGAGAAGGCCGCAGAGCGCGTCGCGCCTGGCCTCAGGCCACCAAGCCAGGATCCGGTGGGCACCACCCGTGAGCCCCCGAGGAAGAAGTTTCGGCCTCTGGGGCCGACGGAGGAGCTCCTGCAAGAACTGCCAATTGGAAATCTGGTTGTGAGACGAACTTGAAGACAGCATTCAGCATAACGATGCGAAAGCTTTCCTAGGGATTTGAAATAAGAATGCAATGGCATTTCATGGGGATATTCAGGGATTGTCAGATAGCTGCGGCTGGGAACCAAAAAGCGCCAATCACGCCATTTGAGTATAGCTGATTGCCAGAAGCTATTTCGCTTTATTGTCGAAGGAAGTTTGGAAGCTAAACTTTCGACAATATGGACAGATGGAAAAGCACAGCCAGGAAGAAGCTCAGGCATGGAGAAAGTCAGAAGGGAGAAGATCAGAGACGGAGAAAGTCAGAAGAGAGAAGCGTTGTGAAGAGATGAGAGGATCTATTAGCTGAGAAGAGCTCAGAGGAGCTCAGAAGAGCCGAGATGAGCTGAAAAGACTTGAGAAGAGCTGACAAAGGGCTGAGATAAGGAGAGATAAGGAGAGATAAGTTGAGCAGGCTGAGAGGAGGCCCAGAAGAGAAGAGCAGAAAAGAGCTGAAAAGGGCTGAGGTAAGAAGAGGTAAGTTGAGCAGGGCTGAGGGAGGGCTCAGAAGAGAAGAGCTGAGGCGAGCCGAGATTAGATGAGGAGAGATAAATTGAGAAGAGTTGAGAGAAGGCTCAGAAGAGAGATGAGAGGAGATGAGAAGGGCTGAGATGAGATGAGAGGAGGAGAAAGCTGAGAAGGACATGTCAGGAAAAGAGAAGCCAGGAAGAAGACATGTCAAGAGATGGTTTCTGCACTGCGCGTGGGATTGCTTTGATTTGTCTTTGATGCTTCCACCCCGGTTTGCCGACGTACTATTTCTATATTCGCAGATAGACGGACACACAGCCAAACCACGGCTGCTTATATGGTAGGTTTTTAATACTTTTTAATGCGATTATGCATTCAGATAGAAGGATAGATGGGTAGATAGATAGTTCGATCGATAGATAGATAGATATTGCGTCTTTTGCTTTCGCCCAGTCGGCGTAACTCAACTTGGGCACTTGCACATAGCAGTAGAGGCTGCGGTGTTATTTTTCCCTGCGCATCCGGCCACGTTGTATGAAATGCTCCATGTGTTCAAGTTGCCCTGTCCTGCGTTTCTGGTCTAGAGGTCTCCACTTAGGCGTTTGGGACAGAAACATATTCCTTCCTACAGCTTGACATTTCTTGACCCGCTTATGTCTTGCCTTCATTTTGTGGCCACTTCTCTTTCATCCCTTCAGACTGCCCACTTGCCCTGCAGGCTTGTATATATAGATAAATTTGTTTTTGTAGCTACAGTTACAGGCATACACACACATACACACACACACATATATATATATATACGTGTGTGTGTGTGTCTACGCGCGCATTAGTTTGAATGGAAATACAATACGATACCAATAGCAACACAAATACGAATTGAAATGCAAATACAAATACCCATGCAAACCGTACAGCCGCAAATCCAAATACAACAATAGTACACATGCAAACGCAAATGCGACTACAAATACAAATACTGCTACAAAAACACAAACATACAATACAAATTCAGATGCAAATGCCAAATACACATGCGACTACACACGCAAATACAAAAATGCAAGAATATACAAATACAAATGCCAGTGCGAATGTGGCTACTACTGAAAATGCAAACATGCAACATGCAAAAATGCAAAAGCACAATACAACGATATACAAATTAAATACTATGCGTATGCAGTAGCATACCGCACAATGCACTATAAAAAAAAACAATATAGTATGCATATACGTACCTATGTGGCGGGGCCCCCAATAGAAGACAGAAGGGCAGTAGGGATCAGTTGTGAACCTTGCCCCGTTGCACTTATCCCTCCCTTATCCTTTCTTATGTTTCATTTTAGAAACATGTTGTCGCTTTGTGAAGGTGTCCGGTTTCGATTTTTACCAAAACTTGAAAGTGTTATCCGAGACCTGGATGAGGCTGCGCCAAGCGGGCTGAGCATGGTGTTGGCCTCTGGACATGCACGCTGCGTGCTGTGTTTTACATAAGGGTTCTGAGGGAAGTTTGAGGATTCTTTCACATATGTTTCGGCTCAAGAATGAGAATTTGTGTTTCGTGAAATCTAGGAGCTGCATGGTCATGCTTACATCGGTTCCCGAACTCTTGAGTTTGCAGTGCTCATGTTTTTTTTATGAACTATGAATCGCTGTTTCTGAGTTAAGCCAGGCACGCATGGCGCAGAGCGCATTCACAGTTCCTGCGATGGTGGAGAGGACAACTTTGTTTCTTCCCAGCTGAAACGGTGGTTGTTCTCCAACTCAAGCTTTCGAAGTTCATGGCACGTTGAGGCTAGATTTTCAATAAATAGGGATGAACATGCTGAGACCTTTGCTGCAAGTAAGGATGAAAGAAGAAGACGCAACAACGAGCCAAGAGAATCAGAAAGACCGACAGATAGAGATGTTGCAAGGGAAACAGAGAGAGACAGAGAGAGAGAGAGAGGGGGAAGATTGCCGAGCCTTTGAAGGCTTCTCCGTACAGGCCCAAAACAAACGAGTAAGTTCAATGTTAGAATCAGTGGAGCGGGATCAGCGTCAGGGATCGTCAGGGATCAGAACCTCTGAGTACGGATCAGCGTCGTCGATCAGCGTCGGGATGGCTGAGGCAGTTGTCAAGTGTCTAGGAGTGCCCTGGTGCATCTCTTAGGCTTGATTGATCTTTTTGTTTGTGCTGACTTATTTGGCACGCAGCCACGAAGCCTTGTTGGTGTCAGCAAGCGTGAAACCAATGATGTCGGGCCTATTTTGGGCAACTTGCGCGGTAAGGTGCAGTAGTGTATGTTAGGGCTACATACGGACAGTTTTGGGGCGTTTGGGGTCATGTTGAGGTAGTTTCAGGGTTATGTTGGCTTTGGCTCAAGGGAGTACAGGCACCTTCATCTAGGTTGGGAGGGTCATGAACAAATGCCCCTTTTTCAACAGCCCTTCCAACATCCCATTGATCTGAAGCAAACAAGTTTCCAGGATGCGTGAGCCTTGCAATTTGACAGGTTCGGCAGAGGACAGCACGGGCATTACTGCGAACCACAGTTGTCACATGTTGTCACATCGTTTTGTACATGGCTGCCGGTTTAATTGGCCCAAGTCGTTTTTTCCTGGCCCTTCTTCCAGCAGTGTGAAACTTGGTAGACCAGGAATGATCATGTCAGTTCTACCACATCGCATCCAACCAGCTCAATTGCCACAATTCCAAAGCATCAGAAAGTGAGATTCCACGGGGTTGCCGGTGCAGGCACCACAGCAGGCCGTCAGCTTGGGATATCATTAGGTCAAGCAAGGGTTTACATTGTTTCAACCATTTTGCGCATTCATTACCCAATGATTTTCACCAGGCGTCCTTTGCACTATCTAATGATTTTGTGCTATATTGTTTCCAAGTCTAAAATGGCAATTGAGAGCCATCGCTGTGATGGTTGCATTTCAATTGTACTGCCAGGTTCAAAGCCAGGGCTTGCATTGCAAAAGCTGAACCGAACTCTGCTAGGTCGGTATCATGCCAGCTGGCCGGTGCACTCCAACCAGCAAGGCGCAACGCTTAGTAACAGAGACTAGATGCACATAGAGAGTATATACATAGATGTATTGTATTCAGACGTGCACTCAAGACATCTCAAGACTCAAGATGCAAAACATGGCTGGCATGACATGGCAGCCAAGGTGACTAAAGTGAGCACGTTGCGCATGAGCGGCCAGCGATAGGAGAAAATAAGCACATCTTTGCTGCGTGAGAGACTTTGTGCCGAACGGACTGGCAGTGGAAAGCACGTGCCTTTCTTACAAGACTGCTCGTTTCTGGGGTGTTTTCTTTGCCTGGCTTTGGCGAGAGTTTTGATGAATCTCAACTTCCTTTGTTCAAATACCTGTTTCTTTTTGCATGAACGATCACTGGATGTATGCCTCATGGGCGCTTAGCCGTTTCAGTTCAAAAGTGCAAAGCGTATTGAGATCCTTTGCGATCCACCACTTCAAGCTATGCGGCTTCTTGACTAATGATGATCCAGCACTTTTTTATGAGCTTGACTTTTCCGAAAAAGTCCATATACGGTGAATGCAAGAAAAAGTTGCGCTTCGTGATTTGCAAGGCACTGCTTGTGTGCCATAGTCTGTTTTTCAGGCAAGGAGACCCCCAAGACATGAGAAAATTACGGGAAATAATGCTGTGAATTTGGACATACATTATTTGACAAAAGGCTTAAGGCTGTCTTCGTCAGATTCAGCCTTATTTTCACATCGCTGCAAGGTGTTCCAAGATCCCCGAACAAGTCTTCCATACTTAACTTTTTTTGCAGCTATGCTGTGGCTTCCACTTCCAGCAGCCCAGAGGAACAAACCCGAACGTAGAGGACTGCTACTCGTAGCCCTTCTGCCCTTTGCCCTTTGCCCTCAGGAATTCAATAACTTGTTTGCTGCTTGGAAACCTGACACTCAGCTTTGCTGCAATCTCTGCTCCGACCTCTTGCCAGATTACCCAGCAGCTTGGCTTGGCCGGCATGCTCACACCATCTGAGTCTACATTCCACATGTTTGTCCATGCCAGACCGTTTGGCGTGTTTGTTCGCATGATAGGCCCAGTCCAATTTTTTTTCTGCGCTAAGCCGTGCTGGAACTGACGGAAACTGGCAAACATTACAGGGGCATTCCTTTCACTCTGCTTTCCGTACTGCAAGCAATCCAAGGCCAAATAGACATGAGAGTTATGATGGGAGTGCGCACGGACAGTTTGGATGAAGTCAAGCTCTGCTTAGTTGTGTGCAAAGACAATGAGACCAAGGAGCTCCTTCACGGCCTCAAATCCAACAGAGACCACTGTGTCTGTCAGGGGCACAGCTGGGAAAGCAGTTCTCAGTGCATTGATTCGCTTCAAGCCAGAGGGGCAACGTCGGCAAGCTTAAGGACTGAAAAGGCCTTGTTTCACACCAAATCATTCTGGGTATTTACAGGTCCTTTCCCCTGTGGAAAGCGCAAACCGTTCAAATCTTTGCAGCCCGAGTGTTTGGAGTCAATTGAATTTGACGCACTTGACATCCTCACCTCCCACGGAACAAGCCTGATGCACACAAAATGCCTGCCTGGCCCTTGCCTTTTCTTTGGTTATCTTGGTTTGGGGCATCTATATTTGTCCCCTTTGTGCAAGAATCTGTTTGTACATGCAGCCACTGATCACTGAGGTGACTTCCAATGAAAAAAGGGTGACATTCTCTTTGCAGGCGGGGATGGGATTCGTGCCATGTCATGGCAATATGCTGCCTCTTTGACATTTGTTTACATACGTGAAGGATGCAGCTGAGGGCACGAGAAGCGCACACGTCATATTATTTCATTGCAAAATTGGTCACTGGACCATGATTTTCATGAACAGTGCCTAGTCGATGTTCCAGGTGGACTTTCAAGGAACATGCACAAGCAGCACTGGTGATACAAGTTGGGTGTCAGCCAGTGGTGTCTCCTGGCTGCGGAATGTCCAACGCTTGACGCAATCATAAAAGGACTCTTTGCACGTTGTATCGTGTTGTGCAGTTGTGCTTCAATAAAATATGCCAGTATACTTCCATATAGTTTGTTTATCCGTTCGAGGCTCGGTTTCCCATTGCCGGACCTGAGCGGCGAGCTCCAGATAGCAGTGGGCACTGCTGGACCTCAGCCGCGAGCTCCACATCTCAGCGCGCACTGCCACATCTCAACTGCGAGCCCCACCTCAACAGCGAGCCCCAGATCTCAGTGGGCACTGCGGGCCTCAACCGTGGGACCTCAGCCACGAGGCGCTTGCGGTTGAGGCCCGGCAGTGTCCATGTTAGAGAGAATGTCAGAATAGATGCCAGATAGAATATACCAGAAAAGAACGTCAGATACAATGCCAGAATGAATGCCAGAAAAAAATGCCAGAGAGAATGTCAGCATAGGGGCCAGAAAGGATGCCAGATAGGATGTCAGAATAGATGCCAGATAGAATGCCGGAATAGAATGTCAGAAGAGAATGTCAGATAGAATGCCAGAATAGACTGTCAGAAAATATATATGCCATATATATATATACATTTACAATCATATATATATATATATCCAGATGAGATGTCAGAAACAATGCCAAATTAAAGGACCGGATAACCCCACATGTCAACTTCCTCCAAAAAGGACCAGGCAGATTTGAACATGGGATGGGAGAGGCTGGAAAGAGAAAGGCGATGGTGGAAGACAGATTATGTCAAAGAACTGTGTCTGACAGAGTTGTGTATGGAAGCTTGTGTGCGCGCATGCGTGTGTAGAATTTTTATGTGTGTTCAAGACTTGTATGTAAAAAAAGTTGTGTGTGTGTGTGAAAGGTTGTGTGTGACAGAGATGTGGGTAAAAGAGTTTTGCGTGAAAGAGCTGGGTGCGAACGGTTGTTGTGTGTGTGTGAAAGAGTGCTGTGTAACAATATTGTGACCATGCTGTGTGTGCAAGAGTTGTGTGTGACAAAGCTGTTCGTGTGAACGACTTGTGTGCGTGTGTGTGAAAGAGTTGCGCGCACGTGACAATGTTGTGTGTGTGTTGGTGAAGAGTTGTGTGTGTGGGGGGGTGTGACAATGTTGTGTGTGAAAGGGTTGCGTGTGTGTGAAAGACTGGGTGTGACAAAGTTGTGTGTGTGTGCGTGACAGTGTTGTCCGTGAAGGAGTTGCGTGTGAAAATGTTGCGGGTGACAAAATGTGTCCAAGATTTGTGGTGCAGTAAGCAGCATGCCTGCCACACAAAAGCCCAAAAGCCATGTCAATGCCTCCAAGGCGTGGATGCCATGAAAGAGATTGAAAGAGTTGTGTGTGACAAAGTTGTGTGTGACAAACGGACGGCGCTGGCGGGCGGGCGAGCCGGTGGGCAGACGGGAATGCACAACTAGAAACAAGAACCCCACGCAAAGATGTGGGGAATAAATTGTCACGGTGGGATCACTCGAAGTAAGAGAATTTTTTTCTCGATATGCACTGCGCTACTTATTTCACGCTAAAACTGGAGAGCGAGGCTCGAAGCTACTATGTGCAGGGAATTGACAGCACCAACAGCAAGACCGGAGAGACATTTTACGGCGTGGAAGTCAAAGACGAACAGGATTCGCTTGCCAAAACTCATCAAGCCAAAGCCAGCGGGTGATAGATTCATGCCGAACTCTTGGCTAACCGTTCCAACGAATTAAATTACCAAACACAGTGTCTTTTTTCACTGGGGATGCAAATGGCCTGACATGCTGGGTGAAGCTTAGACACTTCGATGACGAGAGAAGCCCTTATATACTTGATCCCAGAATTCAATAGAACTATGTAAAATTGCAGGTGGGTGGGTGCCTGCTGCGCTTTCTGGTTCCCGACTTTGACAGGACAACAATGCCTTTAAGTACGGCTCTAGGTGGACTGACCAAGCATGCGTCTCCGAGGAGTTTAAAGGCACTTGGACAGCAGGCAGGGCTTCCAATCATGCGATTTTTTGCGTAGAAACTTGGACCGAATGCAGTCTTTGCACATTTTCCCCTTTGCAGGCAGTGAAGTTTGCGATTCAACAAGCGGAACCATTTCTGGCACAGATTGCAGAGACTTGTTCAACGCAGTGGAAGCTTCGATATGCTGGCAGATACCTAGTCCTGTCGTTTGCATTGACAGCAAACTAGTGTCTGGCACCCTCAGTGCATACGTGCCTTGCTTGCAATGGTTAAGAAGTATGCGCACGAGTAGGGCGTGTTGAAATTCACTCCCGGGACGCCCCATTGCTTCAATGTGTGCCAAGATAGACCCACAGCCAGCTTGCGGTAGCATGTTCGTGACTTCTTTGAGCTCAAGCAAGGGCAAAAAGTGGCAGAAAGATGCAGACATGTTCTATCAAATTCTGCTTTTCGCAAACTTGTCCTCACACAGCGGTTGCTTTTTTCGTAATGTTGTGCCACTTTGGCGCAGCATCAGTAGAGCCCATTGAGGCAAGCTTGCGATTGGTGGCTGCTGGGGAGACTGTCACCAGCAGCCCGAGCATCGTCTTGGAGCCTTGACAAGCAATATATGAGACGATTATAAATTATATGCTTAACGATGTTTTTATGATATGATATGAAGGTACGAAAATGACGGACTTTGGTACCTTATTTAATTTTTGAACCATCTTGCAATATTTAGATAATTCCGCCTCAGCTGAAGTCTTTCCTTTGACTTTTGGGGCGCAAGCTTGAGCAAAGGTAAAACGCTCAGAAAGGAATACTTAGATGACGTTTCTTTACAGGTACTGTTAAGTGTAAGCGCATTTGTACATACATACATACATACATACATATATGTATATATACATGCGGTTGTATTTGTATACATTTAAAACCATATGAACATACATGTGTATCCTAAATATAGATATATATATATACCTAAATATATATATATTATTATTTACATATATATATATATGGCCCAGGGTTTGGCGGTCCCCCCTCATCCCGAGATTCTGATAGCTTCTTTATGTATTTGGAAATTTACAAGATTATACAAGTATGTGCGTATCTATATGTAAACAAATAGATTAATATACGTGTACATGTGGGTAGTACATATATATATATATATATACAGAGATACATACATACATACATACATACGTACATACACACATACATACATACATACATACGTAAATATACACTTTTATACATACATATGTATATATATATACATATATACACATTTTGTTTATATATACACATGGGTACGTTTGCATCTGTATATGTATATATCTATTTCCCCAACCTGGGACGTGGCTGGGGGTGGTGGAGGCTGCAGGGGCCGTGAAAACAAGATATGGGACCACGT
This sequence comes from Cladocopium goreaui, assembly GCA_947184155.2. Taxonomy (NCBI): domain Eukaryota; class Dinophyceae; order Suessiales; family Symbiodiniaceae; genus Cladocopium; species Cladocopium goreaui. The sequence goes on from CAMXCT020002207.1 coordinate 91,498, forward strand.
ATGCATATGCGTGGACATGCATATAAATTAAAGGACCAGATAACCCCACATGTTAAGCCTTCCGATTGTTATGAGACGAGGGTGATGACTTGGGATATCTTGGGATGGTGGGAGCAGATAGGTGGATGGATAGATAGATAGATAGAAGGATAGATAGATAGATAGATAGATAGATGGATAGATAGATAGATATAGATAGATATAGATAGATAGATAGATGGATAGATAGATGGATAGATAGATGGATAGATAGATATAGATAGATATATATAGATATAGATAGATATAGATAGATATAGATAGATATAGATAGATATAGATAGATATAGATAGATATAGATATAGATAGATAGATATAGACAGATAAATAGATAGATAATCCCCAAAAAAAAATCCAATCCATTATTTGGTGAAACTGTAGGTTCTTCATTCTGTAGAGGTTTTAGGGTGTGTCAACATTCACGTGCATAAATATATTTACAAATTATATTGATGTTACAAAAACTGGAAATGTGGAACAGGAATTGCCTTTACAAAATGGATTCTTGTAAAATTCAGGGTTTTCAGGGGAGACCAAGGTTCTTTCACATCACCCCTCTACAAAATGGATCTTTGTATTTTTGAGGGCTTGCTTTATTCCAAGTAGCAATTCTGCTCAAATGTGTGCTCATGTCAGGTTCCCCACTTTGTAGAGGCCAACGGTTCTGAAAATCACAAAAGTGCACCAAAAAAAAAGGATTGGGTGCCCTGATTTTGTAGAGAAAAACCCCTTGCTAGATTTGCGGCAGGTTCCTCATTCTGTAGAGCCCTGGGGCCCCAAAAGCCAGATTTGGCTCTACAAAATGGGGACACCCAACCCCCCCAGGTCATCTTTTGGGGGTATGATAGACAGATAGATAGATAGATAGATAGATTAGATTAGATTAGATTATTTTAGATTAGATTAGATGGATGGATGGATAGATGGATAGATAGATGGATAGATCGATCGATCGATCGATAAACCGATAGGAAACCAGTCTGAAACCAGTCGGAAACCAATCTGAAACCAGTCTGAAACCAGTCGGAAACCAGTCGGAAACCTGTCGGAAACCATTCGGAAACCAGTCGGAAACCAGTCGGAAACCAGTCGGAAAACAGTCGGAAACCAGTACTACTTCGCACAAACTACTTCCCAGTAACTACTGTGTACTACAAAGCTCGCACAAACTACATTCCCAGTACTACATTGCACTACAAAGCTCGCACAAACTACTTCCCAGTACTACTTTGCACTACAAAGCTTGCACAAACACGTCCCCAGTACTACTGTATACTACAAAACCCGCACAGAGTCGCTTCAGTACTACCGTATACTACAAAGCTCGCACAAAGTCGCTCCCAGTACTTTCGTATACTACAAAACTCGCACAAACACGTTCCAGTACTACCGTATACGACAAAATCCGCACAAACACGATGCAGTACTACCGTATACTACAAAACTTGTACAAACACGTTGCAGTATACTACCGTATACTACAAAACCCGAGCAAAGTCGCTTCCGTACTACCGTATTCTACAAAACTTGTACAAACACGTTGCAATACTACCGTGGACTACAAAACTTGCACAAACACGTTCAAATACTACCGTATACTACAAAACTTCTGATACCAGTCGGAAACCAGTTTGAAACCACTCTGAACCAGTCTGAAACCAGTCAAAAACCGGTCGGAAACCATTCTGAACCAGTCTGAAACCAGTCGGAAACCAGTCGGAAAACCAATCCGAAACCAGTCGGAAACCTGTCGGAAACCAGTCGGAAACCAGTCGGAAACCAGTCGGAAACCAGTTGGAAACCAGTCGGAAACCAGTCGGAAACCAGTCGGAAACCAGTCGGAAACCAGTCGAAAACCAGTCGGAAACCAGTACTACTCCGCACAAACTACTTCCCAGTACTACTTTGTACTACAAAGCTCGCACAAACTACTTCCCAGTACTACATTGGACTACAAAGCTCGCACAAACTACTTCCCAGTACTACTTTGTACTACAAAGCTCGCACAAACTACTTCCCAGTACTACTTTATACTACAAAGCTTGCACAAACACGTTCCCAGTAATATACCGTATACTACAAAGCTCGCACAAAGTCGCTTCAGTACTTCTGTATACTACAAAGCTTGCACAAACACGTTCCCAGTACTACCGTATACTGCAAATTCCGCACAAACACGTTGCAGTACTACCGTATACTGTATACTACAAAACTTGTACAAGCACGTTGCAGTATTACCGTATACTACAAAACTCGCACAAAGTCGCTCCCAGTACTACCGTATACTAAAAAACTTGTACAAACACGTTGCAGTACTACCGTATACCACAAAACTGGCACAAACACGTTCCAGTACTACCGTATACTACAAAACTTCAGAAACCAGTCTGAAACCAGTTGGAAACCACTCTGAAACCTATTTGAAACCAGTCGGAAACCACTCTGAACCACTCTGAAACCAGTCCGAAACCGGTCGGAAACCAGTCGGAAACCACTCTGACCCAGTCTGCAGAAACCAGTCGGAAACCTGTCGGAAACCTGTCGGAAACCAGTTGGAAACCAGTCGGAAACCAGTTGGAAACGAGTCGGAAAACCAGTCGGAAACCAGTCGAAAACCAGTCGGAAACCAGTCGGAAACCAGTACAAATACTCCGCACAAACTACTTCCCAGTATACTACTGTGTACTACAAAGCTCGCACTAACTACTTCCCAGAAATATACATTGCACTACAAAGCTCGCACAAACTACTTCCCAGTACTACTTTGTACTACAAAGCTTGCACAAACACGTTCCCAGTACTACCGTATACTACAAAACCCGCACAAAGTCGCTTCAGTACTGCCGTATACTACAAAGCTCGCACAAAGTCGCTCCCAGTACTACCGTATACTGCAAAACTCGCACAAACACGTTCCAGTACTACCGTATACTACAAAACTCGCACAAACACGTTCCAGTACTACCGTATATTACACAACCCGCACAAAGTCGCTTCAGTACTACCGTATACTACAAAGCTCGCACAAAGTCTCTCCCAGTACTACCGTATACTACAAAACTTGTACAAACACGTTGCAATACTACCGTATACTACAAATCTTGCACAAACACGTTCCAGTACTACCGTATACTACAAGACTTCTGAAACCAGTCGGAAACAAGTCTGAAACCACTCTGAAACCAATTTGAAACCAGTCGGAAACCACTCTGAACCACTCTGAAACCAGTCCGAAACCGGTCGGAAACCATAACCTGTCGGAAACCTGTCGGAAACCTGTCGGAAACCTGTCGGAAACCAGTCGGAAACCAGTTGGAAACCAGTCGGAAACCAGTTGGAAACCAGTCGAAAACCAGTCGGAAACCAGTACTAATACTCCGCACAAACTACTTCCCATGCAGTACTACTGTGTACATCTGTGTACTACAAAGCTCGCACAAACTACTTCCCAGTACTACTTTGTATTACAAAGCTCGCACAAACTACTTCCCAGTACTACTTTGTACTACAAAGCTTGCACAAACACGTTCCCAGTACTACCGTATACTACAAAGCTTGCACAAACACGTTCCCAGTACTACAAAACCCGAGCAAAGTCGCTTCAGTACTACCGTATTCTACAAAACTTGCACAAACACGTTCCAGTATACGTATACTGCATACTACAAAACTTGCACAAACACGTTCCAGTACTACCGTATACTACAAAACCCGCACAAACGTGCTGCAGTACTACCGTATACTGCAAAGCTTGCACAAACACGTACTACGGTATATTACAAAACCCGCACAGAGTCGCTTCAGTGCTACCGTATACTACAAAGCTCGCACAAAGTCGCTCCCAGTACTTTCGTATACTACAAAACTCGCACAAACACGTTCCAGCACTACCGTATACGACAAAATCCGCACAAACACGATGCAGTACTACCGTATACTACAAAACTTGTACAAACACATTGCAGTATACTACCGTATACTACAAAGCTCGCACAAAGTCGCTCCAGTACTACCGTATTCTACAAAACTTGCACAAACACGTTCCAGTACTACCGTATACTTACAAGCTCGCACAAAGTCGCTGCAGTACTACCGTTTACTACAAAGCTTGCACAAACATGTTCCCAGTACTACAGTATACTACAAAACCCGGACGGAAACCAGTCTGAAACCTGTCGGAAACCAGTCGGAAACCAGTTGGAAACCAGTCGGAAACCAGTCGGAAACCAGTCGAAAACCAGTCGGAAACCAGTCGGAAACCAGTACTACTCCGCACAAACTACTTCCCAGTACTACTGTGTACTACAAAGCTCGCACAAACTACTTCCCAGTACTACATTGCACTACAAAGCTCGGACAAACTACTTCCCAGTACTACTTTGTACTACAAAGCTCGCACAAACTACTTCCCAGTACTACTTTATACTACAAAGCTTGCACAAACACGTTCCCAGTAATATACCGTATACTACAAAGCTCGCACAAAGTCGCTTCAGTACTTCTGTATACTACAAATCTTGCACAAACACGTTCCCAGTACTACCGTATACTGCAAAACCCGCACAAAGTCGTTGCAGTACTACCGTATACTACAAAACTTGCACAAACGCGTTCCAGTACTACCGTATACTACAAAACTTGCACAAACACGTTCCAGCACTACCGTATAGACTACAAAACTCGCACAAAGTCGCTCCAGTACTACCGTATACTACTTGTACAAACACGTTGCACTACAAGCCTTGCACAAATACGTTCCAGCGTCCAGAGCCACGGCGTCCAGCATCCAGAGCCGCCTCGTCCAGCGTCCAGAGCCACGGCGTCCAGCGGCGGCATCCAGAGCCACCGCGTCCAGCGTCCAGAGCCCCGGCGTCCAGCGTCCAGAGCGACAGCGTCCAGCGCCCAGAGCCGCGGCGTCCAGCTTCCAGAGCTGCGGCGTCCAGCGTCGAAAGCCACGGCGTCCAGCGTCCAGCGTCCAGAGCCGCAGCGTCCAGCGTCCAGAGCCGCGGCGTCCAGCGTCCAGAGCCGCGGCGTCCAGCGTCCAGAGCCGCGGCGTCCAGCGTCCAGAGCCGCGGCGTCCAGCGTCCAGAGCCGCCTCGTCCAGCGTCCAGAGCCACGGCGTCCAGCGTCCAGAGCCACGGCGTCCAGCGTCCAGAGCCACGGCGTCCAGCGTCCAGAACCGCGGCGTCCAGCGTCCAGAGCCGCGGCGTCCAGCATCCAGAGCCACAGCGTCCAGCGTCCAGAGCCGCGGCGTCCAGCGTCCACAGCCACGGCGTCCAGCGTCCACAGCGACGGCTCTCCCATCCACGCGTCAGAGCAACCAACCTCTCATATAGATCTCTTATCTTTGAAACTTCCGACGCCGCCTTGCACGGTACTACTGGAAAGTATTTTGAGATATTAGCACCCCCTTCGAACCCAACCATGTAGATCAGAGAAGCAGGTTTGAGGAGTGGCGTACTGTATAGCCACACACTTGCTCAGACTTGTCTTATCCAATTGTGATGTGGAACGCATCGGGCGTGCAAAAACATTCCGTTAAATCCTGATCAGAGAACACGAAAAAATTGAGAATTGGAGCTGGCCCTTCCCTTTCGAGTTCCAAATAAACACCAAATAAATAGTCGTAGCAACCATCGCCATAGCCAGGAAATTTTCACCGCAGTCTTGGGTTGCACCATCCAAAATTAGAAGGTTTGCATCATCCAAATGTTGACAAGTCAGGTTCAGAATATGACAAGAAGCAGAAACGACGACAAGGAGGTTCTTGGGTTGAGCCCCCTCCCATATCAAAATTTGACATGTTGCGCAGGTACGTCGATCCAGCGTCCCAGATCGATATCACAGGCAACTGACGTGTGTCTTTGTTAGTGCCGGTCTCATCAGTGCCCCGGACGCCCCCTGCATAGATTTGATGAACCTCCTTAAAACCGAAGCCAAATACATCGGGTACAAGTTCTACATGTGTTGAAATGCTTCACACACACACACCCCGCAGCAGCGGGGCTTTTTTGGAAGATTGCACCGAAACGGATTCCTAGCAGAATCAAAACATCGGGCAAAAGGTGAAATCGCTCACAGGCCATCATCACATGAGGTCAAGATTGCGTTGACGCATGGCAAGCATATTGGCCACAATGGCCAATTCAGCGGGGAGTCGGCTCAGCTGATCCGGAGTGAGTTGGTTATGGCTGGTTGCCACAGTGGACATATTGAAATTAGCTTGATGGTTGGCATCACGAATGTCTTGTATAGAAGGCGGGCAAGGCAGACCACATCCGGGCTGAAACCATGTTTCCATGGTTTGCCGCAATGGTTGTTCTTGGTCAATGGCTGGTAGTCAGTTATCACAAGGCAGATTTGCAGAAGGGAATAACACGACTGTGCTAAGGGATCCAAAACCAGAACCAAGAAAATAGCACAAGCAGCGCCATAAAAATTAGGGCCTAAAGGAAAATCAAACCCTAAACCAAAATTTCTTTTGCCAGTTTGACACCAGTCCCGAACAAGCTCTATCAACCTTTGTAATGCGGTTGCTCATGTGGGGGTGAGCATATATATATATGTGTGTGTGTGTGTATGTATGCATGCATGCATGTATGTATGTATGTATGTATACAGGTATGTACGTATATACATACGTGCAGAAAGAGATACTGCAGAAAGAAAGACAGATAGGTAAGTAGATAGCTTATGGACGGTTAAACTTTTGACTTTTTTTTCTTGACTTTTCTGACGTCTGGGTTTGCCCGGGTATAAGTTCCCACTGCTGTTGCTGCTGTTGTCGGTGTCGGCATCCATGTTGTCATTGCAGTCGTAGTTATGATTGTGGCCACACTGGACATGTTGATGGGTGGGCTCTCTCTGGTTGCGCAGGAGTTTTGAGAATATTAGCGTATACCAGTAGTACCCGCACGAGGCGGGGCGGAAGTTGCTTTAGGGTTATACTATAAGATACTATAAGACCTTTTTCATCTATAGAACTTGCATGCGCCGTGCGCCAGCGAGGCCTGTGCGTGCGCGCTTTGTGCGACTGCTGCTGTCCAAGAACATGACCTGCGTGCGACCACGTTGCAATACGACGCCAAGCGAACATGTTCTTCACACTTCAGGCTGCACTCTTCACACCCCGCACTTCACACTTTGCACTTCACACTCCACACTTCATCTCATCTCACCTCATCTCAGCTCTTCTCATCTCATCCCATCTCTTTTCACATGTCATCTAAGTAAGTTTCTCAACTGCTTTCATTTCATCCGAGCACTGCTGAACCTTTCTCATCTCATCACAGTTCGTCTTAACTCATCTCAGCTCTTCTGCGCGCCAGAAAGCTTTTACTGTCAGAGAGAAGCTTTTTGACAAAAAACGTTTCTTTTTGGTCCTGGCATCCACAACCTATCCTTAACAAAAGACAATCAAACATAAATTACACCGCCGAAACACTAATAGAACTGAATTGCAAACACAATACAACTGCGGGCAACGGCGTCGGAAATTGCAGCTCCAAAATCGGATCTCGAGCCAAAGCCCCCCCAAAAAAAAGATTTTGGAGGACTTTCAAAGGAATTTTAAAAGGAAAACACCAGCGCCAAAATTGACAAAATTCATTATCGCAGCCTTGATGCAGCCACTCCACTACGATTGACGACGTCCAGCCGCAAAAGACAAAAGTATTACACATGCAGCCGCGACACTAAGCAACCTTGACACAGCCTTTACAATGCGTTTGGCACCATCACGCGGCTAACCCGCATGTATCTACGCACATGGCAACAGAGCATGACAACAATCTTGCAGCCAGCACACTGCGATCTGCAACCAGAGATTCAAGAAGTGCATAGAACTACGCACACACACACACACGACCAACCACTCGCTGCAGAATACAGAGGAGGAACCGATCACACGGAAAAACATAAGGTTTCGTGCTCCGGCTTCCTTCCCCACACAAGTCCCATGCAACATTCATGCAGCCATTACAATGGGTTTTGCAGCACCACGTACACATCCATGCAGCCATTACAATGCGGTTTGCATCCCCGCGTTGCAGAACACCAAGGAGGAACCGATTACGTTCGAAACGGTCCAAACCGCAGCCGCACACATAAGATACCCTCCATCGGCGCCTGCAGCCACTTTACACGGAAAAACACAAGGTTTCGTGCTCCGGCTTCCTCCCCAACACATGCAACATTCATGCAGCATCCCCGTATGGTGCTCAAAAATTAAATCTGACGGCTTGGCCCTAAAATATTTTAAAAAACATTTTTCAACAGGTGTCTATCATGAGTTTTGAGTAAGTCAGATCCCTATGATTTAATTTTTGGGACATGGGTCGAAAAGTGCAGCTGGTGGAGTAGCTTTAGGTTGGGCCTCTCTGGGTTTTATTTTTGCGTTTTGCTTACCTTTTTTTAGTGGGAACACACATCTCTTGTGCATGTGTTGGACAAAACATGATGAAAACAATGTCTGTTGCAAAAATATGCCATTTTTAGGGACATACATGGCGCAACTGACCTGTTTTGAATGGAAGTTGAGCCATCTATCCCCCGCATTTTGCATTTGACATAGATGGCGCAACTCAAGATTCTGAGCCATCTACTTTGACATCAGAGTGTCAGCTTCTTGTCTCCTGCAATGGCCCCAGCATCCCAAACCTCAAAATGAAGTTCTTCTACCCCATCTTTGGGTTTCCCTTTTCATGGCTCAAACATGGGAACCCTGTAAATTCATTTCTGATTATATCCACCGGAAAGATTTGAAAGTTCACCCTGTTACCAAACTTGACATGCCACCAACACAGGGAAAACAGACTGTCCTATGATTTGGGTTCAGTAGCCTGGGTACCTATGATTTCATTATATTCCTCAGGGGTGCAACCCCGCCTGGGTGCACCACAAGGGGATCATGCAGCCATTACAATGCATTTTGCAGCACCACGTTCACATCCATGCAGCCATTACAATGCGATTTGCATCCCCGCGTTGCAGAACACCAAGGAGGAACCGATCACGCTCGAAACGATCCAAACCGCAACCGCCGCACACAAGTTACCCTTCATCGCCGCCTGCAGCCACTTCACACGGAAAAACACATGGTTTCGTGCCCGGCTTCCTCCCCAAGACAAACCCCATGCAACAGTCATGCAGCCATTATAATTCGTTTTGCAGCATCACGTGTCTAACCCCTATGTCTCGACGCACATGGCAACAAAACCCGACAACAACCATGCAGCCATTTCACTGCGACCTGCAAGCCCATCCTTCGTCATTTTCTGTAGTCACCGCTTCCCTCAGTCACCACCCTGCGTCATCACCACTTCCCTTAGTCACCACCTCACTCAGTCACCACCCTTCGTCATCACTGCCCTCAGTCACCGCCCTTCGTTTATGTGATGTATTGTTATGTGATGCATTGTTGTGTGATGTACTCTTATGTGATGCATTGTTGTGTAATGTATTGTTATGTGATGTATGGTTATGTCATGTGATGTATTGTTATGTGATGTATCGTTTTGTGATCTATTGTTGCGTGATGTATTGTGATGTGATCGAATGCTGTGTGATGTATTGTTGTGTGATGTATTTTATGTGATGCCTTTTTATATGATGTGTTGGTGTGTGATGTATTGCTGCGTGATGTATTGTTTGGTGGTGTATTGTTGCGTGCTGTATTTTTTTACGTGATGTCTTGTTATGTGATGTAATGCTGTCTGATGTATTGTTGTGTGATGTCTTATTGTTGTGTGATGTATTGTTGCGTAATGTATTGTTATGTGGTGTATTGTTGTGTGGTGTATTGTTAGGTGATGTACTGTTTTGTGAATAAGTTTGCGTGATGTATTTTTATGTAATGTAGTGTTATGTGATGTATTTTTATGTGATTCTTTGTTGTGTGATGTATTATTGATTGATTTTTTGTTACGTGATGCATTACTATGTAATGTATTGTTTTGTGATGTATTGTTATTTGATTTTCTGTTGTGTAATGTAGCGTTATGCGTTGTATTGCTGTGTGATGTACTGTTCTGTGATGTATTGTTGTGTGATGTATTGTTGGGTGATGTACTGTTTTGTGATGTACTGTTATGTGATGTATTGTTGTGTAATGTGTCGTTATGTGATGTATGGTTATGTGATGTCGTGTTGTGTGATGTATTATTGTATGATGTGTTGTTACGTGATGTAGTACTATGTGAATTATTGTTGTGTTATTTATTGTTATGTGATGTGTTGTTGTGTGGTGCATTGTTGTGCTGTGTCTTATTATTGCTTCTCCAGTCATTCGTAACTCGGAAGATTGCTTCCCAACTTCCTTTGATAATGGCCCCGTGGCTTTGCACGGTTCTTGATTAAACGTGTTGAGAAAGCAACAGCCAAGGATTTGACCAGCGGCGGCTACTATTCATGCTCTGGTCAATCAGCTGATGTAGTTTCAGCTTCTGCAGTGAATTTTGCTGCGAGCACATTCCATCTGGCATCCTGGCTAGTAGTGTATTTCGGATTGTTCTTTTGAAGTACTGTGGATACGAACACCGCGTTTCGAAAGAGATCGCGCAACCTCCGTTGCATTCTGGTTTATTTAGATTTCAACATTATTTAAGGTACAGGAAAGACCATGTTTCCATGACAATAGATGCTGTCAGCAGAAAAGCGCGCAATCTCATTGTCGACGCTGCATGCGCAGCCTGCTTTCTTTTGGCTGGCTAGATGGCACAAAGTGGCCAAATTCAATGGAGCATGCGCAAATCTTTCAGAGATGGACGCAAAAGGGGGATCTCCGGACTTGCACTTTTGTTGATTCGTCGGGTTTGTCGTATCAAATATGCCGCTTCAAGCTGAAGGCAACGGATTGTTTCTTCGCATTAGTTTGGCCTATTCCTTTCAGGGGCTTACTTTTAACAGTTTGGTTTAAGAACCGCAGCTTTGGGGCGCAGCTTTGTAGACTAGCTGTAGAACGCAACTCTGGGGAGCAGCTTTCGGCAGCAACTTTGGGGAGAGCTTTTGGGAGCCGCTTTGGAGAATAGCTTTGGGGAGCCGCAGTGGAAACAGGTTTGAAGCATAGCGGCGTTGGGGCAACCGCTTTGCAGATACGCTTTGGGGAACAGCTTTGCGAAGCAGCTTTGGGGAACTGCTTTGGGGAGCAGCTTTGGCTACCTTTCCAGAAAAATTGAGGAATAATTGCTCTGAAGAACAGCAGCTTTCAGGGACCGCTTTACAAACCACTTCGGGGAGCAGCTTTCAGTAGCGACTTTGGGGAAGCAGCTTTCGGGAGCCGCTTTGCAGAATGGCTTTGGGGAGCCGTTTTGGGGTATAGGTTTGAAGAGTCGCAGCTTTGGGGCAACAGCTTTGGGGCACAGCTTTCCGGAGCAGGCCGGGGAACAGCTTTGGGGAGCAGCTTTGGGGAGCAGCTTTGGACAGCTTTCTGGACCAGCTTTGAGGCAGCTTCGGGGAACAGCTTTGGAGTTTCGGCTTTCGGTAGCAACTTTGAAGAGCAGCTTTGGGGGACAACCGTGGGGAGCAACTTTGCGGCTTTGCAGCAGCATTGGCGAACGGTTGCTTTGAAGAACGACAGCTTTGGGGAGTAGCAACTTTGGGAAGCGGCTTTTGGAAACAACTTTTGGGGGCAGCTTTAGCAGCTTGGGGGGGCAGCTGTCCGGAGCAGCTTGCGATAACAACTTTGGGGAGCGGCTTTGGGGAACAGCTTTGCGGAGCAGCTTTGGGGAGCAGCTTTGAGGAGCATCTTTGCACGGCAGCCTTGAAGAACCGCAGCTTTGGGGAGCAGCTTTAGGGAGCAACTTTGGGGAGCACCTTTCGGGAACCGCTTTGGAGAATAGCTTGGGGGAGCCGCTTTGGGGAACAGGTTTGAAGCATATACGCTGTGGCGCAACCGCTTTGCAGAGGTGTTTTGGAAAACACCTTCGGGAAGCAGCTTATGGGAACCGCTTTGGGGAGCAGCTTTGGCAAGCTTTCCGGAACAACTTTGAGGAACAATTGCTTTGAAGAACAGCAGCTTTGGGCAGCAGCTTTCGGGGGTAGCTTTACAGACAACTTTGGGGAGCAGCTTTCAGTAGCAACTTTCGGGGGCAGCTTTCGGGAACCGCTTTGCAGAATACCTTCGGGTAGCCAATTTGGGATATAGAATTGAAGAATCGAAGCTTTGCGGCAATAGCTTTGGACAGCAACTTTGGGGCGCAGCTTTCGGGAGCCGCTTTGCAGAATGGCTTTGGGGAGCCGTTTTGGCGAACAGGTTTGCAGAATCGCAGCTTTGGGGCAACAGCTTTGGAGAACAGCTTTGGGGCACAGCTTTGTGGAGCATCTGTGTCTTTGGGGAGCAGCTTTGGACAGCTTTCTGGACCAGCTTTGAGGCAGCTTCGGGGAACAGCTCAGTTGCTGGGAAGAACAACAGCTTTGGAGAGTAGCTTTAGAAAGCAACTCTGGGAAGCAGCTTTCGGAAATAACTTTCGGGGGCAGCTTGGGGGGGCAGCTGTTTGGAGCAGCTGTCGGTCATAACTTAGGGGAGCGGCTTTGGGGAACAGCTTTAGTGGAGCAGCTTTGGGGGGCAGAAGCAGCTTTGAGGAGCAGCTTCGCACGGCAGCTTTGAAGAACCGCAGCTTTGGGGGGCAGCTTTAGAACGCAACTTTCGGGAGCGGGAGCAGCTTTCGGCAGCAACTTTGGGGAGCACCTTTCGGGAACTGCTTTTGGAGAATAGCTTCGGGGAACCGCTTTGGGGAGCAGCTTTGGCAACCTTGCCGGAAAAATGTGAGGAATAATTGCTCTGAAGAACAGCAGCTCCATGGACCGCTTTACAAACCACTTCGGGGAGCAGCTTTCAGTAGCGACTTTGGGGAAGCAGCTTTCGGGAGTCGCTTTGCAGAGTAGCTTTGGGGAGCCGTTTTGTGGTATAGGTTTGAAGAGTCGCAGCTTTGGGGCAACAGCTTTGGACAGCAACTTTGGGGAGCACTACGGGGAGCAGCTTTGGGGAGCAGCTTTGAGCGGCGACAACTTTCCGGAACAGCTTTGGGGAATGCTTACTTTGAAGAACAGCAGCTTTCGGGCACACATTTTTAAGGAACTCCGGGGAGCAACTTTCAGTGGCAACTTTGAGGAGCAGCTTTGGGGGTCTGCTTTCAGGAGCACTTTTGGGAGCAGCTTTGGGCCTTTGGAGCTCTAAGGCAGCTTTCGGGGAACAGCTTTGGGGAGCAGCTTTTGGATCAACTTTGTGGAGCAACTGTGGGAGGCAGCTATGTACGGAATAGCTTTCGATGGCGCCTTTTGGGATTAACTTTTGTGGAGCAATTTTGGAAAACCACTCTGGGAAATAGATTTCGGTACCAATTTTGGGGAGCGCTTGGTGGTACGTGAAGTTGCGGGCTTCCGACAGGGATGGTCGACTGTCCATATTTATACTCCTTTCTTTCTGATGCGTGCGCTTGCTTCGGAAATAGATATTCTATTTTGTGACGAATTGTGTTTTTCCCCGAACAGAATACTGTTAGGGGTTCTCAATTCTTTCTTAAGATGTGTCCGCCTCTTTGTGACGGGTGGTGGCCGCCTCTCCGGTCTTGTCTGTGCCTTGTCTCCCTTCATTTGTCTCCCTTCATGTGTCTCCCTGAATGGTGGTGTCCGCCTCTCCGGTTTTGTCTGTGCCTTGTCTCCTTTCTTCACCAGCAATACACCCCATTGTCTCCTTTCATTTGTCTCCCTGAATATCCTGAATGGTTGTGTCCGCCTCTCCGGTCTTGTCTGTGTCTTGTCTCCCTTCATGTGTCTCCCTGCATGGTAGTGTCCGCCTCTCCGGTCTTGTCTGTGCCTTCTCTCCCTTCATTTGTCTCCCTGAGTGGTGGTGTCGGCCTCTCCGGTCTTGTCTGTGCCTTGTCTCCCTCCATTTGTCTCCCTTCATGTGTCTCCCTGAGTGGTGGTGTCCGCCTCTCCGGTCTTGTCTGTGCCTTGTCTCCCTTCATTTGCCTCCCTGAGTGGTGATGTCCGCCTCTCCGGTCTGTCTGTGCCTTGTCTCCCTTCATTTGTCTCCGTTCATGTGTCTCCCTGAGTGGTGGTGTCCGCCTCTCCTGTCTTGTCTGTGCCTTGTCTCCCTTCATGTGTCTCCCTGAGTGGTGGTGTCCGCCTCTCCGTTCTTCTCCCTTCATGTGTCCCCCTTCATGCGTCTCCCTAAACCCTATGATGTCCAACCCCTAGACCCTATCATGCCCAACCGTGGGTAACGAGTGTAAAGTGTGAAGTGTAAAGTGTAGCGTGTGGAGTGGTGGAGCCTGAAGGAAAGTGAAGAGTGCGGAGTGTAACTGTAGAGTACGTAGTGACAAGTCTAGAGTGCAGAGTGTCAAGTGTAAAGTGTAAAGTGCAGTGTGTAAAGTGAAGAGTGTGGAGTGTCAAGGTGCGGACTGCGGAGTGTAAAGCGTAGAGTGTGGAGTGTAAAGCGTAAAGTGTAGAGTGCGGAGTGCGTAAGGTGTAGTGTGTAGAGCGTAGAGTGTGGAGTGTAAAGCGTAAAGTGTAGAGCGTGGAGTGTAAAGTGTAGTGTGCGGAGTGTAAAGTGTAGAATGTAGGGTGAAGACCGTGGAGTATCAAGTGTAAAGCGTACAGTGTAGAGCGCGGAGTGTAAGGTGTAAAGTGTAAAAGTGTAGAGTGCGTGGTGTCAAGTGTGAAGTGTAACGTGTAAAGTGTAGAGTGCGGAGTGCCAAGTGTAAAGCGCAGAGTGTGGAGAGCAGAGTGTAAGTGTAAAGTGTAGCGTGTGGAGTGTCAAGGTTACAGTGTGGAGTGTAGAGTGTGGAGTATGGAGTCTAAAGTGTAAACCATGGAGTGTCAAGTGTGACATGCGAAGTGTAAAGTGCAGTGTGTGGAGTGTGGAGTGTAAAGTGTAGAGTAAAGACTGTGAGGTGTCCAGTGTAAAGTGTCGAGTGTGGAGTGTAAAGTGTGAAGTGTGGAGTGTAGAGTGTGCGATGACAAGTGTACAATCTGAAGTGTGAAGTGTAACGTGTACAGTGTAAAGTGTAGAGTGTGGAGCGGACAGTGTAGAGTGTGGAGTGTAAAGTTTAGACTGCGGAGTGTCAAGTGTAAAATGTGGAGTATAAAGTGTGGAGTGCCGAGTGTACAGTGTGAAGAACAAAGTGTAGAGTGTGGATCGTGGAATGTGAAGTGTAGAGTGTGGAGTGTTGAGCGTGGAGTTTAAGTGTAGATTGCAGATTGTGGAGTGTCAAGTGTAAACTGTGAACGGTAGAGAGTAGAGTGACAGGTGTAAAGTGTAAAATGTACATTGTAGAATGTAGAGTGTGGGGTGCGGGGTGTCAACTGTAAAGCAAAGAGTTCAGAGTGTGGAGTGTGGAGCGCGGAGTGTAAAGTGTGGAGTGTAAAGTGTAGAGTGCAGAGTGTAAAGTGTAGAGTGCGGAGTGTAAAGTGTAAGGTGCAAAGTGTAAGGTGCGGAGCATAAAAAGTAGAGTGTAGAGTGTCAAGTTTAGAGTGCGAAGTGTAAAGTGTAGAGCGCGGAGTGTAAAGTGTAGAGTGTGAAGTGTAAAGTGTAGAGTATAGGGCGCCGAGTGCAAGTGTAGAGCGTAGGGAGTGGAGAGTGGAGAGCACCTTCCACGCGTGTCTCACAGTTCGCACGTTGTCACCACTTCACACAGCCTTGACATTTGCAATTCGCCAGAAACACGGAACGCGACTCGTCTAAAGTGCCCAGCCTGGGGCGCAAAATGAAGATGGACACGTCCAAAGAGCTGCGCGTGCCATGAAAAATGCAAGGCATCTCGGCATCTTCTGAAAAAAAAACCTTGCAAAGTTTTTGCGCTTGTCGCGCAAAACGCCTTTCTACGCTTTATGAGACACGTGAGAATGTCACAAAGCGCCACGCTTGCCACGCAAAACGACATTCGAACCTGTTTTGAAGGGTTTTGAAACCTTAGAAACTGAGAGGTCTTGCATCTTCCCCCAGACATGTTGGAGCCTCAAAACGAGCATTCTGTGCGAGACATCTTCAATTTTTCACACTTTGTAGCTCCAAATTCGACGTTTTCCAACGAGTTTTCTCATGAACCCCAAAATCTACGACCTGAAAACCGATGTTTCGTGGGAGGCATTCGTCAATTTTCAGCACATGTCACAAAACGCCATGCCTGCCACGGAATTTACACATCGTCGCCACTTGACGCAGCACTGACAATGCGATTCGCAAAAACCACATAACTTGACACGTCTGAAGCGCTGCTCCTGCCACGCAAAATGAGGATGGAGGTCTCCAAAGTGCTGCGCTCGCCACGAAACATGGAAGTCATGCTTTGAAAACGATGCGGAAGTATCGCGCCTGTCACACAGAATGACTTTTGGCACGTTATGAAACGTGTTGGAATGTCACGAAGCGCCACGCTTGTCACGCGAAACTACGTTACGCAACTTTTGAAACCTCCCAAAGTGACTAGTTTTTGCAGAACTCGTCAAAGGCACGGTTATAGTGCCCCCACTGCGATCGTTCACAGCAGTTGCGACTGCGAGCGGTTGCGGATGGTTGTGATCACAAAAGCAGCGTCGAGCGAACACACCCTAACCCCCAGACCCCCAAAGTAAAACGAGAACCCTTCGCTACGCATTCGGGAACAAGATGCAGGCCACGAACCCGAATGCTTACACTATATGTTCATGGCACAGATGTCGAAACACATAGAAATGGAGGCTTCATAGATGTTGCAGCCCGTGGCTGCAGCCCAGTTCTATCTTCAGCAGAGCATGATTATGGAACGAGGATGCTACGTCTAAAGTGTAAAGTGTAATGTGTGGAGTGCAAAGTGTAGAGTGTAAAGTGCCAAGTGGAGGTTAAAGTGTAGGGTGTGGAGAGTGGAATGTGGAATGTAAAGTGCAAAGTGTAGAGTGTGGAGTGTTGAGCGCGGAGTGTGGGAGTGTAAAGTGCGGAGTGTAAAGTGTAGAGTGTGGACTGTAAAGTGTAGAGTGTAAAGTGTGGAGTGCCAAGTGTAAAGTGTAGAGTGTGGACTGTAAAGTGTAGAGTGTGGAGTGTAAAGTGTAGAGTCTAGAGTGTGGGGTGTGGGGTGTGGGGTGCCCAGTGTAAAGTGTAGAGTGCAGAGCGTAAAGTGTGGAGTGAGGAGTCTAAAGTGTGGAGTGTAAAGAGTAAAGTGTAGAGTGTGGAGTGTAGCGGGCAAAGTGCGACTTGTAAAGTGCACAGTGTAAAGTGTGGACTGATTAGTGTAGAGCGTCTGCGCTTTCAAGTACCAGTAGTACCGCACAAGGCGGCGCCGGAAGTTTCAAAAATATGAAACCTATAGGAGAGGCTGGCTGTTGTAAATCACGGATGGCAGAGCGAATCCACTGATGGACTGAAAGGTGGTTGGAGTTATGTTTTTTGGAGTGGTTACAATGGTTGCAGTGGTCACCTGGTCGGTCACCTCACCCACAACAGCTGGATGCAGTGTGGTATAGCGCAGCTGTAGTTGTAGTTCTAGTGTAGTGGAGTTGTGGTTGTGGTGTAATGTCTTTAGTGTAGTGCAGTTGCAGTTGCATGTGTGGTGGTGCAATGAGTGTTGTGCAATCAAATGTAGGGTAGTGTAGTCTAGGGTAGTGTAGTGTAAAGTAGTGTGGTTGTAGCTGTAGATGTAGTTAGTGTAGCGTAGTGTAGAGTAGTGCAGTGTAGCGCAGCGTAGTGTAATGTAATGAGTGTAGTGTGTTTTTAGTGTAGTCTAGTGTAATGTAGTGTAGCTGTAGTGCAGTGTAGTGTAATTGTGGTGTATGTAGTGTAATTGAGTGTTGCGTAGTGTAGTTGTATTGTAGTGTAGAGTAGTGTAGTGTACTTTTAGTATAGTGTAGTGTAGTGTAAGTAGATACTCGTCTCATACCTCCCTATAAAATCTAGAGGGTCATCTCCCCCTATAAAACGAAATCTTTATGGATATTTTTGTGGGTTTCACCCCCTGATTTTATAGTAAATTGGGGGCGTTAGTGCAAAATGCTCGTTTTTAGGTAGCCTTAGTGCTGGTTATTTTATAGGCAGTTGTGCTTGGTGGTTAATTGTTGTTAATGTTTTTTTAAATGATTTTTAAAACTTGGAAATTGCTGGACCATTTGAACATGATATTTTCTTATCGTAGCCTATCTCAAATTATGTTTTTCCCTTGCAGAAAACAACCACTCCAACGGAGGGGCAGTAGTCACAACACTCTTGCAGTGGGAAAGCAAAAACATGCCAACTTTTGACCACCAATGTCTAGGCTGTGGCAGACATACCCAGAATTGTACAGGGGTATACAACAAAATCAGCCATTTCTGAGACCAACAAGCTCAAACAAACAAAACTTGGCTTTTGCAGAGAACCCACCTCTATAAAATGAAGGGGTGTGACCCTATGAGGGTGCCAGAACACTGTCTCTTCCCTGGAGAGCGCAATGGGAAAGCAAAAATCATGCAAACTTTTGACCAAAAGTGTCTAGGTTCTAGCAGGCATACACAGAATTGCACACGTGCATACAACAAAATCAACCATTTTTGAGCCCAACCAGCACAAACAAACAAAACTTGGCTTCTGCAGAGAACCCCCCTCTATAAAATGAAGGGGTGTGACCCTATGACGGTGCCAGAAAACCGTCTCTTTCCTGGAGAGCGCAATGGGAGAGCAAAAATCATGCAAACTT
>CAMXCT020002208.1:0-110075 GCA_947184155.2 Cladocopium goreaui
AGGAGAAGGAGCCTTGACACGGAGCTCCTCCCTCTATTTTCGAGGAGAAGGGAGGAGCTGCTGCCTCTTAATCCCTCTATTTTAGAGGAGAACAGAGGCTCTTTGTCGTTGCGCCTCTATTTTAGAGGAGAAGGGAGCCGTCAGACTGAGCTACTGCCTCTAGTTTAGAGCAGAACGGAATCTCTGTCGCGGAGGACGGAATGCCTCTATTTTAGAGGCGAACAGAAGCTCTTTGTCATTGCGCGAAGGGAGCCTTGACACGGAGCTCCTCCCTCTATTTTAGAGGAGAAGGGAGGAGCTGCTGCCTCTTAATCCCGGAGAACAGAGGCTCTTTGTCGTTGCGCCTCTATTTTAGAGGAGAAGCCGTCAAACTGAGCTACTGCCTCTATTTTAGAGGAGAAGGGAGCCTTACATCTGCAAGGTCCCAGACCAGCAACAGCGTGCGCAGGCGAGCCGCACAGCGTGCGCAGGCGAGCCGCAGCCGAGACGTCATTTTCGTTGACCTGCGCGAGAAAAAATAAGCGCGCAATTAGTGCGCGTGCGCGTGCGAGACCAGCATGCGCGTGCGCACGCGAGACCGACATGCGCGTGCGCACGCGAGGCCGTGACCTTTCTTTGTGGGCTGCGCCAAAATCGCAGCGTACCAAATCTTCAGAGCCCGCTCTGCAAGCACCACATACTCCTCCTGTGGGATTGGGAGCCCTCCCATGAACGCAGGTCTTTGTCGCACTGCACACTTGGCATACTTGCTGAAATTCCATGCTTGCAGCTTCTCAATCTGGACGTTCAGCATGTTTTGGTCTGGCTCTGAAGTCGTAGTCACGCTGTCGGTGCAGCTCAAGCTCGATGCAAGGATGAGGCAAGCGAACACACCGGATTTGAGCGCCATGGACTAAGCTCAAGCTTATGAAGAATTGTCCATATGCCAAATTTCAATAAAAGGCCTGCATTAAAAAAAAAACTATTTAGTGACTTTTTCAAGACACCGTAAGAATGGGGCCTCCACAACGTCCCTTTCTGTTCAAAGCATCTGCTCGATAAAATCAGCAAATTGGAAATACCTTGTTTTTTCATATTTTGGATGCACTAAGTAGGAATCTCCATGTTTTTAGGGGAGCCATGCCCCATCCCCCACAAATGGCAACTCCATTTTCTACACATTTGAGGTGCTACACACTTCGCAACGAAAACACCAAGTACCACACCTGACCCTTGGCATGATGCACGTAGTTCCCCAAGCCGTGCGCCACATTCTTCTGCCACTCACCACTGGCAACGCGAAATGTCGAACCCGGTGCCCAGAGTCTGGTTTCAAAAAAGAACTAAAAATTACAAAAAATGACGAAATTGAGTAATGTGGTTAAAACAATCATAAAATATTCCCAAATTTGCCATAAATGGATGGTATAAACCTATTTTTGCTGGTAAGATTTTGATCATCCCATGTCAAAGGCCTCAGATATAGGGGGTGTACGAAAAAAGTGTTCTCTTGGCCAAAACCACACTCTCGAGACATATTAGATTTAGTTGGGTGATGCCAAAGGATGTCTGTCCGACATTTCAACGACGCACAACTTTTCTACCCACAGCCAACTGAGCCACCCATCGCAGCAATATTACTCACTAGTCAGTTCAAATTGTCATCATGCCAGGGTTGGTCTGAACGAACTACATATAACTCCGGAATCCCTCTAGGAAGCCAAATTCAGGATTTATCTTTTATGACTTCATAAAACTACACATCCCAACAGTTTCAAAACCACCTGCCCTACACCACCCTCAACAATCCTCGCTTGGTGACCACTTCGCCACCCGTCTAAAAAATGTAAGGGAACGTCAATTGGGATGATCATCCTGGGGGTGAACATCAATCATTATACTGAATATAAACACTATATACATATATGATGATGTACATATATGTATATATATACATATATGTATATACATATATATACATATAAATATGTATATAATATAGTATAATATGATATGATATAATATAATATAATATAATAATATATTTTATATAATATAATATAGTATAATATAATATAATATAATATAATTTATGTTTTATAAAATATAACAAAAATATAATATAATATAAATGTATATAATATAATATAATATGATATGATATAATATAATATAATATAACATGATACAATATAATATAATATAATATAATATAATATAATATAATATATATGTTTTATAAAATATAATATAATATAATATAATGTAATATATATGTTTTATATTATGTATAATGATTGATTCTGAAACACCGTACATATTCATTTATATATAATTAATCATATTTATATATATATATATATATAATTATATATATATACACGTATATGGTTAGATTTAATAATCTTGAAACCACGATCCTCCAGCTTACAGTGTGGCTACCACATCTTCCCTGATCCTTTCACCTGTAGATGTCCCCATCAGTGTGCACGAAGCTCCCGAGACCATGTGCGCAGTTATTCTGCCAGGAGCCCCGATAGACCTGGGCTGATCGCCACTGGCGAAACCATGTGTTTTTTTGCGCCCCAAAAAATGTGTTTTTGGGCTGGGCCGGCTGGGCAACCAGCCCATCATCCACTAGAAAAATTCTGGTTGGTGGTTGAAACACCCCTCTTTTCAAATATGAAAGTCAAATGGGACTATTGTTCCCAATATCAATATATATATATAATTATATATATATATGTGGAAACATAAAATTCATGTTCCCAACCACCAACCAGAGTTTGTCTTGCCCAAAAGAACGCATCAAAACTGCCTCCATTTCACCAGGACTCCCTGGCCGCGCCGTCAAACCAGCGCTGAACGCCAAGGCCATGCCTGCAGTGGGAGTTAAAGGATGTTAAAGCATGTTAAAGCCACTTAAGTCACTTAAGTGTCTAAGTGAAACTTCAATTTGAGAGTTAAAACTCAGATTTCTTGCCTACCTCAAATTAAGAACACCATGGTTTAGTGAAATTGCTGACTGGAGATGATTTAAGATGATGCTCTCATGATTTGATGCAAAGGCAAACAACAAATTCTCGAATATCTCCATGAATCTGGTACCCATTCGGAAAATGTCCGTGCTTCAGCAGACGCACCGGCCTCTCATTTCCAAGCCATTGGCCCGTGTAGGTGTTCCCACTTCGGAAGCGATACCTTGGCCGTGGACCAGTTCTTTGACGAGCTCCGTGGCCCGAGAAATTTGGAGTGACCCATCTTCACGTAGTTTTCACGTAGTTTTCAGGCCCTTCAAATAGACTATGAAAGTGAATCAAAATGGTCGATCTCAAAGTTTCCGGCATGACAAAGGGCATAGCATGCACACAGTTTCAAGCCCAACTAAGGTTTTTCGTCATGTTGAGTCCGAAAAACATCTCTGAAAATCTGATCAAATCAGTATACCCTCTGGTAATTTAACATAGCTATTGAAAATGGCCATTTATAGTGGGTTTACCCATTGAAAATGGTGATTTTCCATAGTTTTTTTGTATGTTTACCAGAGGGTATCCCATTCAAATTGCTCCCATCCTTTAGGGTTATCCCAGGGACAAGCTGCAAAGGACGGTCCTCCACCTCTCTTCTCTCGCCTACGGGATCAAGGATCCAGAAGTGAACGGTTGTGGTATTTAGTGGTCATAGTTAACAAACATTAATAAATAGTGGTCATCTGGTTTAACAAATAGTTTAACAACTAGTGATCATCCATGATCATCCATGTTTATCCTTCTACAAATAGTTTGAAAATGTTTGAACCATGTTGAATCATTTTGAAACATCCATAAATTTATCATGTGGTCATAGTTGATTCTATGTTTCAATAGTTGCCGAGTATTCGTCGTTTTCATCATCCAATATTTGGGGAGATTCCGCTGCACAACGGGTTTTACCAGGTGGTCAGATATGGTCAGATGTTCCTGGCGGCAACGACTGCAACTCTTCCAGATCTTGATCAAAGTACCTGTCGGAAAACAGGGTCCTGTGGAGGGTCACCCTCCGGTGTCATCATTGCCATGGGAAATCCGGAAATCCCTGAACGAAATGGAGGGAAAAACCGACTATGAATGGGGATTGAATGTGGTATGTTCCATGGTATTTTCATGTATAATTTCCATTGCCACCTGAGAAAGTCCCGGAACATGGAATCTGATGTTTTTGAGAAACTTCTGGCAGAGCTGCACTGGCAAAATCAAACACCAGCTGTTGTGATGGAGATCTGCTGTTGAAATCCCGCCAGCAGGGCACGTGTTGCTGAGAATGCTGTTGCCAGTTGCGCCAGGTGCCTGAACATGATCCGGTTCATCCTTCACCAGAGTTCATATCTACACAATTAAAGACGACCTTGGGCCAAGGTTGGTGTGATTCAGACACATTCAGACCATGTTGGCTGCCAAAATTCGACAACTCGAGATGGACCTCGCCGCATTCGCCAGCAGGAGCACCTAGAGATTTTCTTGAGGAGACAGTCCAATTGAGACATGACATTCAGCCTTGCACCATCACAAAATGACCATTTTTGTGATGGTGGTGAATCAATGGAATGGGAATGGTCTTCCAGAAGCAAAATTGCCGAAACAGCATGAAACAGCTAACCAGATGCAGTCTGGTTCATCCTATCCTTCCTAGAGGGAATCCGCCGACCCCGGGCCGGAGCAAGGGGGAGCTCGTCATGGGAATGTGAAGCACTTCATGGCCCAAAGAGACCTAGCTTCTGGGGAAGAAACCGGTACCAACTCACCAGTGTGGCACTTCATCTATTGACTTCCGGATTCAAACAAAAAAAAAAAGAAGCTGTGAGTTTCCCAGTGATGAAACCTCCAAAATGTTCAATCTTCATCCAATTGTCATCAACATCATCACTTGGATCATGATCGACAACTCCACTGCTTCCAGTCCCAGCCCAAAACACACCTGGTGCGCCTGGTGCGCATGCTTTCGTCACCTCATCGGCTGTCTGTCCTGGCGTCTGTGCGCCCTCTGCGACTCGGGCTTGCAGTAGTGCAACAAGTGGACTGGGGATATAATAGGGATATACTATAATGGTGATACAATGGGTATATAATGGGGTATATATATAACATATTATATATATATAAATATATATAATATATACACATAAATTGGATGGATCTCCAACTGTTGGAGGGTACATCATAATATTTTTCCAACCACTTCTTGGACATATCTGTCATGGGTTTCTCAAAATTTGGTTCCCCATTTGGAGACAAAATCCGTGATATGTGGAGATGTCTCATATCATCTGGGTCTGCCTGAATGGGGCGAGAAAGTCTGCGAAAGTGGTTGGTCATTTGGGTCATTTTTCTTCAAGCGTGACATATTCAAGAGATATTCAAGGTGGCAATGAATCTTTTTGGCATTACCATTCTTGGATCATGAATAGTTTCCTCATCCCTCTGCCAGATCTGTTGATGGATCCCATTTTTTGGATCCCATGACTTTGCAACCCTTGCCAGGTATCCTTCAGCCAGACATCATCCAAAGGATTGTTGGATGAGATTCCACCCAAATACCCGGTTTGCATTGCTGGTATCCACTGGTGTATCCTATAAAAAAGAGTCAAACCCCGGGTATGGGTCATAAGTTCTATCAGATTCTATCTCAAATTGAGATGCTTCATGGTTCATATACAGAACCTAACATCTGTTCTCAACAATGAGGGCCCCATATTTAGGGCACTATATAGAAAACCTCGCAGATCTCCAGTCGCCTCCAGTGTGATTAATCCCGAAGTCAAGTCAAAGCGCCGGCGAGACGAAGTCCACAACTGGAACAATCTTGCCCCATGTCATCCGACACCCTGAGCTTCACGGAAAAAATCGAGATGTCACGCAAATTGCGAAGAAATCCATTTAATTTATCAAGTAGCTATCAAATGACACATAAATGATATATGG
Source organism: Cladocopium goreaui (assembly GCA_947184155.2). Lineage (NCBI taxonomy): Eukaryota > Dinophyceae > Suessiales > Symbiodiniaceae > Cladocopium > Cladocopium goreaui. The sequence goes on from CAMXCT020002208.1 coordinate 5,937, forward strand.
CAAATAATATTAGATATATCATATGATGCATCTCAAATGTATGAGACATATCTGAATCAGTCTGCTTTGTCTTGTCGGTGAATAGAGCAGAGGGACATTGCCACCACCCATTCCATCCCATCAACTAAGCAATGCTGAAAAACCGTCAACCCCGCACAGTAACTCGGTGGATTTATGATCTCCATACAGTAACCTTTCAAGTGAAAATCCCTTCTATCATCATATGATATTTCGCAGATTCTAGATGATTGCAGCACAGTAATCTGAGTTCCTTCCCAGATCTTCCCCTTAGTTATTTCACAACTCGATGGATTTTCCCATTAAAACCTATTAAAACCCCATTTATGGAGGGCGTTCAATTGCCATGCTTGATGACACCTGGGGGGTAATCCCATCCGAGGAGCCGACAGCGAAACTACGGTCACCGGTCACGCCATACTACGGCGAGTTGTCGGTGCGCAGTTTCTGCTGGGAGAAACCGCTAGGAATTTTGGTGGGTTATAACATGTTATAACTTGGTTGACGTTTGGGTAAAAATGGGGGATATAAGATGATACAATTAAGTGTACTTATAGAATGGTGTTTATAAACTAACTTATGACTAGGGGACCAACCCTGTATAGATATCTGGTCCCGGCCCAATGGACCCAAAGCTGCATCTGCTTGTGTCTGGATACAAAACGAGACCCTCCAAGTCTACAATGAGGTCATGACATGGTTACCCTCTGGTTACTCTGGTTATTTAACGGCTACCCTCTGGTTCTTTAACCGTTTGCTATGGAAAATGGTCCATTTATGGATGATAAACATTATGATTTACCTGCTGGCTCTTTACCAATGACTATCCAAGCAGAGTCTTCAAGTCAATGCAGCGACCTTCAACATGCAGAGTTCAACGGGCTGGTCGTGGAACATCTTCGGGGCCCTCATCCCCATAAACTAATACCCAGATATGGAAAATGCATTGAACATGCATGAAAATCCCTGCTTTCTCAAGGAAATTGATCTACATGCGTGGTGGTTTTTCCATATCTTCATTTGCTGGAGGGTATGAATCATACCTGTTGTGCAGCACAGCACCTGTGAAGCGCCAACGCGTTTCAAAATCGCACCTGCGATGTTTTACCAAGTCCCCCGTGCGGCTCGTCCTCACATACGACTATCATTTACACGCGCAAGTTCTTGAAGCTTTGATGAAAAAAGACCAGAGAGGGGCTCTGTCACCATTTGATGGTTGTGAAACATGGGAAAATCAGCAAATATTCAATAGTTGATGCTTGGTGAGGTGTATAAATGATAAACAAGATTAAATAAGTGTATAATATATATATATATATGTCAGCGGGAAAAGAACTGCACGATGAATTGCCTGGGACTTTGTTGCGGGCAGAATTCCTCCAGCTGCAAGACTTCTGATGGCTCGAAAACGGGCATTTTGTCCACTTTTCCCAAAGCCAGAGACTTCCGACCTGGTTTTCCATTGACCTGGCAACAATTCTAACACATAACTTTACAGAAATCCAAGATCAACAGGCTGTGACACATCTGGTCTATGATCAAAGATTTGGGTTCCCCGCCCATGTTGTCCCCATAGCCATTGGATCTTCGTGATCTTCGCAGCAGAGATCCAAACCCGCAACATGTCGGGTTTCGCGGCGGTGTGCTCGCTCCATGCAATGGCGGCAAGCACTGGGCCGAACGAAAAGCACTTAGTGGGTCTAAGATGGTCTAAGTCTGAAAATGGAGACATCAATTCATGGGAGACATTAATGATAATATTAATGATCATGTTGATAATTAATAATAATAAGTGATCATATTAATGGATAAGATCTAATAAGTGGGTATAATGATGATAAGTAAGAAATGATCATGTTAAGAACTGGGTATAATGGGGATAATGATAATGATCATAGACCCAAATGACACTATTACTGGGGATAATGATCAGAATCCATCGGAAACTGGCTCGTTTTTGAGCAAAATGTTTAGGGCAGGAGTTTCTGTAAATGTTCCCATCATCCAATTTGGGGATTTTGTGGCAAGCCAATGGAGGATCTCAGCAAATACTGGTTTAAAAACAACAAATATGGTGATATGGAGATGTGGTGGGATGTAGAGCAATACCCATTTGCTTTGAAAGACAGAATAGTACGCCAGGATGACATGTTGTCATCCTTTCCCCTAAAATCCATAAATTGGGGTAGACTCTTGGCAAATTAGCTAGGCTTTCCACTGGCGTAAGTTACATCATTTCAGCATAGGATGGTTGTTGACTTTTGGACTTCGTTGAAATAGTCATTGAAGATGCTGGTCTTGTGGCAAGCCAACACACAAGAAGCTGTAGACTGGCCCAGTGAAGCACCAGTATCTGCACAAATTCAAGATCAGATCAAAAAAAAGGACGGTGATCTTCTAGCAAATAAAATCTTGGAAAAACAGGGTCTCTGGATCATATCATATGCCTAGACATCTCTAGATATCTGGATGTTTTCAATGGAATATGCGCATATATATAATATGTATGTGTATATGTACACAATATATATATATATACACACACAATCCATAATTGTAATATAAACTGTAGATATATAGTATATATAGTATATATAGTGTATATAAATATATATAGTGTATGTGTATATATATATGGTGTACATATATATATATATATATATAGTGTGTATATATAGTATATTATATATATATATACAGTGTATGTATCTTTATATTATATATAGTGTATATATATATTATACATAGTATATATGTATATATATATATATAGTGTATATATATATACAGTGTATATATATATATGTATATAGCGTATATATATATGTGTAAATATATAGCATATATATATATATGTGTATTATATATAATATTATATTATATATATATATATATTATACATATATATATAAATGCTATAGATATATATATATATACACTATATATGCTGGTGCGTTGTTGACGCAAACGAGATCTGATCTCGACGCGAGGACTATAGATGTCGCACAGATTGTTCATTGGCGATGTCGCCCACGGCCAGTTTGGCGGCTCATTGGGGCCTCTATGTGAATCACGCATCCGGTTGGTATCCGAACCTGAACAGCGGTGCGGGGTGAGCTGTTGAGGGATGTGGAGCGGGAGGATAGCATGTTGACCTCCATCAAATATCATTACTGTATTTTACCAGGTCAACCGACAATGCGGTAAATACTATACAAACCGTTAAGCGGTCAGCACTGTTTTGAACCAACGCTATCGGGTAGATCGATGATATGTACAATACATGGTTTTACTGCAGGAGTTTTTACACCCCCCTCGGGCGAGCAGGGACGACTGCGGAGAACGAATAACCCAGAAGAGCATACCCTCGCGGGTAGCCAACTTTCTTTATTTGGTTTTAGACATTTTATGCAGTCTTTCAAAGGTCCCTCTAAAAGCTCAAGCCCGTAAAACCCAGCGCAGCGTTGCAAGGAAGGCACATTACCATGCCGCATCTTGCGCTATGCTACAAAAGAAAATCATCGTCTCCCTAACGGTTCCAAAAGATCCAACGGCCGCCGGCCTCGTCACGGTAATACCAAGCCCCACGCCAGAAACTCCATTCTCGACGTGCACCATAGTGATCACGATTCCAACTCCAAGAGGCATCCGGGCGACCGGAGCTTGCAGCCTTCGATGTGACTGTGCTTGCTGCTTTTGCAGTGGGCGGCGTCTCAGGCTCCAAGAATGGTCGTGCTCCTCCTTTGGGTGTTGGTGGTTCTGGTGCAAGAAATGGTGCTGCTTTGGGACCAAATGAGGCATCAACGTGCGAGGCGTCCGCGTGAGCGGAGCTTGAGGCGGCTGTGTCATCATGTCCAGTGGCGGATGCGTCAACTTCGGCTTTGCGTTTTCGCTCGATGGTGGGCGCGACCGTGGGGTCGGCCTTTTGACCTCCAGGACCTCCAGCCTTTGCAGCGGCGCTCTGTTTCTCCTTGCGTTCAAGGTTGCCCCGAACCAATGGGAGGTTTTCCTCATACAGCTTTTCAAGGAATTCAAGAGTGCCATCAAAAGGAACTTGGACGGTGCCCTTCCAGGTCAGCAGGCCACGGTATGCGCCACGACGGCCGATGTAGTTGACATATTCATCTTCTGTAAAAATGTGGCGGCCGAACATGAAACCCCAAGTTTTCTTCCATGTTTTGCGGAATTCAACTGGGAACCCTTCCACACCTCGAGGTTGGGACATGAAAATCAACTTTGATAAGCAGTTTTCATTTTGGGCATTGGCGGCGACGCCAGCCGAGATCTGAGCTCTGGTTCTGGGTGGATCAGGGAGGTTGGCGTATGCGAACATATCGTCAAAGATACAGTCCTTTAAGCCCTTCCCCTCCCCGTGGATGCGGTCACAAAACGTGACGTCACTGGCAAAGCGATCTTCAACGTCCTCGTAGCCCAGTGTCTTTGCACGCTTGTGTCTATCGCGGCAGTCTTTGAGGACTGCTGATTCCACAGATGTGATCCCCCTGGGGCCCAGTTCCCGGCGAAGAAGATCGGCTTGCTCATTTGTCAAAGCCGTCAACAAGGTGCCGCTCATTTTCCCAAACATTCCGAACCCGGCGAGACTCTGCATTCGCCGTTCAAGGATACGGGTCCTCCTGTTGGGTTGATCGGCCTCTTTTGTTTCGCCACTTTCGTCCACTGGAAGTGGCTCATATCCACATGTGGTGCATGTCACTTGGCCACTGACGTACTCGACCTGGCAGAGAGGGCAGGTGCCCATGAAAGGTTCGCAGTACTTTGGTGCAATGTAAACACGGCGCGCCCTCGCGGGCGGCTGGTCAACTTGCATTGGGTCAGTGGCGGCATCATCGGTGGATTTGGCGTCATCAGTGGATCTGGCATCGGGTCGCCCCGTGCTGGTGTCATCCATTGGGTCGTCATTTGCATCATCTCGGGCAGTCAGGGTGACCGCTTTGGATTTCGGTGATGAAGCTGGTTCCGCGCCTGTCCAAGTGCTGGGCTCGAGATTGCTCTCGGCGCGGGACCAAAGCACCTTTCCATCCTCTGAGATGCTGACCAGAAATTGGGGTGGGATGCGTTCTGAACACAAAATACCATCCATTTCTGTGCGACTAAAGATGACACCAGCTTCAACTGCCTGCCGCATTGCGATTTTGATTTCGACTGGACATTTTGCTCTTAATCCAGATCGATATCCCTGCGTGCCGATACAGTGTTCTGCCATGTAGATATGAGCACGGCCACTGTTGACTGTGTCACCTCCGCCTGGGATCAGGCCGTTCTGTGCGATGCTCTTCCAACTGCTTCTCATCGTACGATGAAAAACAATTTCAGGGACCTCAGTCATGGCACACAAGGGCACGCCTGTGAAGGCGGCTTTTCGCTCGGGGGAAACTTGGTCTGAGCAATACACCATGGTTGAGTTGGCATAGAGGCCCCCGGCGGTCTTCAAGGCAGCTTGGGAATGACCCTGAATTGCACGAATTTTCACAGGATAATACGGCATGCCTAGGCCATTGTCGACAGGGAAATGGGAGATCTTTGCACACAAGAATTGGAACCTACTCTTGCCATGCTTGTCGATCTTCATTGCGGTGCCAAAAAGGTTTGAGACGGTGATGAAAATGTCTGGGGGCACTTCCTTGCGGAAGGCTTTGGCAAAATCCTCCAAGTCAATCCAAAGGTCTTTGTCCATTGGCACCTTGGCACAGGATCCATGCCCCCTGCAAACTTTATTGACACGGGTTGCAAAGTCGGAAAATTTCTTGTCGACGCGAGTCTGGCCAGCAATGGTCTCGACGTCGGATGCCGATAGCAGTTCCAGTTCGTAAGCCGTACCTTCAAAAAGGATCCCGGGTACATCGTCCCCGTCTGCATTGGTCACCATTGTATATTGGTATTCAGGCAAATGCTCTTCCATCCAATATGCTTTCACGTGGCCGGATGCATGTTCCTCTAAGCGCGCAGTTGCCTGCGGCTGGTACTGGCTTGATGTGGCTCTTGTGTCATCTGCGGACTCAGCCAATGGGACTGGTGCTGCTTTCGGTCGCGACTTCAACAAGATCTCAGCCGTTTGGACCAGGATTGTTGCTCTGCTGGGTGCAGCGGGCTCGCCGTCGCCGGCGGCCGGTTTTGGAGGATCATCTTTGGGAGGCTCAGCAAAGGTTCCCGCAGGCATCGTCTTGATGTCGATGTAGTCCTCTGTGTCAGGTTGTTGAGCTTCAACGTCCTCCCTGGTGAATGACCTGCCCGTCGGCGTGATGTGTCGTCGGGACTCTCCAAAAAGCAACTTGGTGATGTTTGCACATGTCTCCTGATAAGATCTTGGCAGCTCGTCGAGGACGGCGCTCATGTTCCTTCGCAAATCATCCCATGTTTCCTGGCCACATTGAGCAAGCTCAAGACCTATTCGGCCAACCCGCCATCCACAGTCAATGGCAAACAAAGTTGCCGTCCAGTATGCAGAGAGCCGTGTGCGATTTTCTTCAGAGTTGGCGAAATGCCACTGGTCTCTGAATTCCATTGCATCGACTTACCCCTTTGCACGCAACCATGGAAATTTCGGGTTGGCAAGCCCTTGCAGGCTGCTGGTCAAGGCTTTGAACTTTGGCTCCAAGGTTTCAAAGAACTGGTCGAAAATCGGATGAATACCATAGTCAGCAGACCAGGGCGCGGTGGTGAGACCGGCCGATTGCAGATCCAATTCACGGGCTTTGTTGACAAACCAAGTCAAATGGCGTTCGCAATCATCCATGATCGTGGGCCAGTGCCCGTTGGGACCATCGTATGGCCAATTTGGATTTTGGGCGATCCCATCCTCACCTACCAATTCATTTCCGAACCAGGACAAATGAAGGTTGATACGGGCATCAGGATAGCGCTCGCGGGCGTCCGCGGCCAATTCAATCCCACGTTTGACCAGCTTCTGCAGAGTTTTGCCCCAAAGCATCTCATGGATGAACTCAGTCACATACTTAGGTTTACGCTGCCGAAAATGCTCGGACAGATCGTATTTCTTAAGTGTTTTCCTACGCCCTGTGATCAGTGCACATGACGAGTCAGAGACTAAGATCCAGATTACTTCATTGACAGGCATCTCTGGCAACATGATCTTTTCGATGTGGGACTCTTTTGGCAAAAAGCAGAAGCTGAGATATTCTGCAAGCGGATCCTCTCGACCGTAGAACCTCAGGGCCGAAGCCGGCGTCCATTCAGTCATCAATCCATCCACGAGGTCCTGAGATACCTGAGTCTCACCTTCATTGCGCATGGCCAACGAAAACAAAATGCGATTGTGAAGGAGCAGCCATGCTTCTTTGTTAGCCTCACGTGTGGCTTCGAGCGCAGCCTCGCGGCTGGCCGGGTGTGCTGTGGCATATCGCGAGTCAGCCATTTTAGCAGGACAGGCACGAATGACAGCGGGTGAAGTCCTTTTGGGAGTTTGGCCCGCCACAGCTACCCGGAAACACTCATGGAGCATGTCAGTCAACTTGAAAGTATAGTTCTCGGCAAGTTTAAGAGCTTTGCCCCTACTTTGATCATGCTCATGTTTGCCATCACATTTGAATGAGTCTAACATCGCAAGTTCTTTGAAGTTTCCCGCAATGGTCCAACTCTTCTTCATTGGTTGGCCGTTGTTTCCAAGAACACCCAACATACAACCATCAAAGTGATGAGTAGTCATGGCTCGTTCTATGAGGAATTTTCTAACCATCGGCCATCTCCAATATTTGCAATTCTTGGACAGTTCAAATGCTATCAAGGTTCGTTCATCATGAATTTCATCCACAAGTTTGACAAAAGATTTGAACAACTTGGTAAACTGTTTTTGTTGCTCTTTGATTCTTTCTTGACCCTCGACAGTAAGGCCATTGACGTTCCCCCATGGGCTACCCCCGACACAAGGCAGTGATGCGTAAAGTATCAAAGTGCCGTCATTGAAATCATTTCTGAAGTCTTTGACTTGGGAGGCTAGCCGTTGCCGACAGCTGGTAGTGGTACCGTCTTCTTTCTCGGTAACCCTAATGCAGTGGCAATCTTCATTGGACTTTCTTGGGGTACTAAGCTTTGAATCATCGGAGCAACAAAACTCGATCAACATTCTGGGCTTAAAAGACTTTTGGGAGCCCCCCTGATTCCCGGCAGCGGTTGCTAGTTTTGGCACCTTAGTGGAGTTCGGCGCCGCGGTGTGGCGGGCTGCTGCTTCTTCCACCTTTGTCGGGCCAATGCCAATGAGATGGATGGCATGCAACCAAAGAGCTGGTCCGGTAAAAGGTTTTGTAAGAATGTCTGCAACTTGGAAACTAGTCCCTACGTTGAGAAGATCGAATTGCTTACATTCAAATTGTTGTTTCAACCATTTGAAGTTGATGTTTTGTGTTTTGTTCATGTGTCTCATGGATGCTGATGAACCGGTGGACATGACTGTAATAGTCGCTTGGTTGTCCTCCATAAATTTGACTTGATAAAATTCAGGGAAACTGGCTTTGAGGGAGTTGATATCCGCAGCACTACAACCCGTATCGACATTCCCATCACGGATTTCGTCAATTTCGGGGTCGATTCTAGTGAACACAGCATCTTCTTGGGGCTTCGCGGCGTCGCGAGCTGGTTTACCCTGTAGCTTCTTGAAAAGGTTCAGCTGCTCAAACAGGGCCAGCATTGGAATGCCCTCAGCTCTCATGCTGTGATTTGCGGCAACTACCTCAGCCTCAGTTGAAGATATGGCAACAACCGATTGTTTCTTACTGAATGCATTTAAGGGGTAATATGTGTTGGGGCCAACAAGCACAATGGCGCTGCCAGTGGTACTCTTGCTATCATGTTCGCCTGCGTGATCTGCATCGGCAAAAAGCCAGAGTTGGCATTCATCAAAAGCATCCCCAATAAAACCCTCTAGAAAATGGTGCTTTGTACAATTAATGTATGACACCAATCTGTGCAATGCAACATCGCATTCTATGGACCATTTTGTCACTCTAGATGCTAAGCTTTGTGTGGCACGCAACAAGTCGAACCTCGCCATTCTTGCGGCAAATAGTATCTTCATCAAGATTTTGCTAGCCACCGGCTGGAGTTTACCAGGCTTTTCATCTTCGCTGAGTGTGGGCCGTGCGATGCCAGCATCTGTGAATGGCGTTGGCACCTCTTTTAAGGACGATGGGCTGACTTTTGCAAGATTGCAATAATTTTCTACACAGGACCCCAGGAAATCACTCATGTCATACCTCACTAAGTTCACGGGCTTGGCCATGACGCCAGCTTTTGTCTTCACAGCGTGATCAACCCCCCTGAACTTAGAGGCCTTGGCTTCCTTTTTCGCCTCGCGTTTGTCGCGATGTGGTCCTGGTCTGGCTTTACTTGCCATTGCAAACTGCTTGAATTTGTCAGGTCCATCTTGTCCATAACAGAAAACTGTTTTTCCTGTCCAGAATTCATTTGTTTGATTGCTAGATGTTTTCCAATCATCTGTATAAACATCATAGCCCCCCTGATTGTTCCCGTCGGTGATGCTAGGACAACTTTTCAATGTACCTTTTTGTCAAAGAAAGTTATGCGACTTGAATTTTGACAAGTTACATCTCCCCCCTCATCAACCGGCTGGTACAATCTTTTTCGGGGTTGAATGTGGTGTCTTATCCATGCCATATTAGTTTCATCATGCTCCCACCAGTCTTGTGTTCTGTGTTGTGCGGCTGCTGACTTCTTGGCATCAAAGGCGAATGCAAAAGGGTGTGCCTGCGAAGGCAACCGGATGTTTTGGAACTCACGGTGCATACAGCCAAAGTAGCGGTCATATGGCTCAGGATCACCAATGTTCACTGCAGCCCTGACGCTTGCCCATGCCTTTTCCAGATTGGCAGTGGGGCCAGCCATCTTGAAGTCATCTACATACACAACCAAAAGACAGCTGAGCTCTTGATGATGAAAAATTGAATGCCAAATGTCAGGTAAAATTTGCTTCCAACCCTGTTTTACCACACGGCTATTGAGATGATTTTCCCAAATACCCCCACTATCAGGATGACCATAAAGGGCAAGTAACATGGGAACCATGGGTTGCCAATACTTTTTCTCCCAATCTTTGGGCCATCTGTTGCGTGGAAGTGACAACCATGTGGGCACCCCTGTGAAGAGGGCTTGTATGTAGGCTTGGATTGCGTCTGCCTGTTGTTTGGAGAACCCGGGCTGACTACCGAAAGCATCTAGCAGCTTTGCTGCTTCCATGGATGCTGGGGAAGAGCCTAACTCATTAAAGAGTGCATGATCGGAATTCTCGTCTCTGACATTGTTCCCTTGGAAAACCGTCCTACCCTTGAACTTCCGGCGAGGGTCTGATTCAGGCAATTCAGAACCCTTCTCATAGCAAGCCTCAAAGATTCGACCTAGGTGCACAGTTTGGCCATTGCGACGAGCCTCAGCTACTATGTCGCGGCACTCACGAACACGCTTCTCATCCCAAACACCCTTATTACGGAGGTTTTCCCACTCCTTATCAAGGGCGGCCTTGGCCTTGGGGTTGCTGGCAATCTCATCTTTTGATACAAGCCTAGCAACTGAAGCGAAAAGCTCGAGTGCGACCTTGAACTCAAGTTCCTTGATCTTCTCCCGGACGAGCTCTCTAATTCGGGGCCGGTGCTCAATTGTGGCAGGCGCGGCAGCTTTTGGCATTGCCGGCACGGAAAACTTTTGGGAAGTGGCTGGAATGATTTCCCAAACATTGCCTACGAGCTTTGCAGTTGCAGGAGAGCATTGAGTTGCCTCAAGCCGGGCTGGTGAAGACTTCTTCTTTTTGCCCTTGCTGCCAGATGATGATGCTGGCTTTTCCTCCTGTTCCTTGGCTGCTTTCTTTGCTTCTTCCTCGATGATCAATTTCCTGTCTTGAGGTCCTAACATCTTCCACAATTCTGAGTCGATCCCCTCCGGACGCTTTGAACCTTTGTAGTTGCGTACAATCCGGTGACCATCCCAATGATATCCATCTGGAATAATTTCACCTTTGGGGGTCAATTTGAGATCTGGGAATACGGGCGCTTCGGGTGCATCAGGCTCGACATCGCTGTCGGCTGGTAGAGGCGTCCCTGGCTCATATTCGTACTCATCTTGTGGCGGATGCAAACTAGACTCAAGTGGCACAGCTTTGGGTGTCTGCGGAATGACCTGATCCTCAAGGCGGTCGGCTTTGGGTGCTTTCGAGTCAATCAGAGCTTTCAAAGGAAAGATGAAACCCTCGGATGGCAATTCCAACCTTTTTGTTCTTTGGATTGTCAGTGCACCCCAGTTGACATGATAATCTGCGGCTTCCAGCTTGGCAACTAAGTAGTCACCCTTCCAATCATGACCTGGTTGGATGTAATACCCAAGGAAAATTCCTTCATTTGCTGTTGGGGAGAGTTTACCTGATGTGTTATCCAACCTTTTGGGGTTATTCCAGAACAACACTTTGGCACCAAATGGAATGTGCATTGCAGGGAACTCTTCACCAAACCTGAGTTGCCATGGGGATTCACTGCCGTCAAGCTGGGGGCTTGCATTGATCGCGGTCGCATGATGCTGCATGGCCAATGGCCACATCTTTAAAGGAAGTCCTGATTGCAACAAGTTGCTCCGGGCACCTTCCAACATCTGACGAACTTCGCGCTCAGCAAAAGACTTTGATGAATCTACATATTCAATGGAAGTTTGGTGTCTGTAACCCAAATCCTTGATGGCCCTGATCAATTCTGGGGAATTGTCAGTGTACACGACTTGAACGTCATCCTTTGATCCAATGAAGTGATTCAAGCCATCAACACAGCTTTGTGAGTCCTTGGACTGGCTAGGGTAGACATACCGATATTGGGTGTGCAGATCTTTCAACACCAATGCAACTTGCTCCCCCCTGAAACCCTCTTCTACATTTTTCTTAATGATGACATGATCCCCGATGATGTGGTCACCAAACACCTCAGTTTCGATTCTCTTCTGACCACCTTTCTTTCGTGCCTGAGGAGCCATCATTCTTGCTCGTTGGCAGGTTCTGCAAAAGGGGTTCTTGGGGAAATGAGTGTACTGATGTTGGGTACTTGCAGCTTCGGCCAGCAAATCCTCAGTCTTGCGGCTTTGGACATACTCCTGCTGAGCATCATCCTCCACCAGCTCGTCCAACTGCTCTTCATCTTGGGCTTCGTCCTGCTTGGCTTTCGAGCTCGACCGTGAGGTCGGCATTGCAAACAACTTTCTAAGGTGCTTATCCTTTTGAAATTGGTCTTTGGGATAAACCTTGCAACTATCATCCAAGACTGGGACATGACCTTCGATCTTGAGCTGGACAACCTTGTCATCTGGACGGACTAGGATTGGTTTGCCATTGGCAGGCCATACAAAACTGTAACCCTGATCTACACATCTTGTTCCTACAGAGAGCACAGCTGGGGTATGATCAAGTACATACGGATGCACGGGATCTGGCAATGCGGACAACTTGACATCAGCAACCTCGTTAGCCTCAGTCGAACCATTGGCTGTGACTAAGGAAATCGGATGCTCAGCTGCACGGCAGTTCTTGGCGCTAACATCCCTCAGCATACCCTTGGACACAAGATCGGATTCACTACCTGAGTCGACAAGCCAACTGACGCCGGCCTTTGGCGCGGCCGTGGCAATTGACGGAAAACGACCGATGTCTCTAAGAGCTTTGGGACCGCTGATGAATCTGCACTCCTTGCATGTGATGTCACATGTGTCCTCATTCCAACAACAAAACCCACAACTAGGTGCAACATCTGAATCATGAAGTTTCACGGTTTCTTGAAGCTGTCTTGCACGAACTTGAGCCTCATGTTGTTCAACCTTAGATGAAACTGGAACATCTTCAGCTGTCTTGTACACCTTAGTGAACTCTCTTGGACGGTGCTTGACTGGGACTTGACGACCAACTGCCTTCACCTCGATCACATGTGGGGCCTTTCGGAATCTAAGACGCTTCATGCTGACACTTGACTCATCAGAGCACGAAGTTGCCTTCGGCTGTTTTCGGACGATGCATGCAAACTTCTGGATCAGGCATGGAGCGGCTGTGGAATCCTTGCTCTTCTTTTTGGGAGCGGGTGAATTGGCCCTTTTGGTGTCTTTGGTGGCGGCAGCGGCTTTGTCATCATGCTTATAAAAACATTTGTCACCACGTCTGCACTTTCCCTGGGCATGATAGATACATGGGGTTTTGGCCATCTCTTCCTTGGACATTTTCTTCCCCTTATCATCTTTGTTGCCCCTTGATGGTGAACGTGTCTTGGTTCTTCTGGGTGATTGAGTTCGAGATTTATCATCTTTGACATGCTTGAATGGACACTTCTTCCCCTTATCACAGGTACCCTTTTGGAACTTATAGCAAATTTTGTCACCTTTGCCACCTCGTTCCTGCGATCTACCACGACTTGGGGAGCCCTTTCGGCCACCGCGACCATCGCCTTTGGCGGGTGCGGCCTTCGTGTCCTTGATCCCAGCCTTGTTCTTCTCCGCGATGCGGTTCCTGTTCTCCCTCAATCGTTCACGGTCGATCAAGTTCTTCATGGATTGGTGAAGAAAACTATAAGACTTTTCATGGGATTTCTCATGTGCACGATCAAACATCTCGATGTCATATTTCAGCAACTGACTTGGTCGGATCTGCCTCAACAAGATGTCCCTTAACACAGCATCATCGGGGGTGACAGCCATGCCAGCTAGGGTAGCATCCCATTTGTTGATGAATCTTCGGAGATCCTGGACAGTATCGCCTACTTTGACAACACCCAAAAGATCTTCTACTCTGTAAAGGCTACCTGCTTCTTCTGATGTTTTGAAGTAGTCCTCAAACATGAGCAGAACATACCTTCCCCTGACCTGGATGCCTTTTCGGGATTGCTGCTCTTTGAAATTCAGGATCCTAGTTGCAAGGTCCCCTCCGGCTGAGCGCGTGAGCGCTGCTGATAACTTTGTATCCAGCGTGAGGAACTTTCCAGGATCTTGGAGTTTCTTCTCCAACTGCTCTCTGGTGCACTCTTGATCGTACACCTCATTGAGCCAGAGCCATGCCTCATCTGGGCGATCTGAGCAACTTTTCACTTCATCCCTGACATGATTCTTCCAAGTCCTATACGACTCCGGAGCGGGCATGTTGTTCAGCTTGATGCTTTCGGCCTCCTTAGTTTTTGGCTTATCCTTTTCTTCCCTTTGGGTTAAGGCTTTTACCAATTCAATAAGATCTGAGGGACCCATCACTTGCTGTTGCTTGGTTACGCTCTTAGGAGAGTCATTTGGGGGAGTTTTGATAGCTTCAGTGGGAGTGAAAAACCCTGACTGCGTTGGCAATTGGGGCTGGCCGTTGCCGACAGCCGGTTTCTGTTTGGGACTGCCACCTTTGAGCAGCTCATCCAACTTGGCTTTTGCTTCTTGTGCCAACACTGCAGGCGTTTTCAACTCTTGGATCGGCTCATCACTGCCTTTGGCAGCCTGTGCATCGGATGCTCTAGGAGTGGCAATATTGAAGTGAGGCACGCTAGTGGTAGCGGCCGGCTCGGCATTCTGGACGGATGCTTTCGGAACGGAGGCATGCTGCGCTTTGGCAACATGCTTTAACTGCTCCTGAAGATCATCGATTTGGTCCTGAAGGCTAAGATTCTGAGCCGCTGCCTCGTTGATCTTGTCGGCCATCTCCTTCTTGTAGTTCTCGAATTCGGTCCTCAAACTGATGAACCTGGCCTGATCAACAGCAGCCTGATCTTCGTATTGCTTCTTTGTGGCAGCTATGGCATTCTTTGCATGTTCAACTGTCTGTGCATAGGAAGCTTCGAATTCACTAGTGATACGTTGCCTTTCCTCTGCAATTTTCTGATCATGCTTTGTGTTTGCCTCTACCTTGAAGTCCTCTACTCTTTTGTCATGCGATGCCTGAGCCTGATTCAACCTGACCTCCAACTCGTCGCCTCGTTTCCTTTCCTCGTTGACAGCACTAATGGCCTTACCTTCAACCTCCTGCAGCCTTTGCTCATACTCCTGCTCTTGCATTACGAGTCTACTTGACCATTCGTTTCGAATTGAGTCAACTACTCCATGCATTATCTGAAGGTGCCTCTGTTCAGCTTCCCTCATGACTTGCAGGGTATTCCCACTAGTGATCTGGGACAGGTTGTTTTGTATGAAGGTAAAGTACGCTACAACGGGTTGGAACATTGTTTCGTCATCCATCGGCTCGGGGTTGCCCCCGGCCACATTGGGCACAGCGACGGCCGATGGACCTGACCCTGGAACGGCGAGAGGAAGGTCAGTTGGGGTCCCCATAGCAAAGTAGTGAGACTACGGCTGATAACCTGTATTTTACCAGGTCAACCGACAATGGGGTAAATACTATACAAACCGTTAAGCGGTCAGCACTGTTTTGAACCAACGCTATCGGGTAGATCGATGATATGTACAATACATGGTTTTACTGCAGGAGTTTTTACAATTACATGATATTATGATATTACATGTGTATACTGTAGACTGTGACTATGCTATCACACCATCATAGAACTGTATATATAATATATAGAATCTCGGAAGATCCTAAAGCATCCTGGAGTAATTTAGAGTAAGAATTGGATGGATTTGGATAAATGTGGGCACCGTCCCACATGCACCACATGGGCCTTCTCTCGATGGTCACTTGGGGATATTTGACACTTTGGGATCCTAAACACTTTGACCATACAATGACCAGTTCATGTGTGGATCTATCTCCAAAATCCGGACCTCAGCTGTGAACCCAAATCTAGGTCTGGCTTTCAATAGGTGCCTTTGGATAGTTGGGCCCATTACTACATCTATCTGGGCTTTGGCTTTAAATCCTAAGAAAAACAAAAAAAACTACATCTGTGCCATCCCAACCAGTCATCTGGATAACCCCATCACTGGTGTCCCCGGCTGAATCAATCTCGCTTCAGCCGCATCCACTGCGGAGACTGGCAGCTTGCGCTGAGATTCCTGCGACAGATCGGTCTGGAAAGTTGGAAGCTTCCTGCTGAAGGGGTTGGTTCAAAATGTGGACTCCCAAATCCTATGGTTTAATAATGATTGCATACAAGTAATAGGCTATGGTAATGGTTAATAATGGTGATAAATGGCTGATTAATGGTTTATTGTGTACAAAATTTGGAGTGTGTTCCGTAAAAGAATTGCAAAGTTTAAGGCGGTCCCGTAATTTGAGACACATCCATGGGTGTTTCTGAAACTTGGGCTACCCCAATACCCAAAAATCTTTGCGGAAATAGAACAGACCAATCACTTTTTTATGCTTTAGCCGGGGGGGTTCTTAAGTCATGGGGATCCCCAAGTCACCATGCTTGTTTCAATACGAAAACTGATGCTCATCCATGACGACTGGATGATTTGGGGTACCCCCATGACTTAGGAGACCTCCATATATAAGGGGATGATACTAAGAAAATCGAATAGTTAGTTGATAGATCTGATTGTGGGTTCCAATAATTGGGATATCATAGAATATATAGAATTCACATCATATTCACATCATATGATCTTGAGAGAAAAAGCCACATATCTCGGACCGAAAAAAGTAGTTCGTCCTCATAGGCTTGGATCCACTCGGGCGGAGTGCTGTCCACCATGTCATAGCGGGCCAGCAACGGAGCTCGGCAGTTGACCCAGGCAGCCTGTGGCTGGAAGATGACAAGAATCCAAAATGGCCATGCAAACATTGGATCGCAAGATATTCATGTGGATCATTAAAGTGACTTGTCCCATTCTGAACCTCTGGAAACAACAGAAAATCCTGGTTCCAACAGATTTCTCTGTCACACGATCCAGGCTGGAGACCTTGAGCACGCTGTCTGCAAGCAACTCACGGTCCTGGCAGCAAAAAGTGGTGCCTCTTTCAGCCCTCCCATGTTTCCAATCATTTTGATGTTGCATTCTCCTCCCTACCCGCGCCGGCTGCAGGCTGCCCCAAGCCGTTTTCGCCGCAGTCCGAAATTGAGGTGTTCGCCGCAGTCACTTCCTGGACTTCAATGTCCCCCACAAAGCTGGCAGTCAACACCTGGGACGCAGGAGATCTTGCAGCACCCTGGCCTGTCAAGAAAACATGAAATGATTGTTTTTCAATGATACAAAAGTGCAGGAATCATTGAATCATAGTCATACTTGATCTTAAATGATCTTAAATGGGCATCTCTACATATCTCTACCCACAGCCGTTGAAATCTCCGAGCGCCTTGAAGTTCAGCTCATCTCCCACAGAGTAAGCCTGGAGATTTCCCCCCTAGGCGAGTTCTGTGGTTAATAGAGTACATATAGGGGATATCCCTCCTGGTTTGGGAGAAAATGGTGGATTTGATGGGATTTGATGGGATTTAGATAGATAAGTTGACTTATGACTTGGCAAACTTAACTATAGCTAATGGTTTTATAACCCAACAGACAAAACTATAGGGGCCTCACCTGGCTCTCTCACTGATCTGTGACATGTTTTTTGTGCATCATAAATTACCTCAGGTTTGATGCCAGCTAGGGCTTGGCAAAGGCACTCTTTTGTCAACGATCATCCTCTGGTCCTCTGATGTGTCCATCATTTTGATGTGGTCAATTCATGACCCAAAAATGGACATGTGTTTTCCCCGTTTGTGGGACTTATCCTTATCCTCTGGTGATTTGACTTTGGAAAATTGGTGAACATTTATTTTTTATAGATATTTATAGATGATAAAAATCATGATATTAAAAATAATCATGTTCCAATACTACAAACCGTTCAATAACCAGAGGGGAAATCTGCGATCCGTCGATCCCCACCTGCAGAGCTTTCAACAAATTGGTCTCTTTGCAAAAGGCGTCCCGCTCCACGTCCTGTTTTCGAAACGGGACGGGACTCGTTATGGATTCCCAATACCGAACAATTGCGTGCTTCAATTGTGGTTGTATAACGGAAAAAAAATAATCATATAAACTGTTTATGACAACATTATACATATATATATATATACAGTATATCGTTATATCATATCCTAATATATCCCATTTATGCGTGGGGTTATGACCTACTGAGCTACGGTGGGTGGTCGAAACATGGAAAAATATTCGCCCTGGGACATCCCCAACATCCACCCACTGTTCCTATCACAGATTCAGTGCGAGACAAGACAAGTTGCTGAGACATCTCGAGACCCAGGTGTGGCCCGGTCGCAAGTTCCCACAACCTTACCGGAAAAAAAAAAAGAAACCATGGGATTTTTTAAAGGTGCTGGGAAACTACTTAAACAACAAATATATACCCTCTGGTAATTTAACATAGCTATGGAAAATCACCATTTTCAATGGGAAAATCCACTATAAATGGCCATTTTCAATAGCTATGTTAAACTACCAGAGGGTAAACCATCCATAAAATCCCCTTGGCCCATGGACCAAACTGCCCATAGCCCACCATCCCACAGTCACCGTGTCGCCCGGAGTGAAATCCTGGAGTTCGATCACTAGGCCGTAGGGCAACAGGCAGACCACCCATCCCAAGAGCGAGACCTTTATTGCGATGGCCATTGGTCATCCCCACTGGATGATAAATCCATATTCATGGTGATTTAATGGTGATGTAATAGGGTTTAATGGTGGTTTAATGGTGATTTAATAGGGTTTAATGGTGGTTTAATGGTGATTTAATAGGGTTTAATGGTGGTTTAATGGTGATTTAATGGTGATTTAGTGGTGATTTAATAGTGATTTAATGGTGATTTAATGTCATTTCATCTGGTTGGTGGTGATTTCTACCCCTCTGACAAATGATGGAATTTGTCAATTGGGATCATGACATTCCCAACTGAATGGAAAAATAATCCAAATGTTCCAAACCACCAACCAGTGATGTTATTCCATGGTATTTATTAAAGATGTTCCTTTACCGATTGTTTACCGATTACTATGTCTGTGCCATGGTCAAGTCGGGATTGGTGGATTAAGTTCCCCAAGTCATGGTTTGATTGATCTACTGAATCTACTGTAATCCAAGTTTTCATCATGGCACATATGTTTCTAGAATGTGAATCCGTTGTCAACCACAGAAATTGTCTGAGGAAATGCCTGATTTTTTTCATTTTGTTGAGTTTCTTGTGTTGTCACTGGAGAAAACATGTTCCACCCAAGAAAGAACATGCTGCATCTTGGATCTTGGGCAGCCACCTGTTCTTCCACTCCAAAGGCCTCGTCAATGGCAGGATGTGTTCAATAACGGGCCGTGTTTCTCATGAAGCGTTTATCGACGCAACTAGATACCAAATGCTACTCAAAAATAAAAACTGGGAAATTCCCATTTTCAAACTCAAACACGACAATACATGAAAATTACGAAAACCATATCTATAGTTATATGGGACTGCGTCAATTTAGGAAAAGCGGTGATCTGTGAGGGTTCCGCCCTCGTCGTCGTCATGGTCGTGGTCATGGTCGTGGTCGTCGTTGTCGCCGTCGCCGTGCCGTCACAGCCGCCGCCGCCGTCGTCGTCGACGTCGACGTTGTCGTCGTCGTCGTCATCATCATCATCATCCTCCTATAATACATTACTACAAGGAATGATACATGCAATAATAGCAAAAATAACAACAATAGCAACAATAATCACAAGAATAACCATGACTATAGCTATAGCTACAGCTATAACATGCTATAACTGCTATAACTATAACAACAGTAACAACAGCCTCATCAAAGCGCCTCCATGGCCCCTCCAAGGGGTTGCAATCTGGCTGGAGCACCACCTTCACAGAGCTGCGGCCTCCGCTTCTCGGCCGCTTCTCCAATAGCTTGGATGGTTTTATGGATGGGAAAATCCAGCTACCCTCTGGTAATTTAACGTAGCTATTGAAAATGACCATTTATAGTGGATTTTCCCATTCAAAATGGTGATTTTCAATAGCTATGTTAAATTACCAGAGGGTATTGGGTGGAGAAAACATGATAAAACCATTTTTGTTGGATTGGGTATCCATCATTTTAATGGTACCATCCATCATTTTAATATATTTTACGGGAGGCTACAAACCAGGTGGATATGGGTTCCAACAACTAAAGTTGCGTCCCAATGTTATGGGCTCCAACAACTAAAGTCGCGTCCCAATGACACCTCGTTGTTTTCCTTGGCAATCTCAGTTTGAGTCGCCTTGAGCCAACGCATTGGCCAGGCAAAGCTTTGCAAAACCTGAGTGCGACAGGGTCACAAATTTGTAATGTAACCGCACTCCCCCTTGTCTCTTTGAGACAACCGGCTCTCAGTTCACCTTTTCCATCTCATCCACCTCCACATTCAAAGCACGGAGCCCATGTGGTGGTATTTGAAACCGTCAGGTTTCCATGAAGTTCCAGGTGGTAACGGCCGTGCACCAACCAAATGTTTCTGCCCCCATTGAAGGCCAGAGAGCCACATTGGTCGCAGGCCGTGCGCTCAAAGATGCGCCTTGCGCACTTCAACTTCCCACATGTATTTTTCAGGTGGTACACCGTGCCACACCCAGTAACATATACCGAGGGAAGTGGTGGTGGTCCCAAAGCGGCTGGTGGAGCCTTGTAGTTTGGCCCCTGAGAGCTTGACGCCGCGAAGGCGGCAGGTGAGCCCGCGGTAGGCAAAGGTGGCCTAACCAGTGATGCCGCCTTCGGGATATCACCTCCAATTTCTGGTACTGGACAGAGAGGGCGAAGACCACCTCCACGAAGATGATAGGTGCCCCCAGCGCTCACACTTCCAGACACCTCAGTGTCATCCGTCCCGGGCGTGGTAGGCGTAGTTGGTCCAGGGCTCAGTTGAGCACCACCAGATTGAGTTTCTCCTTGAAACTCCGTTGGTTCACCATCTGGCGTTTGTTCGCCAGCATCAGACGTAGTGGCCCTCGAGGGCGGTCTTCGCCGCACTGCAAGGCCAGGACGGTAGATGCCCAAGTCATTGAAGGCAGCCAAACGTCCCTTTCCATCCTTTCCTTTTCCTTTCCCAGGCAAGGATTCATTCTCTGTGCTTTCACCGTCACGTGGTGCATTTCCAGGAGCAGGAGGCCATGGTGCCCAAACTCCACGTAGTTCATCTGGTGAATCTCCCCTGGTTTCTGTTGTAGGAGGATGGTCCGAAGGTGACCTAGACCTGGAAGTTCTCGACCTCCTGGAAGATCTCGACCGTCTGGAAGATCTCAATCGCCTGGAAGACCTCGACCGCCTCGAAGACCTCGACCGTCTCGAAGTTCTCGTTGACCTTGAAGACGAAGAAGACCTCAAAGGAGCAGCCACCACGGTGATAGGCGTCAGCCATCTTGCGATCAGAGCTCCTAGGATCGCCATCGCCAATCCATAGGCCAGCAGCAGGAAGTTTCCATCAGCGCCGAAGCCATCATCTTCGCTCGGTTGAGCAGCTACTCTACGGGGAAAAACAGCTACTGCTACCAAGGCTACGGCCATTGACCAGTGAGGGGGCGAAAAAGTCGCCTTCAGCATCTTTTGGTTCACACTAGGAGAAAGTTTTTTCTCCCCCCCACCGTGCACGGCTACAGTCAGACTACCTTGGACAGCCACCTGCGGAGGTGTGCAACTACGTTGAACCATTGAACAGTGAGAGGACGAAGGTGCTGCCTTCAGCATCTGCTGACTCACCCTAGGAGAATTCACTTTCTCCCTCCCACCGTCTATGGAAACCCCATAGCTACCTCGAACCTCAGTTGGAACGGAAGAACTTCTAACCCTTTCGGAAAACTCAATGACCCTTTCAGGAGCATGAATCACTCTTGGGGTTCCATGTTTCTTCCATTCGTCCAGAGTTTCATCTGAATTCAGACCTGGATGCTCCAGGTTAACCACGCAGAATGCATGAGTGCACAACTGCGTGCTCAAATTCAAAGACCCGCTTTCAAAGGAAGTGCAAGGCGTGAGTCGCCCATGTAGATCTTCTCCCGGATGTAGTCCCAAACTTGAAGACGAAGAAATCGAAGATTGGGCCCCTTGACGACCATTCTCCTCCTCCAGCGTCCAGGGCCCCTCCAGCGATCCACTGACGACCATACCACCTCCAAATTCGTCAAAATGACGACCAGTTGACTCATGTAGTAGAGCTCCTTCAGGAAGTAGAGCTCCTTCAGGAAGTAGAGACGACCCATGTCGGCTCCCTGGTGAAAAATCAAAAGGTTGAGGAAGACCACCATCACATAGACCTCCTCCAGGACGTAGAGACGAACTCCATCGATCGTCCACCGGCGCCCCACGCCGAAGAGGACCACAATCACGTAGGTCTCCTCCAAGATGTAGAGACGACCCCTTTCGATCATCCCTTGAAACCAAAAATCGAAGAGAACCACCATCGTGTAGGTCTCCTCCAGGGTGTAGAGCTCCTTCGGAATGTAGAGCTCCTTCAGGAAAAAGTGGCGACCCCCCAGGGACACCTCGAGGTTGACAAAGATCAGGACATAGTCCGAGATCATCCCACAGCGCGTCATCAGCCGGTAGATCAAATTCATCATCAGGCTGTAGGTCTTGATCAGGATGTAGACGTAGAGCTCGAACACGGATTATCGCTTCTTCCTCCACGTACTTCTCATCCTTCAAATCTCGGTCAGATAAACCACCTTCTCGTTCTTCAGCAGGCAGTTCTAGAAGTAGATCGTGAGCCAGTTGCACAGCTTCCGAACTCGACAACTTAGACTGAAAGTCCTTCTCGTCAGAGTCATGGGACAAAGCTCGCTCACTGATCCTCAGCGCCTTGAGAGTAGAACCTGGTTTTTCAAGTTCCTGTTTCCATTTTTCGGGGTTCATCGGCAACAGACCCTGTTGTTTTAGACCCTCTACCCGTTTCTTCAGGTATACCCACAACCACAGCAACACAAGAGTTTTAGTTTTTTCATCATACGACCCAGGTTGTCCTGGCTGCATGGCCTTTGTTGCCATAAAGCCTAAACTGGCCGCCGCAATCTTGATAATTTCGTGGTTGAGCTTAAGGGTCTTCACCTGAACCTCCTGCTCCTCGGACTCTTCAGAGAACTGCGCTGCTGCTGTAGTGACCACGTTGAGGAACTTGAAGAAATAGGTCCAACGCTGCTTCGCACTGATGGCCTTGGTGAGGAAATCAGCCACCAACAGAGAACCTGGTAAATGTCGAATTGACCACCACTGTCGATGTCGAAGACGTTCTCGTAGGAAATGACTCCTCAGCCTCAAATGGCGTGACCTCCAAGCTCCCCCCTCCGGAGCACTCGCTACCGAAATGGCCGCAGTGTTGTCGCCATAGATGACTCGTTGGATCCCCATCGCTCCTTCTATGAACTCGCCCTCCGGAACCTTGATCTTCTCCCGGATGTAGAGCTCCTCAGACGCTTCTTCATCGTCAGATTCGACCACAGTGAGTTGACAAGGCACTTCTTCCAAGGCCTCAAGGATGCACCCCATCGAATCAGCCATGCCCATCGCCTCCACATACGAAAGGAGTTCAGCTTCTGCTGTGCTCAAGGTAATGCAGCTCTGCCTGCTTGATTCCCACATGATCGGAGAGCCACCGTAGAGCACAAGTACTCCTTGGATAGATCTCGAAGCTTGAGGCGCGAAGCTGACATCCGCATAGGCTTCCAATCTTCTCATTGATCGAGGAAAAGGAAGACCATCATCAGGTCCTCGATCAGTCGGATCACACCGACCGTACTCCAGAGCTGTACCCGTGGAACCGTTGATGTACTCCACGACCTCCTTCCCAAGTTGGCATACAAATCCTGGGTTTTTTGTGGAATGTCGTCCCATAACCCCCACAGCAAAAGCAAGGTCTGGTCGAGTTCTCAGTGCCAACCAGAGGATCTCGCCAGTGATGGCCTGGGCCTGGCGTACTAACTTCGGGTCCAACTCAGAGTCCTTTTCTTCAGGGATGTTGGATGCCATAGTTGGCGACATAGGCACAGGGCGTGTCTTGGTGCACCCATACCTTTTCACCAGTTCTTTCGCATAGGCTTCTTGGCTGACTTGAATGGATCCATTGGACCCCTCCTTGAGCTCAAAGCCGCAGAATTTGACTGCCGGCCCGTCCTTTGATATCCATTCGGGTGGTGAGCACTGCCAAATTCCTTTCACATGGTCCAGATAGGCCGCAATCACCTCGGTCTCCCCGGTGACAAGCATGTCGTCAACGTAGACCAAGATGTGACCCACCGTCTTCTCAGTGTCCCCTGCCAGCTTCTCCTTGATTCTCCAAAGGTTAGGCTCCCGGGTACCTTCCAGCCGAAAGCTTCGATTCCCCTTTGACCAAGTCCAGTGGTTCATCTCCCCATCTCGAAAGGCGCCCCAGTCACTGGGACTCGACTGTAGTCCGTATAGAGCTCGGTCTACCAACCACATCTCGTTAGATGAGCAGATGTTGGCAGAAACCAAGATTTTTGGTGGTCGAACTGCCAGTAGACCAGTGCCTCGACGAGGAGCTAACAGGAAGGCCGTCCGCACATCGATGCTTGCGCACCCCCATCCCCGGTCTCCCGCATGTCGAAGAGTGGCACGGATGGTTGCTGCGTCCGCTCCCGATGCATATGTATCCCTGCTCTTGGCTTTGTTGAGATACTCAGACAACCCTTCCTTCTCTTGGTCTTCGGTTTGAGCATCCACTGAAGCTTCTACCATGTTTCCACATACTACCAACCTTGCCTTCATTTTTCCATGGGGAGCCTTAACCGTGGTTACCAATTTACCAGGTGCATACTCCACATCCGTTCGGTGTTTCAAGGTGTCCTTGTGAACAGGTCTTACAGCCTTGGTAATCTTGGTCAAGCTTTCATACTCAGACAAGATGGCCGGTCGCCACATTGCTAAATTGGCTCTGACCTCCTGGAGAGGTACGTTGTACGTTTGCAACACCGGACAACTACTTACCATGCTGTCGCCCACCGGAGTGGGGTTACTACCCTCTTTTTCACCTTCAACATCACCAACCTTTTTAACCCGTGGTCCAACATCACACACCGCAGCTTCAAGGTGTTTTCTCTGACGTACCCACAAGAGCAACCGATTAACTTGAGCCAACTCCTCTTCCAAGGCTTGCAGCTGTTGAGACATTTCTTCAATCAAACTGCCTTGAATTTGACCCTCGTCCCCATCAACCGGCATGTAGGTGGTGACTTCCCTTAGTGTAGTTAACACCCCATAGTGTATCCCACACAACCATTCATCATAGTCTTCAACCGTTCCACTCCACTCAAAACATCTTTGGTGATTTTCGTGACCCGGCCTTAAAGACGGCGAAGAGGTGGTCCTCGGAGAAGTCAAAGTGCTTGATGACGAAGAAGACGTGGTCCTTGGAGAAGTCAAAGTGCTTGATGACGAAGCCGCTACCTGCGAAGTTGAGGTTCTCAAGGCTGACAATAACGGTCTGGGTGTTGAACTCGGCAATGAAGTTGGCAAAGAAGTCGAAGAAGACTCCCCCCGGCTGACACAGCCGGAACCTTCTCATCGTTGAGCTCCCCCGAGCCGAGGTCGGCTAGTTCAGAGAGATCCCCTGGCACAGCATCGTCAGGAAGAATGCTCGGTTCATAGCCATCATCCTCCACCTCAGCCAGCATGGCTCCCCCCACTGGAGATTCTGTAGTCTCCAAAACGGAGAAGTCCAACGGGTCGACCAAAGATGGATGTGGCACCTTGGGTGTCAGTGAAGTTTTCTCAGTCAGGCGATGAGTGGGTTTGGTGGGGCTCTCCACAAGCTCCAACATGGCTTTTTCAGCATCGGGGTCAATCGCAAGAACTGCCCGAGCATGTTGTGTGCTGCCCTTTTTTGTGAGCACCACCCATCCGTGACTCATAAGCGGGCTTGGGCCCTTGATGACGGCTTCCTGGAAGGGGCTGGCAATGCCTTTGGTTTTCAGCTTGTGCCACCACTTGCATTTGACCATCACCTTCATGTTGTAGTTGAGACATGGTGGACTGGCAAGTCCTACCCTGGCAAGTTGGGCATTCATACGCTCCCATGCCACATGACGACCAACCGACGGCCATTCTGTAGTTGGGGCCTCCGAGGTCCTCAAGGTAAGTCGTAGTCGACGCTTCCATTGATGAATCTCAGCCTCAATACGGCCGTTGGAAGGTGGGTCGTCCCCAGACGTTGAAGTTTGCCAAAGGCCCTTCTGAGCTGCCCATTGGCGAACTGGTGCACTGATCAGTTCTTTGGCACGATCCGAGTGCAGTCGATAGATCGGGATTCCCAGGCTCCGATAACGAGCGTAGACCCGATGCAAGGCTTCTAACACATCCCTCGTAGCCCGTGACGAAAGTGGTTCAACCACTGTGATATTCTGGATGTCGATGGGCTTGGTGGCGATGTCCCTCTGTCTTTTCCACTCTTCATTCAAACGGTCCATGACTGCTTGATCGCGGCCATGACCAGAAGCATCGACAGCATCTCCTTCATGTTGAGGATCTGGACCATCGCGTTCACGAAGTTCAGGAAGAGGTTGAAGAGGATCTGAAGGTAGAGGTAGATCTCCATCGTGGTCGCCAGCACCTCCATCACGTTGACAATCTTCAGGATGTAGGCCATCATCAGCAGCCTCAGTCTCGCTACATGGCGAGGTTTTTGGATCTGCCAAGCGCGATCCAACCGGCACAGGTATCGTAGCCACCAGTGCATATTTGGCCTCTTTGGCCATACCATAGTCCCATCCCTTGACGAAGGGGCCTGCGACATCCACTGCCAAGACATAGACAGCATCACCAGCTCCACGGTGTTTTCTGCGACGGTGAGGAACATCTTGACCCATTTCTTCGACGCAGATTCGACAATCTCGCTTAAAAGGCACATGGTTCTGCCGCACATGTTGAGCCAGTCGTCAAGGCTCATCTTTTTCACTTGAGCTTCCTGGTCTATTTTTTCCAAGAATCCTCGAAGAGCCAACTTGATGACTTGAACTAGGCCCGGGGACCATTCGGCCCAGGTAGCAGTCTGACGAAGACGGTCAGGAAGATCCGGTTGTAGAGATTCATGTCCCCCTCCAGATAGACCGTCCAGCTCGTTGAGAGCATGAAGAGATGTCATCAGTGTCGTTGGCTTTCGGCGTGAGTGGCCTGTTCGGCCCTGATCAAACTTCACCACGTTCAATTGGTGTCGACGGGCAAACTCCCGAATCTCTTCCCATTCCCATACTGACGGCATCATCGAGGCATCATCGCCAAGATAATCCTGAGGGTCAGCAGGGTGCTCAATCAAGAAAGCACGTTCTTCATGCGGTTGGGCCACTTCCACTGCTCGGTCAAACAGGCCAAGCATCTTGAGTATCAGAGCACTGTCATCCGTGACAGTCTGAAGTTCCCATTGGTTCAGATCTGGCAGCGCCCAGCGTTGTGGACCTCTAGCACGTAGTGGTCGAGGTCCTGGTCTTTGATGACGAAGACGAAAAAAACTTCTGCAGGGAGGTCCACCCAAAATGGCAAGCAACCTGTTGCGGGACGCCAGGTCCCACAAATAGGACCAGATCGTGGCGTTGTGAAGGTTCTCCGCGGCATTGGTGGAGATGTCAAGCGTGATGACTTCATAGCCATTCTTCCGCAACCCCTCCCACTTTTTGGACATCACCGCACCACCTGAAAACAGGTGTAGAATCACCCCCTTCGAGGCCTCGATCTGTCGGCGTCTCCTTCTATTCCATGGTAAGGGTGGACCACTGCATTCTGACCAGTGTTTCCCTTGACCTTTCATTCTCTGGAGAACTTCATCAGGGACCTGCGGAAAGTACTTCCGCCACCATTCTTCTACATCTTTTTCTACCCCCAACCCATTTTCGGTCTCGACCTTTTCCAGCTCCTCCAGAAGCAGTAGAGCTTCATCTTCTCTCATGACTGGGCATCCTTGACGACGCCAGCACTGAAGGTTTCCCTTGACAGGGTGAGCGATCACACACTCATTTGACGACCACTTCACCTGGTAGCCGTTCTCGA
This sequence comes from Cladocopium goreaui, assembly GCA_947184155.2. Lineage (NCBI taxonomy): Eukaryota > Dinophyceae > Suessiales > Symbiodiniaceae > Cladocopium > Cladocopium goreaui. The sequence continues at coordinate 33,882 of CAMXCT020002208.1, forward strand.
CCAAGAGGCGCATGGGTAAGATCACCTCGATGGGTTCCTTGGAGAGCAGGGTGCTGCATCCATCATGACGATACAGCGTAGTTCGGCCATGTGCAAGTTCTACAGATACTGGCTGAGCGTCACGTAGCTCCGCTGCTGAACCTTGACGTAGAGCATGTGTTGCCCCTCCATCAAGGAGGGCTGCAGTCCAGTGGGGGCTCGTTCGAACCACCACCATCCAAGAATCGAAGCTGCACAGCCTTCAGGCTCTGAAGCGACTTCATCAGGCTCGTCACATCGATGACCGGAGTTGATGGGACCACTGGGATCTCCTCCACACCCTTAGACACCGTCTTCTCCTCCGTGGATCCGGTAGAGGATGAGGACGTTGGCTGCTGCACAACCTGGGCATCCTTTCCTGAGGTCTGTTTCTTTCCTCCAGGGGTAACCTTCGTTGTGCCAGCATTGACCTTTGAGATCCTTCCTTTCTGATCACCATCCCTTTCTTGAGGTTTGTAAGGGCAATTGGGTTTCATGTGACCCTCCCCCGAACAAAAATAACATCTTCCACTACGTTGGATTCCTTCCCATGAATGTTGATATGCACATTTATCTCCCCTTTTACAACCAACTGAGCTACCCCAAAACTTACATTTTGGTTTTTCGCCAGTAGCACCTAGCGGAGCTATCCCCACCAGTCCTGAGCGATGCAGTCTTGGGAACCTCCTTCTTCTTCACGTCAGAGCTTGAAGACGTTGATGACAAGGTCGTTGAAGGCCGTGACAAAGCAACCTGCTCGATCTCAGCTTGGAGGGCCTCCGCAAAGTACATCACCTGGTCAGCATCCGGACGGTTGTCCAACTTGAGGTCTTGACGTAGTGTGGCAACCCGAAAAGCGGTTTGAGCTCCCCCAAGTCGACTGATGTGCTCTGCCCACTTGGTCAGCACGCCCACGATCACCAAAGTGTCCGGCAAGGTGACCTTGAGCTCGTTCGCCCTGTTGACATTTCTCCTCCACATCCTCAAGGTGTTGAGAACCTCCTGCACTGACGGGTTGATTCCAAGACGATCCTCAGTGATGTCCTTCAAGAGCACAGTCCGCTCTTGTGGACCTCCAGGCTGGTACGTGATCAGCAGCTTGTAGATGATCTCGACCGTTGATAATCGCCGAGAAGCGATGAGATCACGTCGAACTCCTTCGGGAAGACAAGCTAGAAGCATGGTCACCGCTCGTTGTTCAGTGCGTGGCCACTTGGATGCCTCAGCAGGCACCGGTGGACGTAACCTCAGTCGGTCCAAAGGTCCTGACAAGATCCATTGGCGGTACCCATCCTGAGCAGCACCTACAATCAACTGCCACCAAACTCCTGAAGTGGAGCTAAGGTCAGACATGATTGGGTCGATTACAGCCAACCAATCCCCTAGAGACAACGCTGTTGTGCTTTCACTCAAGCGAGGCAGTTCCAAAACCCTCAGGCTTTCTGCAAACGACTCCCCAACTTGAGCTGTAGCGGTCCCCGGAGGGTGCTGAGCTCCATCAACTCCCAACCCTGACCCCAAACTTCCTACACACCCTGGCATCCTCAGGTCACCATGGGTCACAGGCATGTGTCCAAACCCCAAAACATTTTTCAGACTACCCGTTGGTGGATTTCCCAAAAAAGAGGTGGTTTGAGGTAACCCTGGTGGAGTAGAAATATTGGGCTGTTGCATCCCCTCATCATTCCTACTTCCCCCTTGAGGTGTCCCATATGAACCACTACCCCCAGCTGGCGCCTTACGCCTAGCTATTTCTTGTTGGATTTGGGTTTCAACATTTTTCAACGCCTGATTTTGAAGCAACTCCAACTCCAACAGGTCCTGGTGTGTGAGGCCTTCAATTCCAACTGCCAGAGGCTGCGTCCCTTCAGCTGGAAGAGCTCGAGGTTGAGACACCCCTTGACGTCCTTCACCACCACGGTTACCTTGTTGAGGTTGTTGGTGAATCACATCACCTGGAACTCCATCTTCTACAGCCCGTTGAACACGCTCACTCCAGAACACATTCACCGCTGGTTGCCTTGGTGGAGTCACCATCTCCTGAACTTCACGTCGAGGCTCTTCAAGAGCTTGTTGAACTTGTCCCGAACCATATGGAACTTGACCATGACCTTGTTGAGCATGTCCAGGACCTTGAAGATGTCCACCTAGTGGTTGAAGAGCAGCAGGCTGTCCAACTGGAGGAAGATCCGCACAAAGTCAGCACCAAGAACTTCACCAGGGCGTAGCGCAAGAGGTCCAAGAAGGCCACCACCATGTCCACTGGCTCCTTGATCAGCTTGATCTCGGGCTCCCGAATCATTTCCTTCACGTCGATCGGCATGTTGACCTTCACCAGGTCCTCGAACTTGATCAGCTTGGCCTTGATGTCCAGCTGGTACAGGCACATCAGGTAGTTGCAAAGGAGGTGGAAGAAAGTCGGGTCTCCTCACCACATCCTCTAGTTGTAGGACTTGTCCAGCACGTAGAGCTTCAGCAGCGCGTGCAAGCATCCCTCTCTGCTCAGGCGAAAGGCCTTCCAAGAGCTGAAGCGATCCACCCTCACCCGTAGCTACAGCTCCATCAGCTTGAGCTGCATGTCCGGTCTCTCGGGTCCCGTCCTCCAACGCTCGTCCTCCACCATCGCTAGCATCAGTGCCAGCTGCCATCGAGATCCTCACTGACCTCACAGCTGGTTCACCACCTTGTTGTTGTTCATGGATCAGCCTGTCCATCCTTTGGTCAGCTGACTCCTCAGCCACGGCTTGGCCATTTCCTGCTCCATCACCAGCAGGTTGCAAGAAAGCATCAGCTGCTTCACGGCGGCGACGCTCCATCAGCATAAGCTTGGGCTCATAACCTACGGGAGGCTACAAACCAGGTGGATATGGGTTCCAACAACTAAAGTTGCGTCCCAATGTTATGGGCTCCAACAACTAAAGTCGCGTCCCAATGACACCTCGTTGTTTTCCTTGGCAATCTCAGTTTGAGTCGCCTTGAGCCAACGCATTGGCCAGGCAAAGCTTTGCAAAACCTGAGTGCGACAGGGTCACAAATTTGTAATGTAACCGCATATTTTAATGGTACCATCCCTTTTTAATGGGATGTTCCATCACTTTTTTTAATGGTTTAAGTTAGGATAGTACCTTGGGGCTACCCTGAAAATTTCAGGACACCTCCAGACTTCAATTTGGGGGTACAACATGATACAACCCTCTGCAGAGGAAATACCCATTGAAGTGGCCAGAAACTGATACAACTGGCCAGTTTCTTGAGTCCCTTTTAAGTGATGTTTCTTGCCAATCGATGTTGAATGAAAGCCATCTGCGGATCCAGTTCTCTCCATTTCTGTGGATGCATGGCACATTGTTTGGGATGAATTGCCATGTTTTCTGTGTTTTCCTGAATGAAAAATCATGAAAATGCCAATTTTTCGCTGGGTTAGATCATGTTAGATCCCCATTCTCCAGCTTGGACATGCTTCGTTTGGCCCATCTCCCCAATCTGGGCGCTGCCGCAAGGACATGGCGCTGGTCTGGAATACAAAGAGCCGCCTTACCACTTGGCCCTCGGAATACCTCAAGCGGTGATGACAGGTGTGGCTGATTGGAAATGTCCGGGGGGGAATCCACATCCATACATAATAATGTCTTTTCATGATCATGATGATGATGATGATGATGATTATGATGAATGATCCATGTTTCCGATGATACATCTGTCACTGTGATGATGGATCATGCAGAAATCATCATGTTGTCGCTCTGATGATGGATCATTCAGGATATGTTATCAAGGATTTATGGTGAATCCTGGTGAGTTTTGAATGGTGAATTCTTCAGACATTTAGGGATGGTTTGTGACGTTGGGTTTACCATAATTATTAAAATGTATTATATTAAACATGTTAAATATACTCTATATATATATAATCATTAAAAAAGCAGTTCCAGTTCGTGACTTGGTCAGCGAGTTGAGTTGATTCTTGAGTTAAATAGCAGACTAAATGGATGTTTATAGCTGGAGATGTCATTGATAACTAGGGGAATTCTACTATATTGTGGTGTTTGATTGCCAGTGAGGTATTTCGTATGGGTATCCTCATTGGCTGAAAGAAGTCCTCTGGCCCAGCTGGGATTGATAAACACTGAATGGCTACTTGTCAAAGAGTTTGCTGATGTTTACAGGTTTACATAAGTTTACATCTCCACTTCATCCACTATTCTTGGGTCTATCCCTTAAAAATCTCTGGTTTCCCCCATGTTCGTGGTTGATATCCTCTGTCTTTAGCCCCATCTTGTGAGACTGGCACGGTGCTTGGCTCCCCAGGCTCGTCTACAGGCCGCAGTAAATGGCAGGATCTGCAGAGGACCCGCTTCCTGGACCCGTTGCCCCAGGAGGATGGTGATTCCATTCGATGTTTTTTTGGGATGGTGGGATAACACTCAGTTGGGGACCCCCGACGCATGGTGCTCTGATGGATCTCCCACGTGGTGCCTGCATCCGACTTCGAAGAAAATGCCATACCTCCAGTGTTCCCGCCGATGCTGGGGGGGTACCCTGGGAAACACTTACAAACGAGATGAGAAACCCATGGTTTCCCCGCAGGAATTCGGAAATCATCTTTTCCCAGGAAACAATTCAGGAATGGCATGAATGGTGGATTTCTATGTATATACATATATATATATATACATATATATATACATATATATAAATAGAAAGAAATATATATATATATATATACATACATATACGTGTATATATATATATACACACTGTATATATATATCTGTGTGTGTGTCATTATATGTCAACTGCCAGTGGGGTCGTTGGTTGTTGCGGTTGACAAAGAAATCGACGAACTGCTGCCAGGTCACTCAAAGATCTTCCCCACGATACCCTGCGGGCCATGAACAATGAACCAGGCTGACTTGAAATCAACTCCACATGGATCTTCCTTCGCTCCAACTCCCACAGGCAAGGCCAGACCTGAAGCACCTGGTTGTTCTGCAACTGCACCACCTCTCCTTCCTGATGCGAAATCTTCGTTGAAAATCGCAGGGAAGTGGATGGGATGCATTCATGAAAATACACTCAGCCATGTGACTCCGTTCCAGCTCATAATGGATATTGAGTCTATTGAGGCATGAAAGCACTGTACAAAGAGGGGGTTTCTTGGCTGAAGCAACTCTGCCATTGCAAACACATGCGGTTTGAACCAGTTTGAAAGCCAGGGGATTCCACGTTTCAATTTGAATCATTTGAGTCAGGCAATGTGTCCCAGCTTTCCACCCGCGCTGCGAACGGTCACAGATCAACCTCCCAGAGAATGGGACTTGTTGACAGAATTTCATCCAGCTGGCAGAACCTTCCAAATGGATCTTTTCATAGGAGTATATCTCCCAATAATGATTTGTATGTAGATATAGATATAGATATAGATATCTTTCAGAAAATATGCACAGCAAACAGCACACTCAACTGTTTTACCCTTGAGCCAAAACATACGTACAACACAGTGGTTGTGTGACAATTATGTGGAGGTGTAAATTTCAACACCCCTCCTTCAACGCAGGTGCTAGCTTCGCTACACCTTTGTTGATTCTAACTTCTTTGCTCCAACAGCTTTCCCTAGACGATACTCCTGACACATGCTCTTCATGTGTCTCTCACAAGTTTCGCGTTCTATGGGTTTCGTACATAGATCGGCTAGATTGTTCTTCGTACCGATCGGGCAGATCCGCAGATGGTTCTCAGCCACACGTTCCTGGATCCATAGATAACGGGTCTGGACGTGTCTTAGCTTTCCGAGACCTCGCCTGCTCGCTGTACCGCGTGCAGCGCTACTGTCGCTGTAGATCTCTAATGCCCTTTCGGCTCCCCAATCTTGCATGAGCGCTTTGATGCTCAAACCAATTGCGGATGCTCGTACGAGTGCATAGAACTCGCTTTCTCCCGAGCTCAGAGCAATGGTCGATTGGAGATTCGATCCATGTTTGATGCAATGTTGTCTCATCATGACAACGAATCCTGTTGTGCTTTTCCTCGTCAACAAACAACCCGCATGATCGCTGTCAGTGTAGACTTTAATCACCTTGGGTGTCCTCTGAGGTTCGTAGGTGCACACGACCCTTGGTTTTCCGACCAGGTATCTACCCAATCGTTTCAAGTCCTTGACGTCTGCATCATTTGGTGCTTTCATCTTTCTCGTCAGTGATTTCACTGTTTCTGCTATGTCCGCACGGTCTTGTGCTAAGAACTGTGCTCTCATCACTAGACTTCTGTATAGTGTGGTCTGTTCTGCCGTCACCGGTGGAAGACCTACCGATGCCAGCACTTCACTGCTCTTTTTCTTCTCTGACGGTGTCACTACACTTTTCGCATTTTCCAAGTTCAACTGTCTGATGATCACTTCTGCGTGTCTTGGATCGGCTTCGTATGTCACTTTTCCTGTTTCGTGGTCATAGGTCACAATTCGGTTCAAGACTGTCAGATGTGTTCCTCCACCTTTTCCAATGAGTCCGTCACATCTGAACTCGTATCTCTCCTGCAAAACCTTTTGCATGTATTCTTGTCCTGCCTTGTCACTCAGGACTAAAAAGTCATCTCCATGTACTAGCAGCTTGATGTTCTTCTCTTTGTGCCAGAACACGGATGTCCAAGCTTTTCCACATTCGAAATTGTGTTTCTTCAACAACTCGCTGTAGTCTGACTGCCAGACATGGCTGGCGTCTTGCGTGCCATACATGGTGCGCTGCAGTAATGCGCACATTCCTTCTTCTTCGTCACCTTGTGGCAGTGTGACGTATACCGTTCTTTGTGCCTTTCCATAGAAATGTGCACGTGATATGTCGTAAAGTGCCAGCTGCTCGTTACTGCCACTTGTGGCTAACATTGAGCATAGTAGCTTTACCGCCTCCAATGGCGGCATGTTCGAAAACAGCTGGTGTCCTGGGAGTGAACCATGTTTCTTCTTCACTTCCCGAACCACTAAACGTGAACGGTAGTTCTTCTTCGTTGAATCGCCTTTGTTGCGATCAATCCATTTCAACGTGATGGGTGCTTTTCCTGTAATTGCCCAACATTCGCTTATTGGTCGCTTGACGTAGACTTCCTGTTTCTTCACCCAAGCAAGTTCTTCTTGTCTCGCTTTCAGTACCTCCTCCGTTTCCAACTGAACTCCTGTGATCTCATCAAAGAAGATCTGTTCGTCGCCTTTGTTTTCAAACTTCGGTACGTACTCATCTTCGTAGTCCTCAAGATGTGGATCGTCATCCGGGCTTGGTCCTGCATCTAATGCATTCACTTCTCGGTACTCACCATCTGCTTTCATTTGTTGCTTGATGGCCTTTAGTATTCCTTTCACCAGTTCTGGTGGGTATACCCGTGCCATTTTGGCACGTCCATTGACGAGATGAACATGTCTATGCCATTCTCCAGTTCCTTCATCGTTCGAGCAAACGCCCGACAGAATCTTAGCCAACTCCGGGCTATTTGTAACCCATCTGGTATTTTTCCTGACATAAGATTCACCACTGGCGTCTCTAGCCACCATTTTCCATCTGCACATTGGTCCTTCAATTGTGAATGTCCCGGGTAGGTTCTGAACTTCCTTGACACATTCTTCATTCCAACTGGCTGCTGGTTTTGGATGTTCGTGTAGGAAGTACCTACCCCTCCTTGACTGTTGCTTGTAGTACTCGCATGCTTGCTTTAGCATCCTTCTGCCTTCTTCCAGCCTTTGCTGTCGAACAGCTGGATCAACTCTCCCTGCGTTTAGAGCTTGAAGCGGTGAGAACGCTTCACACGGTGGACTTCCAGTTACCAGGTATGGATCCTCCTCGTCCAAGATCCTTTCCAGACTCTTCACATGATTTGGATTCAACAAGTTCCATCCAGTCTCCAAATCAACTGCGTATCCTGGCAATAGTCCATAGTTCCTGCACTTCTCTGTCAATCTGGGTGGTGAAAAGATTTCACTCACATCATGTGCTCCAAGAGATTTCAAATCTTGCAATGAAACTTCCCAATCTTCGTCGGGTTCAATACTAAAGTGAAACAACGACTGGACATCTCTAACGTGACTTGGCGATGTAACTGGTGACCAAAATTGATCATGACTCATGTCTGCACCTGGGGCTGCGGATCCTGAAGCAGTCCCACTGGCTGAAACAGCCGGAGCAACCGCTTGTCCCTCGGAAGTTCCACTGGTTGAAACAACCAACGGCCCCTCCTGCTCCTGAGCATCGTAGTACAGATCATCGATGTTGTCTGGTATCCGTTTTCCTGACCTCAAGGTATCTGACCTTGTTCTCTTCTCACCTTCGACTCTTCCTCCGTCTGATCTTGTCCTTTTCGGTGATGTTGGTTGTTCAGGTTCTTCAGGTTGTCCAAGTGCTACTGATGATCTCACTTCACCTTCAGTGGGATCCGGCATTCCTGTGATCACTTGTTTTGCCTTTTTCTTTTCGGTACCTTCCTCTTTCCTTTTCTCGACGTCTGCTAGACGTTTCCTTCCTTCTTCCGTTTGTAGCAACCTCTGTTCTAACCTGTATCTGCATGTTGCATTGTGTGCAACTGCTGGCAATCCAACCATGATTGCCTCACAACCTCTGCAACCTGGTGTGTAGTCCATTGTACCGTCTTCCTTTTCCAAGTCCTTCTTTCGGACGTACAGATTCCTGGGACCTCCATCCCGCACACTCGGGGTTAATCTCTGTGTTGTCTCAGGCAACGTGATGTGTAACCTGTGTTCCACATCTTCGGCACTCCTTGGGCGAAGCGCCCAGGGCGTACCTTTCAATTCTTTGAGTTCCGTTCGGTCCCATCTCTCTGATTCTGGTTTCCTGTGGACGGTATTGCCTCTAATCACACCTTGACTTGTCATCACCAACACATCGGCGTTCCTGCCGTGCGTTCCAACGTAGTGGCCACTCATGACCCTACTTGCTAGATCTCCTTTCTTTCTTTCGGATTCACCTTCCTTGGAAACCCTGTAGGAATCCAACGGTCTAAAATAGACCTTTTCGCCAAACGTCACCATAGGTCTGTTCCATTTTCTTCCAGTCAATCTTTGGTATGGGGTTTTCCCATCATCTTGAATACTGAATCTACTCAGGCAAAATGCCGCGTGTCTACTTAGCCATGTGGGTAATGGATGCGTATCTTCCAACTTTCCAAAGTGTTCCTCAAGTTCACTCAAAAGTGCTCTTGACTGTCGCTTCTCGTCCCTGATTGCGACTTCAACTGCACCGTTGGCACTGTGGTCCCCAGTAGGTGCTTCTTGCAGGATTATCTCAATTCCTGCTGCTTTGGATTTCACTTCTCGTTTCAGAGCGACGATTGCTGGTTCTCCGTCACTCTTCAGAATCAACCTGTTGTACCCTGTTTCGTTCAAACAAGCCAACATGAAGTTGACTGAAAACAGGTCTGGTCCTTTCGTGGGTATTGTAGTCGCCCACGTCATCTTTGACTTGCTGTCTTTCACCTGCAAGTTCGTTGATTCTCCATCCTTCTCACCATAGTAGAAATAGTCTATTGATACGACTGGGATTTCACTGTCCTCATCCCGTGAAACTGAGCTGTGCTTTGCGTACGTTGCACGAGCTCTCATGCAATGGCCACACCACGATCTGTGTACTGCGTGGGCTGTGGCAAGATGTTCCTCTAATTCCTGGGCTGTTGGATCGCTGATTTTTCCTTGCGACCTTTGGCCTCTGTACCTCGACAGCTTCTGCCGGGTCCTCTGCTGAAACAGCAGGGGCCCCAGCTTCCGCTGGCGACTCTTCCATTCTCTCTTCTTCTTCTAACGGACTTACGGACAACCCTGCCGTTAGTTTCCCGACTTCCTTTCCAACTTCTGCTTTGTGGTGTCTTCGTCAACCCAGTAGTCAAACACGTAGACACCCCTTTCAATTCGCAACTTGGTGGATTTCCCACCTTCTTCTTTCAACACTTGGTCTACAAACTTTTGGATTCTCTTTGCTGCATTCGACCCAGCTGGAACTATGTTACCACCCTGGTTGTCCAATATTACCATATTCCTCTTACACACTTCCGACCCACTAGCCAGGATGCGGTGCACATCGGTCACCCTCGCATTCAAGCTCTTGTCCGTGTAGTTGGCGTCACTGCCATACAACTGTACTTGGCCATGGTCAGAAAGTAGTTCACCTGAGGCTGTTTTGTAGCGGGTGGACTGCTTTTCACCGAATGCATACCTTCCAAACTCTTTCAGCGGTAAGGTTGAAACCGCTGCTCCAGTGTCAAAATTGACAACCACATGCTTGTACAAACCCTGGAGTTCTGGTTCAAACTCTTTCGATTCGAACGAGTTCAAATCCGCCCAACTCATGATTCCATGGGTTTCATCAGCGTCCCCTGGATTTGCTGCTCTACGTTCAGCATTGGTCATCCTAACATCATCCATCTCATCTTCAGTCCTAGTGGTTACTGCATCATCATCATCATCTGCATCAACCCTTGCAGCACTTGACGCAGCTCGGCCGGATTTCCTTTTTCCTCTCTTTGCCTTGCCCTTTCCGCGACCTTTGTCGCCTTTGCCTTCGTTTTCGAAGAGTCCCGGATTTCGCCATGGTGCGTTCATGTACATCTGATCCTCAGTGCGATTCTCGAACTCCCGAAGTCCTTTGATCCCTGTGGTCACACTAAGTTCTCTCTCTTCTTCGGGATCATCCATGTCATCTTCATGAGGTCTTTCTGGCATTGCCTCATCTTCTACTTCAGTCTTCACCTCTTCTTCCTTTGGCTTCTCACCTCTTCGTTTCTTTGGTGCTGGTGGTGGTCGCATTTCAAGCTAAGAAATGAGCTGTTTCGTCTTCTTCTCCATACGTACCAATTCCATCTCCTTGTCGTCGTGGAGCAACTTGCATTTCGATCCATACCTGCACGAACCGTGCAAGAAGAATCTGCAATGTTGGTTCTTCAATCCATCGATGACAGCCTGGTCATGAGAAAATGGGCATGGGTCCCTTTCGCACTCTCCTTCCCATGCCAACGCTCGACAGGCTGTGGTACGCTGTCTCCTTTCCTTTCTCTTTATGTTCCTCTTCTGCTTCTTCGCAACTGTCTTTCCTTTGGTCTTTTTCTTGGTTCTCATCTCGGTTCGACCTCTCTCCATCACTTTTCGTTCGTCATCCCTTGTCTCTTGTCGGAATGACTCAAACTCTTCCTTGGTGAGGGGTCTGAACACCTTCTTTTCCTTATAGGATCCCGTTCTTGACATTCCACTGGAAACTTTCATTGAACTTCCTGGTTCCTCACCTTCCTTGATCACTTCGGTCTCCATGTCTTGGTACCCGATCTGTTCTGTGTCTAAGGGTATCTTTTCCTCCTCTTTCACTGCTCTGGTCCTATACTCCTTGATCCATTTGGCATGTAGTTCCCTTCGAACTTCAGCTCTTTCACCCACACCTTTCTGTCGGTGGATGATAGCTCGGCGTCGTGCTTTCTCCTTACGCCATGCTTCGTTGTGCGGAACTCCTGCTGCGATAGCCCTGAAGTAGCGCGCATCATGCCATTGCTGATCCGTCAGGTTCTCTTTGGGCAGCATCTTCACAGGATTTTCTCTGGTACTCTTATCCTGTTTTGAGATGTAGTTGCGTAACTGCTTCAACTCCTCTTCAATTTCTCTGATGCGTTGCTCATGTCTTTGAACTTCTTCCTCATCTTCAGCATTTTCGATCATTTCGGCCAACTTACGTTTCTCATAGTGCAATCGGCCAACTTGAAGTCCTTCGATGGTACGATGCATGAGAATGCCAGTCATCGGGGTCACAACTCTGCCTGAATCAGGCAGGGTCGTTTCCTTTGTGACTGGTTTCTCATCATCTTTTGCTTCCACTTCATTCTCATCCTTCTCCGGCGATTTTGCCAACTTCTCCAACTCCAATCGCCTCTGGACCTCATTGTCATCCTTTTCAGCCGTGAGGAATTCCTTGGCTTCATTCAGGATCTTCCTGATGTTCTCTCTTTCCTGATCCATGTCATACTCTTTCATTTCATCAAGGTATCCTTCCATCACAGCTTCGACGTCCTCGTCATCTTCAGCTTCGTATCCTGGATCTTCATCAGGCTCTTCTGGTTCTTTGGTCTCAGCCTCGGCTTCATCTTCGATTTCATCTTCAGCTTCAGAATCTGTGGTATCATCCACAGTATCTTCATCTTCTTCTCGGATCTCCGGCGCTGCCTGGCCAGTTTCAGCCGACCCAACTCCGTGGGCAGACCTCCTTGCAGCATAGTCCATTGCTGCACTTGTAGATGGCCCTGCACGATCATCGCATGAACTGCAGGCATCTTCGAGTCCTTCTCGGCGGAACACCATCTGAGCCATCGACTGGGCAACCGATCCACGGTATTTGCTTGCAGCTTCAAGTGATGCCGCAAGTCTTTGTCTGTACCTTGTGATCGGAATGTCTCTCCATGTCATCGTAGCTCCTTCTCTCAACAGTCTTCGGTACCTTTTCCTTGCTTCTACTCGAGTTGCATCTGGCAATCCAACATTCGGTACTTCGACTTCTCCCGGTACTGGTTCGTCGTCCGAGACTGCAGCCAACATGGCAAGCTCGAGATAGCCGGTTTCGGCCTCTCTTTCAGGTTCCTGATGTTCACCCTGTTGTTCCATGCTGCTGATTTGTTTCCCTTTTCCTTTGGATTTTCCTCCTTTACCTTTGCCTTTGTTGTTGCTACTGTTGGGGGGTGACCTGCAATCCTTCTGGTAATGTCCAGCCTTTCCGCAGTTGAAACAAACCACGGACAGGCTTGAGCCAGAATTGCCACCATGTTTCCCTTGCTTTCCACTCGACTTACCTTTTCCTTTATCTTTAGCTTTGCCTTTGCCTCCATGTTTGCCTTTACCTTTGGAGCCCTTTCCGCCTTTCTTGCCTTTACCTTTGCCAAACCCTCCAATGTCCATGTCATCTTCACCTTTCGGTTTGCTGCCAAGTGACTCAATTTTGAGCTTCACTCCAACTCGTGTTTCAAGGTAGCTGGCGAGTTCGGCATGCATGTCGTCGAAGTCCAAGAAACGGCTTCTGTTAAGTTGTAGGTGTCTTTCGACCTCTGGAGGGCACATGGACTCCAAGATCGACATCTTGATGTCTTGAGCTATGCTCTGTCTGTTTCCTGCGCTGTCCTTTCTGCTCTCGTAGCGGTTCACAAGCTCCATCCATCCTTCAATCCTCTCACTGAGTTCCTCAAGCTTGCATTTTCCTGGATTCAAGATGTGCCTCAAGAGTGCTGATTTCTTGGCACCAGTAGAGGGATCGTATCGGCGATTGATACGTCGCCAGGCCTCGAGTCCATTGGCCTTTTCTGTATTCCTCAAAATCATGAACGGTTCTCCCTCGAGTAGATTCTGCAACACAGAATAAATCTGTGCGCTCTTATCCTTCAGGTCATCCACTGGACTAGCCGTGCCCACGCCGAAAGCAGCTTGGGCCCGAGCTTCCGTCACAGTGTTTTCCTGTTCTTCACACCAATTCAGTACTTGCTCCATCTCCGGGAACACTGAAAACATGAATGACTCTGTCTTGATTCTCCATCTGAGGTAGCTCTCACTCTCTTTACCACTGAACTTATCCGGCTTTCCAATTCCTCTGTTGTCCACTAGGTTGATTTTCTTTTCATCTTTCTTCATTGCGTTTGCGACTTCTGTCTGTGCTGTTGCCAGTGCTTGAATTGCGGGTCCCATCTGTGCTCCTGCCGCTTCCAGTCCTTGCATGCGGCCTTCCAACAGAGCGTTCCTTTCTTGGCTTTGTTGGAGCAACTGTCCAAGCTGATTCACTCGATCCGCCAACTGAGCTAACTGCTCTTCCGGGGTAGCCATTGGTATCACTTACCCAAGGAGCCCTTTACCGGAGCCAGTGCTCCGCTACCACTTTCAGAAAATATGCACAGCAAACAGCACACTCAACTGTTTTACCCTTGAGCCAAAACATACGTACAACACAGTGGTTGTGTGACAATTATGTGGAGGTGTAAATTTCAACAGATATAGATATAGATTATGTCCATCAAATCATTGTTGGAAGGTGTGTGTATATACATATATATATATACATCTTTTGCACATATCCAACAATGTCAATGATATGGGTAAAACAATCATAAACCACCCATGACTGGGAATTACATATACAACCTATTTATTTTTGTTCCAAACCTTCACCATCTCCAACCATCAGAACCCCTCTCCCGGGGCGTCCGTGGGGCTCAACTGCACGCGCTTCTGTGTCGGGTCGATGCTGAGGACCTGTTGGGCACCATATGGCACCATGGCTAGCCATCGACCAGGGGTGCAGAAAAAGCATCAAAATGGAATTTAATGGGATTTAATGGTGATTGAATGGGATTTAATGGTGATTGAATGGGATTTAATGGTGATTTAATGGGATTTAATGGTGATTTAATGGGATTTAATGGTGATTGAATGGGATTTAATGGTGATTGAATGGGATTTAATGGTGATTTAATGGGATTTAATGGGAGTTAATGGTGATTGAATTGGATTTAATGGTGATTGAATGGGATTTAATGGTGATTGAACGGGATTTAATGGGACTTAATGGTGATTGAATGGGATTTAATGGTGATTGAATGGGATTTAATGGTGATTGAATGGGATTTAATGGTGATTGAATGGGATTTAATGGTGATTGAATGGGATTTAATGGTGATTGAATGGGATTTAATGGGACTTAATGGTGATTTAATGGGATTTAATGGTGATTGAATGGGATTTAATGGTGATTTAATGGGATTTAATGGTGATTGAATGGGATTTAATGGTGATTGAATGGGATTTAATGGTGATTGAATGGGATTTAATGGTGATTGAATGGGATTTAATGGGACTTAATGGTGATTGAATGGGATTTAATGGTGATTGAATGGGATTTAATGGTGATTGAATGGGATTTAATGGTGATTGAATGGGATTTAATGGGATTTAATGGTGATTGAATGGGATTTAATGGTGATTGAATGGGATTTAATGGTGATTGAATGGGGTTTAATGGTGATTGAATGGGATTTAATGGGAGTTAATGGTGATTTAATGGGATTTAATGGTGATTGAATGGGATTTAATGGGATTTAATGGACATTGCATGGTGATTTGATGGGATTTTAATGGGATACTAGGGGTGATTTGATGGGATATAGTGGATTTTAATTGGTTTTAATGATTTTTCGGGAGCGATCATGGGAGATAAGAACAGTGATTTAATCATGATTTACTGGGATTTAATGGACATTGAACAGTGATTGTTCATCGGATTTCATAGTGATGTCATGGTGATTTAATGGGAAATGTTGATTTACCCTAGGGTAAACAGACAAAAAAATGTGGAAAACCGTGGTTTCCCCAGGAAAATCGTCTACAAATGGTTGATGTTCCACATCTATGTTTCACCCTAGAGTGTATATATAGATTCATATAAAGATATACTCAAGCAATACTGTATGACCAATCATATATATATATATGCATACAACCATAACCGTACCCAACTAACCATATCTTCATCATATGATATAGAATGGTTGATGATAAGTTGATGATCGAAAATTGATTGTTGTATCTAAAATCAGCTCTTGAAGATGGAGTCCTTTGCATTTGGCTATGGATCAATGCGTATGAATATGTACAAATACAAATACATATATATATATATACATATATATATACATATATATATATACATACATACATACCTACATACATACATACATACATACATACATACATACATAAATACATACATACATACATACATTACATTACATTACATGACATGACATGACATGACATGACATGACATTACATTACATTACATTACATACATACATTACATATTATATGTAAACATACATACTTATACATATTTGGGAAAATGAACATCTATTTACCAGCTATTTTGGTGTGAGAACCCGGGTACCAGGCGTTTAGTCAGATGGACAGCCATTGATGGGAAACATCCTGACCTTGGCTGGAAAATCCTGAACAATCTCCATGAATGGGGGGCCCCCAATGGGGGGTTTCCGGGGGTTTCCATATCCATGTTCGTTGATCCATGACGATACAGGAGGAATCCGAAGTGAGGAAGTTGGGAATTTGCACATATTTTCCTGTCTCTTGAAAGATCATGGGATCTCTACAAAATGATGGAAACATCCAAGTGAAAACCTAACTCGTTGGGTGCATGAAGGAAGCACAAATCAAAAAAAGACTCAGACATGTGCTGGTTGTCTATTTTTCCACAACTTCGTGCTGAAGTTTTCATCCAGAAAAGCATCATCAACCTTTCACCATGCTATGAGCCAAAATTGGCACCACCTGAGGCCTTCCCATGACATGAATCCGCCGTCCACCTTGAGGTTGCATATGCGACTTCCTTTGCGCAAAACCCTGTTGAGTCCTCAGTGCTATCCGCAGCATCGATTGGTTAGATCACCATATTTCTGAGGTAAAAAAAAAATGCGGGGTAGGCTATATCCCAGTTGTTTTGGCGTAGATCTCATTTAAACCCATTTTATTCAGAATTCCTGGGCTGAAGATTCAAATGGTGTTTGGAAAACATAGGATCTATATCGGTCCAAACTTCCCAGACGGTCCCAAAAGACACAGATGTTATCATATCGTGTCTCCCATGAAGAATAACTATTTTGGGTTTTACCCTGTATGCACTAAAATTTCTTCACAAACCCATCGGAGATTGTTGGCTATGTATTCCATGAAATTATATATATATATGTATCGCATATATATTCATCCTTCTTCATCATACTTCATCATAACCACTGTATCCTCGATAATTCTCATGAATTGCATATAATACATCCCATAGAATACATCATATATGGATAAATTCTTATACTTCACCCTTAAAAGTTTTGCCATATTGATATAATTGGTTAGCTATATCCCGTTTAAAATCAAAAAAATACACTAAATCAATTAAACATCACATAAAATCCCATGAAGTCCCCATGAAATCCTATCCCCATTCCCGTTTTGGTAACGCCCCCGTTTCACTTTTTCCCAGGCTCTCAGATCCGCAGGTGTCTCGAGACGCCAACGGCCCTCCACGGATTGACGTCGATGCTCGCAGTCTGGGGAGCATAGCCATGGCCAGGAGATGAGGCCATGTTGATGATGTTTACATGGTGAGTTATACCACCTATATGGGAATTTCAGGATCCAATTGATGGAGGTACGTTAGTACCATATTTTTGGCCACATTTTGTGGGGATATTCCCTTACATAAGCCTTATATATGCCTTATATATGGTAGGTACCTCCAATAAATCGGTTTCTGAAATGGCTATTGATACCACCTATATGGTGTTGATGATGATATAAACCTGATCGTAACCATCGTACCACTACTCATATGGTGAAAATATACCACCCATAAATTCATGGTGATGACTCTGGTGATGGTGCGTTTATGGCATTGTTTTACCCACATTACACTGATATACATAGGGGTGTTTCCATAGTCATGGTGGTACCCCTTGATCGTTGGAAGGTTGATTTCATGGAAAATCCCACTAAAATGGATGAGGAAAAGGGGTACCCCCATGACTTTGGAAATCTCCATATGATGTTTTGGGACCAGATATGACCAGATGATTGTGATAGTTATGTATATGTTGATATATGTTTTTCAAATATGATGATATTTGAGTAGGCCAGTGGACCGAAACCGTGCTCGTAAAATTAACAGTTGTTCTTGGGGTGGGGTGGGGTGGGGTGGGCTCTTAACGTCCTTTGTCCTAACAACTACGTTACTATCTTTTCTAACAACTTCCAGCTACGTTCTTGATGTCACGTTACTGATTGATGCTGCATGGTCTGCATTGAGACAATACATTCCCAACTGTTTGTCATCTCACAGCCGCAATTTGATTCTCTACTGCAAATCTTGGCAGTGGAGGTACATCAACTTCCATGGCAATGTGCAAAAGAAGACCATCGAAGCTTTGAAGTGCATCCTCTGAGAAAATGTGTCTTTGCAGTGCAGTTGAACGGGCCAGTGAAAATGAGCTGTCACGGTGGCAAAACGCGAAAACGTCTCAATTTTGCCGACCTTTTTTGGTGTCATACTGAGATGTAAAAATCGGCGTCTCGCCAAAGTGAGAAGCTCTTTTTGGGAAAAAAAAACTCTATATTTTTACGAATACAGTTTCCGGTCCGCTGGGTTTATTGTGCCATGTCGTGATAATGACAGTGTCAACAACTAGACGGTTCATTGATTTGATATTTATTGATAATATAATATACTATATATATATGATTGTTCTTGATGATATATGATGATTATTCGGTTATATTCTGTTTATTGCTCTTGGATATGATTGATATGATACCATTATATATATAGAGTATTACTATATAATTGTTTAAATATAATATATATATATAATCATATTATATATATATGACATATATATATATCATATGGGAAACGGCGGACATGGGCGTGAAGCCTGGAGGGCCTGGAGAGCACTGCTCGCTTTTTGGCAAAACCCAGGCTTTCGCCCCAAGTCTCGTGACTGATTCATTCTCCATAGATGTGATGTAGCCCCATTGGTTCATGTCCCGTTTTTTGTTGCCATTGGGCTATCAATTGGCCTATCCTGCTATTGACCCAAAGTCAAGCCACCCTGCCGCCAAAATGCTGAGGTGTATGATCCATTCATCGCCCAGGTTGGCTTGTCTCTTGTCGCTGAGCAGCCGATCTAGCATGCCTTGAGCGGGCTTGTAATCACCTATGTTGGGGGCGCTAACTTGAGTAAATCCAGTAGGAAACCAGAGTTTCTGGATGAATCTTTGATAATATTTGATAGTTTGGATGGGCTTATCCCATCACTATCCCATTATTATCGCTATTAAGCCATATAAATCCATTGACTTTATATGGGATTGAATGCATCATTCTGTCAGGGCCTGTCCCCCCCAGTTCCCCCACCTTCCAACATATCCCCTGTCTGTAGCCGCTCCAAAGCAATGGTGGGCATCCTCAACTCCACAAAAGCGCTCAGACCTGAAAATGGATGTTTTTTTCGTGGCTGCCAGAGTCAGTTGGGGGGACCTCATTGTTGAGTATTGTTGTTGGCTCTAGTATACTGCACTTGGCTGGAGAAGTATGGTTCGAACGATTTTGAGACAGAGAAAACATGGAAAAACATCATGTCACTCAAAAAGAACGTCTGTTTAAGAAGCAGCAAAAACCTTCTTGGGAACCGAAAAAAATTGGAAGACCTCACCGTCTCACGCTGCTCCCAGCCTATTCCCAGGATGTTGGTGGTGGGAAATGTTGTGACATGACCTGAGATTGGGATCTGAAGGGCCATGACATGCCAGAACCCCTGCTGGGTATGGGTCAAAACCATTCAAAACCCTGGTGCCCCAAAATTCAAAACCACATCAACCCCAAAATAGCTGGCACATGGATATTCAATCTCCCCAAAATTTTGGGTTAAAAAAAAGGTTTGATCCATTCCCAACTAGGCAGTTGCCTGCGGCCCATTCCATGACCCAAAATACCGTGACTTCTCTTCACCATTTCTCCAGGGTTGCTCCAGACTTTGCTAGGGAAAACTATAGCTGCTTGGTGGTGCAATAACCATCTTGAAAAATATGAATTCGTCAATGGGAGGGATTAATGATCCCGTATATGAAATGGAAAATAAAAAAATGCCATGTTTGAAACCACCAACCAGATAGGCAACCAATAAAATGCCATAAAAGACACAAAATATGACCCCCAAAAGACCCCCCTTGACAGACCGTGATGACTTGATTCACCAGCAAAAAAGCAGCTGAGGCGCCTTCCAGTTTGGCTGGATCCATCTCCTGGCGTCCAACGTCGCCATCATTTCAGAGGTTGTTTATGATCTCAATGTAGCGAAAATATGTAAGGCGGCTAGTTACTAGTCACATTCTATATAAATATTATATATACATATTATATATATACATATAATTATAAGCAAATAACAATCTTTTGAGTGGAAACTTTGAATACATCTATTCTAATCCCCGGCAGGGTCGAGCTGTGAGTTGTGCGAAGTTTGAAGGTGCACAGCTTCTGTCGACCTGTCAGAATACCACCAGAATACTGGTCGCATTTCGAAAAAATCGCCCATATCGCCCAGAATAATTTACCTGGTAAGTCCTGAACAAAAACAGGTCACCACCAACTAAAACAACCACCAACTACCAACATCCACCAACTGGAGCCACTTTTGTCACCCAGTAAGCATCGCCATGGGTCCTTACAGGCAATGATGCTGCTGGACTTGATAATACCAAGACAAGGGATCTCCTGGAGCTCCACCTCGAAGCTTTCCGAAACCAGTCAGACGGTACCCCCATGACTGTTACCCGGCCTGGTCAACGTTTACATAGCGAACTGGAAAGACCCACCATTTTTTGGTGGGTAAATCAACTATTTCTATGGCCAAGCCGAAAAATAGCTATGTAACAAATTACCAGAGGGTATCATCCACTTATAGATGGATTTTCCCATGGAAATCAATCATCCAGCGATCAAGGGGTACCACCATGACTATGGAAACCCCTATGTATATCAGTGTAATGTGGGTAAAACAATGCCATAAACGCACTATCACCCAGTCATCACCATCAATTTATGTGGTATAAACTTACCATTCCCAGTCTTGGCTGGTTTATGACATTGTTTTACCCACATTACATGATATTAACACCTTTGTCCAGGCCAATCTGGCTGTAACTTGGGAATGTTGCAACATGTTGCAACCACGCTGTTAAATCCTTTTTCATAGACCTAAAACAACGTCTGTTATTGGTTTTGTCACATTATCCAATGGATGTCTTATCTATATAAGCATATCTAAGCATGAAAACAGATCTCCAATGTCGTCCAAACCATCCAATCTTAGGTTCGAATGTTTTGACCTGTGTCCTATACTGCTGGCTCAAGAATGAATAGAAAAAAAACTACTATCTGAAAAACTTGTCTATCTATTTGGGGTGAACAGAACATTTGGACACGGGTATACATGTGTAGTTGTTTCCAGATGGACCCCTTCATCTCCATGGTACAACCATAGAACCCCACAAGATCCTTCAATTTAAAGGTGACTCCAGCTTCAGTGGATCGTAGCTACAAGCCGGGTCATATCTGGTGGAGTCCTTCAAAATATGTTGACCCTACACAATTGATTTTTAACATCGCCCACATAGACATCACGGTTCCCTGGGTGTTGATGGCCGTTTATGTGGCGAAAAAATCCCGTAGGGCCAAAGTTTGGATACCCTGGATACCACACATCACACAGATATCATTTGGTCATGTTTGCCATAATGTCAACCCTGGATTAATAAACCCCGTTTACGTCTGTGACTAATTGGGAGGGTACCATTTTCAAAAGTATCAGATGAAGTTTGACTATTGGAGGAGTACCCAACCCTAATTTTCATAAACCATGGTTTAGTCTCATCCGGGGTTAACATTAAATATGTTCTGGGTATTTCTGGTTTTTCGCCATCCTGATGTCCTGAAGTTGGATGATTCTCATCGGATTGGTTGAAGGGAGAATCCACTGGTTGGTGGTGCAATGTGCCCATCTTGAAAAATGATGGAGTTCGTCAATGGGAAGGATTATATAACCCATATATGAAATGGCAAATAAAATTCATGTTCCAAACCACCAACCAGAATATGTTTGAATGTAGTTGATGGGAAATATTTAGTGTTTCCTGTTCTTTTCCTCGCATCATTCAAAAGTGACTTGGCCGGGAGGGAATCCATCAAACATCCCCCCTCCTGTCAAACAGATCCTTGAAAACCTCCATATTTCCAAATCCAGGTATGAAGCCCTGAACACATCATCATTCTTCCAGCCGGGCCAAGGGACCATGACATCATCATCTTCCACCCGCTGAGCCACTGCCTTCAGCCTTCTTGGGTCCACCTGTTTTGCTGGGCTCAAATGGTGGAGTCACCCCATCCACGATCAATCCTGATATAAGCTGGACTTGACCAACTTGGGACTGAAGATGGGGGGTACAAGCTGATGTAGATGTGGTTATATGGATACGTATATAGCATTATATCGTTGTGTGACTCGTAATGGTGAATGTTTTTCTGTACAGCTGAGGGTGATAAACCATTTCACCATTTTGCTATGCCGCCTTGGTCCGCTCGTTCACTGCGCGGAAGGAAGGTCCCAGCCAACGCCCTCGAACCAAAAAACCCACACGGGGCATGGGCGTTTGCAACTCCACCTGCCGCGGGAAACAAAAACGGATCTGAAATATGACAGCATGATGTGAAACATCACTTTTTCCATCCTTGGCGACTTTTATGACAGCATGTTTGCGTCGTGAACCACGGGGGTACTGGGTGAGATGACCCACAATGTGGGTCTGCTCACGCAGATCGGTCGCCCACCCGTCACTGCTCCAGCGGCACCTGTTGCTGCAGTTCCTTCGTGTCTTTCTGCTTCTCCTCCAATGAAGGCATGCAGGAGTTGACCAGTGCAGACACTAAAGACGTGCGAACCAATGCAAAAATGGGGATATGACAATCAAGGAAGTAACATGAAGTAACTATGTAATGTTTGTTTGCATGCATGGATGCAAAGTCTATGCAATTATATGTGCATACTTGCATATGGATACTTAAGTCCATAACATGTATCCAGCTTGCATGTCGACTGTTTTAAGCGTTGGTCTTTGCAAGTTTGGGTATAGAAAAACTGAACGAGTGGTGAACCAAAATCAAAGAAATTTGCAGGTCGATGAATGAACATGTGCACATATGTGCACTGACTTTGCACCCACCAAAACCCGCATTCATGCATTTGCCGATTAAAGCGGCACGCCAATTTTGGGTCGGTCTTTTCGAAAAAACGATTTCGGATGCTTGGTTTGGAGCCAAAATTCTGTCGAGACAATGTGACAGGCGTGAAAAGGGCACCAAAATCATGGCAAAAAGTGGGCAAATTCAAATTTACTCAAATTCATATAGACTCATATAGATTATAGATGATCCATCCTTATAGATGATCCATACTCCACAGATTATCCGATGATCCCATTATCCATTGAATCCATGTCACATGTTTGGATATTCCCTGCTTTTGGTCACTCCGAATTGGTCAACAAAGCTCTCCCAAAGCCAGCGGGAAGTCCTCCCAATTCAGCACACGCGCAAAGGCCCTGGGTCTTCCAGGGCTGCATGGTTCAGATTTGTGAGAAGAAAAAGATAGCCGACATTCAAAACAGACTGTTTGATAGCCTACATTCAGAACGAACCGTTGCGAGTATGGATTTCTTCATTTTCACGTCTAATTCACCGCGCACAACAGGCTGCTCGGAATTGAAAATATAAGCCATGTGTTTGACGAAGTAAGTAAAAGTGTTTGGGCACCTGAGGATACAAACATACATGAAGTATGTACATATATTTACATATATTTACATATATTTACATATGTTTACATATATTTACATATATTTACATATATTTACATATATTTGCATATTTACATATAGTTACATATAGTTACGTATATTTACATTGGACATATATTACATATGGTTACATATAATTGCATATGTTTACATCTATTTACATGTTTTACAGATATTTACATGTATTTACATATATTTACATTTTTTACAGATATTTACAGATATTTACAGATATTTACATAGATTTACATATGTTTACATATATTTTCATATATTTACATATGTTTACATATATTTACATATATTTGTATCTTTAATGTACATATCTTTACATATTTACAGATGTTTACATATATTTCATACGTTTACACATATTTACATATATTTACAAATATTTGCATATATATATATATACATAATAATACACACGTACATATTTACATATAAATGATATATATATGTGTGTGTCACACACACACACATATATATATATATATATTTGTTTGATTTATTTACAGTACATATATTTACCCGTGTTTTTCATTGCATGGCAGCCATGTTTCAAGAGGGGTGTTGATATGGATATGGGGGTTTCCTAAAACATAGGAACCCGAAACCATTGGTTTTCCCATTGATCAAAAGCAATGACTTGCATGATTTTGGGGTACCCCACTTTAGGAAACCTCCATATACATAGGTGAAGGATCTACACACTGAACATCCGGCCATCCCCATATCTGGTCCAAGGATCAGTCTGGGCGGTTTAAGATCAGCGGCCAGAATTCTGACCTTGATGCACGGCAACATCCGGATGCAGGGTATGGATATGCCCAAAACCATTGGTTTCAATACGAAAATGGTAAAATGACTTGGATGATTTGGGGGGTACCCCCATTTTAGGAAACCTCCATATCCGAGTCATCATGGAGTATCCATGAAATACAAACAATAATGTATGAATCAATGGCGGTTAAACCACACATTGGGATCATTGGGATCATCATCCCAGTTGTTGGATGAAGAATAAATTAAATAAATCGTATGAGAACCATCAACAAGCAAATAATCTTATATCATTCACCCCAAAGGACCCACTGGGATTTCGTTTACCCAAGAAATTCCCAGAAGAAATTCCCATCCAAATCCTGGTGGAAGACCCACTTAACGGGGGAGACTTAACGGGGTTTTAGTCTAACGCTCCCCATGTCGAGTCGTCCCAACCGTCCCAACCACTGGATGATATTGTCAGGACTGGTTTAAAAGAAAATTTAGACGGAGCCCCGATATTGAGCTTCAATAACCATGGTCTTCTTTAGGTTTTGCCTAAAACCATTTCAGTGACGTATCTTGAGATGTGAACCATAATTCGCATCTTTCTTTTGGGAGCTCAGGTTCGGATTTCGTGCCAAATGGTCATGTGTGTGCTTGATATCCGAAGCCTTGCAACTGTCCAATCT
The DNA here is from genome assembly GCA_947184155.2 of Cladocopium goreaui. Lineage (NCBI taxonomy): Eukaryota > Dinophyceae > Suessiales > Symbiodiniaceae > Cladocopium > Cladocopium goreaui. The sequence continues at coordinate 58,830 of CAMXCT020002208.1, forward strand.
TTACCGGCCAATCTCTATCTCTGGTGCCTCAATTACAATTATAGTCAGATGATGAGAATGATGAAAAATGATGAACAAGAACAATGATGGACAATGATGAAAAATCATGGTGAGAATCTGAGGGAATTATGGGAATTGGGATCTTGCATTCAAGGTCATTTTCAGAACAAACCCTAAACCCACATTGACAGTATGATCATCTACTCCACCGGCTGGTCCTGCAATCATAGTGCGATCTAAACATGCGGCAGTTCAACCCCTTGATACCGGAACTTCTTTCATCCAGCCGTGTCTTCAAGGTAGGACTGGAAAATCCCAATAGACAACCTTCAGCGGATCCCCAATCATTCGCCAAATTCCGCCATATCCGAATTTCTGGATGCTTGTCTCCATCGCACGTGTTCAGGTCGCTCCAAGTTTGCTGGTTTCACTATGGAATACCCCTGACATGCATGTGTTTATCATGAAATATTGGCCACAAAAAAAAAAGAAATGGACAATTGAGGGTGTGAATTTTCAGACACCAATTTGATCCGATTTGTTGGAAGAACCGGCTAAAAGGAGTGCCCGACTGCAGAAAAAAGTCATTCAACAATCGTGGTAGTACCACCCTGGTAGTGCCATGTAGATGGAAATCTGCTGGTATGTTCAGTACTACAGTCGTAATCTCTGATGCTCTGCAGAAAACTTTATTCTAGCCGGGTATGACATTCCCGCATCTATGGCCAACAAATGATGTTTATTCTATCACAAGTCCTTCTTCAAAGGGTCACTCAGTGCTATAAAGGGTTAGTGTAGCTACCCTCCATGAGACCATGAGGTGGAAAGAAACTGCCCCAGGAAACATAAAAAAACGGAACAACTGTTGTGGCCAATTTTACGTACCCAACAAATCAAGGTGCGTGGTGAATATAATGATAGCCACTATATTGGGTAGCATGACCCCTGCAGTCATCAACCAATTTGATTCCCAGAAAGTGTTGAAGTGGGGTGAATTCTGTAATCATCCCCACTTCCAACAAGAATTTGGGCGCCTGGTGATTGGTTTCCCAACATTAAAAAATCCGACCAAACGGGTTTGCTTGTTTATGATTGCTACACAGTCTCCAGAATGCTGGTCGGTTAAGTCTTCCTATTTCAGCTGTTGTTTGCCCCACGTTTGGTGTGTTATGGTGTGTTTCTGCGGTACATCCAAAACTATCAACCCAACTTTAAAATGATAGGCTTACAACCATGGCTTTACCACCTCATATCTTAAACAATCTGTTGGTTAACCTGCCCATGTTTGCTTGTTTAAACCCCTAGATGGGTTGCTCGGGAAATTTGGTGTATCCGTCATTTTCTCCATTAACCTTGTCATCAAGTCGGGGGTATGCTCCATTTTCAGACACATCCAAACGGAGACATCACTGCTTAAATCCCTCTTGTTGATGCTTAAATACCTACCTTCCATGGTTGAATCTGCATCAAATGGCTATATCGTCCATGTTGAGACAGAAATGGAGAAATCCTTGGGTCGCTTCCAGCATTGCTGCTCCTCATAGGTTTCTTTGCTATGTGGTTTCTGGCTTAAGGTACTAGGACCAACATAATTCTCGAATCCGAGCACATACGATCTCTTGTCGGGGAGACTTCGTGCCTTAAACCCTGGACGAAAATAACTTACGGTTCACCATAAATATAGTTATCAACCATAGCTACTCTATGGGATAAATTAGCTATACCAAATTTATTAACCAATAGCTATAATGTTTTAATTACTATAGTTAATTATTAGTTAAGTATATAATTATAGTTATTAACCATAGTTTGGGGTTAGCAATAGTTTTATAGTTGTTAAATGGTTTTAACCATAGCTATGGTTATCAACCATAACTATAGTGAATGACCACTGTCTCAACCTGCCAAGGTGCCCACAACTTTTGCCCCACCGTTGGCGCTCGAAGCTTCGCTGCTGTGACCAAGGCCCTGTTGGACCGGGATCAAACGAAACATGTCTTGCTGCCTCCTGGTCGTTTCTTGCTTACCATCCCAATGTTATATATATATACATTGTACATCTATATATACATATACAGTGTCTGTGTATCTATATATACGCAGTGTATCTATATATATATGTGTATGTGTGTGCATGTATGTATATATGTGTATCTATTTATTTATATATATATATGTGCCTATGTATATGCATATCCTTTTATATGTATATACATATGTATATATATATGTATATATATATGTATATATATGTATATATATATATATATGTATATATATATATGGTGCAGCATCGCTCAATCCCCCTCCCAATGGAAGGGGATGGGTATGGGGTCTCGAAGTTTGGGGTTGTTCCCCCCCCCTCTGTGGATGTGAGTTTTCTTCCGTCTTCTTGTCAGTAATCTCCCTCCCCCCTTGTTGGTGTGGCCTGTGGTGGGGTGGGAGGGGGTGGGAGGTAGCTGTATGGTCTGTATAGTGTATAGTATATAGTATATAGTGTGTTATAGTATGTAGTATATGGAATACAAAGTATCTAAGTGTGTATCATATATACCATATACAAAGTACATGTCGTTTTGCAAACACACAAAAGCCTTGCAGGCACATCACAACATGCACGCCTCAGTCCTCCAGAAATTCAAGACGTTTAGGTGATAAATGCTAAAAATATTTGATTGATTTTCGTGCAACTGATATGAACGACCACATCACGCACACGCCCATGAGGTCAACGAAATGTATTCGTAACAAAAGATAAATTAATGCGTACACTGTACACAATGCAAACAATTTCACGACTCTTGCGGCCGCATTTGTGAATTGAGCAAGGATAATCGGATAATGTCGTAGAATTCGCCGAATCCTCTTCAACGAGTACGATGTGGCAATGCTGCAGCTGCATACGTACTGTTCCATACAATTACAATGTTGGAATATCATGTATAGTATTCAACATACACTAAATTATAATATTGTGCATATTATACAATATATATTCTTTATATGTGTAAAAATAAATACATATAATATTAAAAATATTATGTATATCTAATATATACATATATATATGTATTATATGTGTGCATATATATATATGTGTGTGTGTGTATTTAATATATTTTTGCAGTGCACATATGTAAAGTGTTAAAAAACATGTTTGCAGTGACGCCTGTGTGCTCGCCTGGCGGAACCAACCTTCATCCTCCACATGGCACCCTCCTGTTCCTCTAGCTGGCCTTCATAGAAGGCACCCACCTGGGCACCCGGCGGCCCAAGCCCCAAGCTTTACTGATCTCAAGCCTTTTTTGCTCAAGTCTTTGCAAATGGGTCAGCAGATGATCATGATACTCACTGATTTTGGTTATAACCATCCAACTTGCAGCTGCAGAGACTGTGGTAAAACCATCCATCTTGGCTTGACCATTGTAGTACCCTGGCAGCGTTTTGTTTTTTAGTACCACCCCCACTGACTGGTATAGAGATCACATGTATATATATATATGTGTATATACTTACAAATATAAATATATATATATATATGTATATACTTACAAATATATATATATACAGGGCGCCCGCAGCTTGGGTATGAGTTTCAGCGCTGACGCTGACGACGCATTGTGACAACAGATTCACAATGACACCCGCCCCTGACGATGCATTGTGACGACACATTGCCTGACGCATTGCCCCTGCACTGACGACACATTACCTCCTGAGGACGCATTGTGACGACACATTGCCTGACGACGCATTGTCCACTGACGACATATTAACCCCTGACGACGCATTGTGACCACACATTGCCTTACGATGCAGTGCCAACTGACAACATTACTCCTGACGACGCATTGTGACGACGCATTGCCCCCCGACGACATCTGGGGGATGCCAATATGGGACGTCCTCTGACGGGGTGGTACTCCCCTGCATTCATCTCAAGCCGCCACTTGCAGCCACTCGCTTGGAATATTCTCGGGTGGCCACTTGCAGCCACTTGCTTGGAATTTTCTGGGGCGGCTGCGAGTGGCTGCGCGCTGCCAGAAATGATATGTAACGCACTGCAAGGCTTCGCTGTGCTTCCAAATGACAGGCGTACATTAGAATCCCAGACGTCCTCGAAGCCTTGATGACGAGCTTCAAACTCCAAATCAGAATCGTCCGCAGCGTCCGCAGACCAATGTTGAACAGGACACTGCCTGAGCAAATTGAAACAAGAAATGCCTATCTCAAACGTTCAACATCATTCGACAATAGCATGGCAAATCGCAGTGGTTGATTCTGTTGGCTTTGTTGAGTCCGCCCAGCACACTAGCGGGCGCCCAGGTACGTTGATGGCCTGCTCTCTTCCAACAGATCTGATTTCGGGCATTCAACCAGAAATTCTGCTGCCACTTCTCTGGCACCTGATCGAAACCAACAGTATCAGCACAAGAAATTATGCAACTGCAATCCCATGGAAACAAGTGGAGGATCAAGGCAAACAATCAAATCAGCAACACACCCATGTCACACGCGAAAATGATGACCTTTGGTGATGTTGAAGTCGCTACTGGCACTCGTGTCCGCAGACTTCTCCTGGCCAGGCTTGCAATTGTTCGCACACACGAAACGGGACTCCCTAAAAACTACAACAGCTGGAACTCCGTAAGAAATGATGTGGGAAACTCCGACAAGCAGAAACGGAAAGCATTGAAAGTTGAAGGCTCGGACCGCTCGGACACATCTAATTACGAATATGTGGGCTTGCTTCCGCTGACCCTTGTACAAGTGTTGCACGGCAAGTGCTGGCTTTGCACATCGGAGCACTTGATGAGCACCTGGGGTGTTGCAAAGCTATCAATCACTTGAACTTCCCAAAAGCTCTCCAAATCTCACCAAGTAGGCAAAAGAAACGAGCAGGCTAAAATGGGCGAAAACACGTGCAAAACTGCTCTAGGTCGCCATGGCGCACTCCTCCGTAGCAGCTCCGCTGCACCAAGAATTCGTACTCAGGCAAGCCACCTGAGTATTTGCAAGCGCCCAACTCACTCTTACTCTTCTCTTATGAATGTGTGCAAAGCATCAAATATATTTGGTAGTGGCAAATGATTGCAAAGACGGGCTGCCCTGTTTCTGATGACCTGCCTTTTTTCATGATCAGTCCGTGGTGGATAGTTAGGCTCACCATTGCAGTCGGAGGCACTCGATGTTCGAGGTCTTTCCGCCAATCTTTGGTTTGGCCAATTTCATAACTCCATTTCCAAAGTTCCTGGCCAGTCTGAACACTAGAAACAAGAGAGCATGAAGATTCAAAATACATTGGTCACTGCAATTTACAGTGTTTTACATTGCATTGTTTTAACAAGACTGAACCGTTTCCACGTCTGCCACGTCGCACTTGAAACTTAGCTTCAAAACTCTAAAAACGGCCAAAATTGAAAAGGGGGATTCACCACAAGAACTAGGCGATAATCGGCGACCAAAATGATCAAGAGCGAAGCTTGTCCAAGTTTCATGTTGAATTTCAGCGGCCACAACCGTTTGTTGTCAAGCCGGTGCTCCATCAACTCATTTTTTAGACCTGCCCCCACAAGCCAACGGAATGTTCCAAGGCAAGCTTTTCAAAAGTTAAAAAGTGAACATCATCACAGCATACCAGAGCCCACTGTTCACATCTTCGGCCTGCGATGGAAACCTCATGCTTCGCCTGCATCTGAGCCAAGGCGTCCATTCGCTCACAAGTTTGCATGACCTCCAGTATTTGCCATCCACGTCGCATTCAACATGCAATGCAATTTTCCAAAACCATGCAACATTGTTTTCAATGCAACACATCATGCAAGTTTCGCTTGCGACTTGTGACCAAGAGACCCTATCATGCAAGTACAGCAGACTCTCTACATCTGCTTTCCTTTGCAGGCGACAGTAGATGTCCTGGCCCACATGTCTTTCAAAGAGTCAGAACAATGCTAGACTAGTGAGTGCTAGACTAGTTAGTGACTAGTTGGAAGTCTCCAAACACTGCAATATTGAGAAATGTTTCAAATGTCGAACAAACCATCTCCTGCATCCAGTCACAAACATACCAGCACCATTCCATGGCAAACGTCCAATGGATGAGCAGGGGAATCTTCGAGTCAGTGAATCGAAGCTAAAGCCAGGCTACCGCAGAGGAAAAAACTGACCATTTGGGAAAGACATCACTTTCGAAAAATCGTATGCAGTACTGCCGCTGTCTCAAACAGGCCGAGGGCATGCGTGAGAATCACGTTCAAAACGGACGTTAAGTGCGCAGCACCCAGTCTTGTGCGAAGAGTTCGGATCACTTCTGCACTCATCCTTTGTTGTTTGGGATCTCTGAGTTTGAAAAGACACCATATCAATCCGCATCCCCTTTTCATGTCATTTGTTTCAATCGAAGCATTTGCTGTCATTGGTGGCGGTGTTCGCCGACTTGCCTACCACTGCATTTTGAGTTAGCCAGGTTTCATATGGCTGGTGCCTGTGATGCAACAACAAGCCATCAGCACCTAATTGGTGAAAGCGAATTTGAGTGCATATTAATGTATTATATTATGTATTATATATTATATATTATCTATCTATTGTACATCCTTTTTCAATAATGTCGTTGCAGTGTGGGCACGCTGACCCTGATTATCAAGTGATATAAAGAAATAGTCGGGGTCAACGGATGGGTCATGAGACGATTTCAATGAAATCATGATTGCTGTTTATTTGTTGATTCCTCATATTAGAATAAAAAATGCATTTGGTAAGGAGATGCACCGTGTATATAACCTGGTCACAGTTTGCTGCCACACAATATCATCAGCAGCACGAATGGTCCAAGAATCTAGTCAGCTTTGGCGGGCCCCGTCAGACACCATGCATCCTTGACCTCACAAAATAAGTTGCCATGTTGACAAAGTGAAAAAAACACCCTATCTCTGAACCAAAACGATGGAAACAAAATACAACAATTACACAATGCCGAATGACACCACTATCCAGATTTCTTGATGCAACAAACAAATCAAATTGGAAAAGTCCAAATGACAAATAAAAGTACACAACTGCAAGCTCATCCCATATAGTGAAACCCTGCAGACTTGACATTTTTTCTTCTGGGGCAGCTGAAGTTTTGAACACCATTTTTCAAAAATTGCGTCAGACAAATGACCATGCTCGTGGGGGCTGAAGCTACGGACGGAAAAGTGTGAACATTTGGAGATGCCCCCAACGCCCCAGGTTCAAGCGATGAGAAACCATTTGTTGGGCACACAAAAAACTGGGAGCCATTGCTGCATCTGGATGTTCATTGCAACCTTGGCAGAAATAACGCAACAGCACAGGTTTTGAGGATAGGGGAAGCTTGCACTCCCACAACACATGTTTCCAGGTGTGTCACTTTGGGTTCTAAGCTGATCTGGTCACATGTTGGCGCAAAAGTAAACCCCCCCAAAACCATGATTTTGTTCCCCCAATAAGTGTTCAAAACTGTGTGTTTTGGGGTAGCCATTACCGATCAAATCGCTTTGAATCAGTAACATGCCGTTGCATTGGATGATGGCGTCGTGCACTCGAATCCTTTACTTGGGCGCCCAGTCACACCAAGCCTGTCTTCCAAACATCTGTTTCTCGGTTTCTGAGTTCTAGGCCGTCGCTTCACTCCAGCCCCACCTTCGGAAGTCCCTAGGTCGCTGGGTCTGCTGTCAAGAACACAAAAACCATGGGTTTGGATTGCAAAACGAAGAAAAAGCAAGTGAATCCAGTTTCTGAGGCCATGTCTTGCAAGAAGGACGCAGTTCTCAGAGCAGAATGCACGGCCGCGTCTGGGTTCACCTTCACAGCAGGTGGGTGGAAAGATGTCTGGCACGAGGGGCGTGGGTAAAAATAAGAAGAGATGGGCATTTAGAAGGTTTATTGACTTATTGATGTTTATAGGCTTGTAGGCTGATAGACTTGAAATCTCGAAAAACTTGGCGTCGCAGGAAAAACGCTTTTTTTAAGTCTGGAAGTTGGACAAGTAGGATTTAAAAATGGTACCTCATGCTGGCCCAGGATATACCACCCATGTCTCAAATCGCATTTTTATCACACGTATGGCGCACGGCCAAAAAAAACGAAGCTTCGGGAAGCAATGTTTATTCAAGAGACACAACTAACTTTCGGCACAACTAACTTTCGCAGTGATGCAACTGATGGTATCTCTGCCTGCGCATCATCCAGACCAATCAATGAAAGCCAAGAAGCATAGCATCAACAGTGTGTGGAAGTGCAAGGGAAGATCCTAGAACGTAGCATGAAGTGTGCAGGTGCAAGAGAAGATCCTAGAACATAGCATCAAGCGTGCAACTGCAAGAGGCCCGGAACTTTGCATCAAGCGTGCGGGCATGTGCAAAGAAAGATCCTAGAACGTAGCATAAAGTGTGCAAGTGCAAGAAAAGATCCCTAGAATGCAGCATAAAGTGTGCAAGTACGAAAGAAGAGCCCATATCGTAGCATCAATCGTGGGAAAGTGCAAGAGGAGATCCGAGACCGTAGCATCAAGCGCGTGGGCAAGTGCTCAGGAAGATCCGAGAACGTAGCATGAAGCTTGCGCAAGTCCAAGAGAAGCCTACAGAATGTAGCGTCAAATGCGTGGGCAATTGCAAAGAAAGATCCTCATAGCATGAACCAACTGCATCATTCCTAGGTTTCAAACTCCAACCCACTAGTCGTTCGGTTTCCAGCCCAAGAGCACAAAACCTGGTTATGTTCTCCTGCCGGCAACACTTGCATCGCATAGATGTAGAGTGATGCCGAGTAAATGGCCATTCTCTGGAAGTTGGCGACCAAATGGGTCAGGGCAACTTGAAGAGATGCCTTGATCTCTTCCGGGCCCCCACTCTGCCTCTGCGTGCAATCTAGGCAGGCCACGGCCGCGAGGAGCTCGTCGTCCAAGCTGTTCGTCACCTGAGAGATGCCAGTCCTTGTCATGTCTTCCTGTGCCCAAGGCATCACCCGGAACGCCTGGCGAATGCTTCCAGAAGCCAGAAAACATCAAGACCCATGTTTCAAGCCTTGAGGGCTTCACAATCGCTGGAATGCAAATGTGTGGCAGCTACACCCTCCAGAGACAACCCCTTTCTGCCTGATAAGATGGTGCAACTGTTCAAGGCCGACACCTGTTAGACATGTCCATGTCTTCGTATCACTGTTCAGTAACATGCGAAAAAATCTTGGCGCGTAAACCGGCAACAAACCCTCACGGTGCACTGTGCTTTTGGAAAAAGGAAAAGACATCCCTCGCTGTGTGCTCGATTTGGCATGACGCAACTGCAGCAATAGCTACCGCTTGCCATGTGTTCGTATGTTTTTTCTATTTGCGCAAAGAGGAGCCTTGTATAATAGCAAGGATGCTCCTTTGCCAAAGTAACTTGATGTTTGTTGTGCAGGATGCCACGAATAGTGGCAGCCAACCATCGAGCCAGCTCGTGTCCGAGTCTGGTGGCTCTTCGCGCGGGCTGCCCGTGTCGGACGGTGAATCCTCTGTTTGAAGTATCAGCACCGTCAGCACCTGGGTCCTACAAAACTGGATTTCGAATCCCTCCCATGACACCTGCAGGATGGTCTTGATGGTGCGTTTCACGTGCCGCGGGAAACGCGGGACAGGTCGAATGAACTCTACAGAGTACAGGTACGTACGGACTCCTGATATGTCCTTAGAACTGGCACTGCTCTGGGAATCCGTCCCAATATTAAGCATGCAAGTGCAAGAGAAGATCTTGAAATCTGAAAGTAGCATCAAGTGTGTGTGTGTGTGTGCGCGCAAGGCGCAAGTGCAAGAGAATCTCCTAGAACGCGGGATGAAGTGCGCAAGTGCAAGTGCAAAAGAGAATCCTAGAACAGAGCATCAAGTGTGCAAGTGGAAGAGAACGTCCTGGACCGTAGCATCAAGCATGTGCGCAAGTGCAAAAGAAGATCCTAGAATGTAGCTTCAAGTGTGCGGGCAAGTGCGGGAGAAGATCCTATAGACTGTAGCATCAAGCGCGCGGGCAAAAAAGCATCCTAGAACGTAAGACCAAGTGCGTGCGCAAGAGCAGGTGGCTGGCTGACGTTTTATTTACCTCTAATGTTCGCCTCAACTCCGCTGTTTCATTCGTTACTTCCTGCCTTTCGCTTCATGTCTTTCATTCCCTTCAGTACGTCTTCCTTTTGTTTCCCTTGTGACAGTTCATGCGTCACTTTTTCTGTTGATTCAATTTGCTTGCATCCGGTTCATGTACATCTTCCCTTCATTTCAACTCTTCCATTCCGTTCGTTACTTCCTTCCTTTCCTTCCGACTCTTCTGCTCTTCGTTGCGACTCTTGCACTTCGTTCGTTGCTGCTGTCGTTTCAAGTCTTCCATTCCGTTCGTTACTTCTTCCTTTCGTTTTAACTCTTCCATGTTGAGGGTCGACGTGAGGCCAGAGGCGTATACTTCTAGTTGGGACGAATGAACATGACCCCTTGATAACCATTGCGTAGATCTTATCGATAATATTCACACATTCCAGACTTCAAAGGTATGACCCTTTGACTTGTGATTGCAGACAGAAAAAATAAATGTACGATTATCATCATTCTTAATCCTTAGATTTCTGAAAAGAAATTGTCGGTTTCGATGGGTTTCCTTTGAAACTCATCGAAAGATGCGATCTCTTCAGGTCCGATCCCTGGTTCAGGCATGGCTTTTTACTGTTGTTTCGATTTTCTTGCGTCCCGTTCGTAACCTCTTCCTTTCGTTCCAACTCGTCCGTTTCTTTCGTTACTATCTTACTCGTTTCAAGTCTTCCACTCCGCTCGTTACCTTCCGTTCATTTCAAGTCTTTCATTTCCCTCGTTACTTCCTTCCTGTTGTTCCAATTCGTTTCTTGGATCCTGGACTGAAGCATCAAGCGTGCGGGCAAGTGCAAAGAAAGATCCTAGAACGTAGCATCAAGTGCGTGCACAACTGCAAGAGAAGATCCTGGAACGCAGGATGAAGTGTGCAAATGCAAGTGCAACCTAGCATCAAGCGCGTGCGCATAGGCAAAGAAAATCCTAGAACATAGCATCCGAGTTCGTCTTCGGGGAGGAGTCCGTCTTCGAGGAGCAATTCGTCTTCGGGGAATGCATCTGCGGAATTCGTTTTCGGGGGGAGTTCGTGTTGAGGGAGCAGTTCGTCTTCGGGGAATGCATCTGTGGGGAATTCGTCTTCGGGGAGGAGTTCGTCTTCGGAGGGCAATTCGTCTTTGGGGAATTCGTCTTTGGAATTCATCTTCAATGCATCTGCGGAATTCGTCTTTGGTGAGGAGTTCGTCTTCAGGGGGCAGTTTGTCTTCGGAGAATGCATCTGGGGAATTCCTCTTCGGGGAGGAGTTCGTCTTCAGGGGCAATTTGTCTTCGGGCAGTTCGTCTTCCGAGTTCGTCTTCGGGGAGGAGTCCGTCTTCGAGGAGCAATTCGTCTTCGGGGAATGCATCTGCGGAATTTGTCTTCGTCTGCAGGTGAAAAAGTGATACCCGCACAGCGGCCACCATACACATATATATATATTATATATATGTACTCTCACTCATCCCCTCCGCAACTTGCCGAATATATTTGTGCGGCCCTTGTTGGCACCTGCAGCACGGACCCCCTGCGGTACATCTCCAGAAGCACCGTGGACGCCGCATCCAGCGCCACGTAGTCTCGCACCGTCACGCTACCCAGCTGGGTCCCTCGGCTGGTTCGATCGGCGCAAAAAAAAACACCATGGCTGTGAAAAACGGAAATTTCACCAAGCAAAATGGTGATTTGATGGTTCTGGACCTTCAAAAGTACAAGAAAAACTGACCGGTTGGAACTTTGAACGCAAATCTTTAAGATTTGCGTTCAAAGTTCTTTGCAATCAATGCGCAAATCTTGTAAACATGCCAGATTGGCCAATTTGGATCAAACGTTCAAAAATCAAGTGATACAAGAATACTTAGACATCATTTAAACATGAGTGAACAAGATTGCCTATGGAATTACGCTGAGTGTGAGATCGACATGAACTGGAGACGCCAACATGCTATGCATTTCTTTGAGACATACGCACACATTATATATACATGTACATGTGTGTGTGTGTTTGTTTCTGCTCACCCGCTTCACCATTCAGGCATGGTCCCACCACCCTGCCTCTAATGGCAAAAGTATACTGCACCTTTGTCCTCTGTATGGCAATGTTTGGTCTGTTGATCCCTAAATGCTCCAAACCACAAAGAAAACGTGCGCAAAAAAAACGCAAAAGTACGTAAATAACCCGCAAAAACCCGCAAAAGCAAACAATTTGCAATTTCGTTGTTTTTTCATGAACATAATTCTACTTTTGTTTTGGTGAGCTCACCAACCGAAGCTTTCAATGCTCAATACGCGCAATATCAGTGGGGTCAAGCAAAAGGCTCGCATACTTTCGACTTGGTGGCAAAAAATTGACAGATTGGGACTTGCATTAAATTACCTGCATGTGACAATGCATGCCTGATCGCTACCTGTGGGACGTTACGATGAGACATGTGTAGCCGAAGCTCAGTGGTATAGTGACCTTTCACTACTGGTGTGGAAAGGCCTGTTCACTTTTGGTTGGGAACATTCAATTTTGGCGGGGAACTTTCAAAACGGCCCAAGAGTGCAATAGTCCAAACGTGCAAAATTTATGGAACTTTTGAAGGTCCAGGGCGATTTAATGGTGATTGAACGGGATTCATTTTGAATCTAAGATCCCGGTGAAAGATCATGGGAGTATGATGGGAATATGATGTTTCAGTTGTTTTGGAGAGGTCTCGAAGATTCTGGAAGTTTAGAATCCCATTTACCACAGCTCGACCCTGCCATGAGTGGGGAAGATTAGTTTCCGCTGCAAATGGGCTATTTTCAGGGTACGGTCGAACTGTTAATTGACTGGAAAGTAAGATATTTGACAAGTTCAACAGCCCGAGCTACCAAGCCTGAACAATGGGTGCATATGTTTTCCATGAGATGTGAGATATGAATACCCAGAAATTCAATCCGTAACTTCTTCGACAGCCCATGTCGGACCAATGTTAAGGAACTGAAAAGAGAAAAACTGGCCCCTTGCTTCGGGGATGCTGAGCGCCTTGTGATTCCCTTCAGTTTGATGGGGTGAAACCCTAGATCCACGCACCCCATCCCCCATGCCCAGCAACATCCGCAGGTCCAACTTGGATATGTCCACCAACATTCCACATTTAGTTCGATGATTTTCCCAGCTAGAAACCTGTATTTAGTTCGGGTATTTCCCAGCTTGCCATGTTGGATGACCAGAACACATCCACCTGTTTGAAGCTGCGTCCAGCTGTTTCATGCCCCACCAACCACCTACAGCTTCATCCCAAGTCTCCCAGTGCTAGGCTCTTCTGGGCATCTGCTGCAGATGGCACAGGGCAATATCCAATGACGCCTCGAGGCGAACAAAAGACCACCAGCCTCGGATGTATCAGCGGGTCTCGGCAGTTTCACCAGGAAAGAAACCCCAAAAAAACAAAATCCACGAGTCAATCCCTCATATCCGCCGACCCCTGCCGACAGCAGGGGGAGCGCGTCACAAAGGAATTACACGCAGCAAGTGTCAAGTGCCGACGCAAGAGCAAAAATGTTTAGCAAGTTTAAGAAAAGGGAAAGGAGAAAGCAATCAAGCTGCACGAGCAAGGAGCAAGCAAGCAAGAAGCAGAAGAAGAAGAAGTAGAAGAAGAAGAAGCTGAAGCAATTACACGCAGCAAGTCGTACAGGCAGCAAGTGTCAAAGTACCGTCGCAAAAGCAAGAAAGTTAAGCAAGTTTTAAAAAAGGAGAAGGAGAAAGCAATCAAGCGGCACGAGCTACACGCAGCAAGTGTCAAAGTGCCGACGCAAGAGCAAAAATGTTTAGCAAGTTCAAGAAAAAGGAAAGGAGAAAGCAAGTCGTTTTGAAGCTAGTTTTGGATTGAAGGTTTGAGATAGACTAACAGCAACAACAACAACAACAACCACAACCACAACAACAACAACAACGACAACAATCACAACATTGTTGTTGTTGTTGTTGTCGTCATTGTCGTTGTCGTTGTCGTCATTGTCGTTGTCGTTGTCGTTGTTGTCGTTGTCGTTGTCGTTGTTGTCGTTGTCGTTGTCGTTGTCGTTGTCGTTGTCGTTGTCCTTGTCGTTGTCGTCGTCTTCGTGGTCGTTGTCGTTGTCGTTGTCGTTGTCCTTGTCCTTGTCCTTGTCCTTGTCCTTGTCCTTGTCGTTGTCGTTGTCGTTGTCGTTGTCGCTGTCGTTGTCGTTGTCGTTGTCGTTGTCGTTGTCATTGTCGTTGTCGTTGTGGTTGTTGTTGTTGTTGCCGTTGTTGTTGTTGTCGTTGTCGTTGTCGTTGTGGTTGTCGTTGTCGTTGTCGTTGTCGTTGTCGTCGTCGTCGTTGTAGTTGTAGTTGTCGTTGTCCTTGTCCTTGTCCTTGTCCTTGTCCTTGTCGTTGTCGTTGTCGTTGTCGATGTTGTTGTTGTTGTTGTTGTGGTGGTTGTTGTTGTTGTTGTTGTTGTTGTTGTTGATGTTGATGTTGTTGATGTTGATGTTGATGTTGATGATGCTGATGATGATGATGATGATGATAATGATAATGATGATGATGCTGATGCTGCTGATGCTGCTGATCCCACCCTGCACCTTTTGGCCTGCTGGCCCGCTGTTGGGCGTCAGCCCCTTAAATTTTGATGGTTCACTCGTCCATCTTTCTGGGCGCTGCCTGAAAGATAAACTGATCCGCGACCGCAATCAGTAGCCAGGCCACCCATCAGATAAAGAACCATCAGGAAGTGGCTGTTGCTCTGCATAGCCCTTCCTCACCGCGTAAAGGCCCCCCGATCCTCCCCCGCATAACCCAAGCAGGTACAGCATGATTAGTTGAAATCCTTGAAATAGTGCCTGAAACCAACAACAGCCCATGCCCAACACTGGGAAAGTTTATTGCAGGATTTCATGGATGAGAAAGGCTTCAAGAACTATGGCTTGAAGGGAACGATTACAAACTTCCCGCGGTCATAAGACGGACAACGGAAGTTGCAGGTTGAAAATGCAGTGGAAGACGTAACTAAAAATCCTCTTAAACAAAAGAAGCCTTCTCTCTTAAAACTCACAATTGTCCAAATCCCTGTCCGACATCGTTTGCGCAAAACTGGGGAGAAACCCCAAAATCCTGCGATGTGAAAAAGTCGCGCTCTTGGCTTAGTTTTAGAGTGTTCCTTCCAAGGAAAAATTGCCATAGAGCCATGGAGAAACTGGCTGGTTGATCTCCCTATGGCTTAGTTCATGTTAGTTAAAACAATCCCCAGCGATCAATTTGTTGGGGGTTCCTAAAATAGGGGTACCCCCAAATCATCCCTCTTAAAAGGATTTTCCAATATTAATATAAACCATACATCCATACATTGTGGGGATCCCCCATTTAAGAAGACACCTCCATATCGGCAGTTAAACCCCAAAAAACAGAAAACAGTTAAACCCCCAAAAAAACAGAAAACAGTTAAACCCTCAAAAATCCAAAAAACAGTTAAACCCCCCAAAAAAACACCAATCAACCAAAACTTCTCCAAGGCTCACTGTCCCCATGAACTCTCTGCCGACTTTCGGCAGACTTGAGGCCTGGGGTGCCATCCACCTGAGGTCAGGTGGCCGAAAAAGCGTCCCACATCAGCGGGGACTGGGGCATTTGTTCAACCCATCATAACTCTATATCATACCCCATAAAAATTGATGTTTAACCCATAAAAATTGATGTTTAACCCATAAAAATGAATGTTTAACCCATAAAAATTGATGTTTAACCCATAAAAATTTATGTTTAACCCACAAAAAAAGAATGTTTAACCCATAAAAATTGATGTTTAACCCATAAAAATTGATATTTAACCCATAAACGTTGATGTTTAACCCACAAAAAAAGAATGTTTAACCCATAAAAATTGATGTTTACGCCGTAAAAATGGATGTTTAAAGGGTGTGCGGTGTGCGTCTGAAAAAGATGGGCGACCCCATTCCTCTCATTCTTTGTCTCCTTCAGTGGCCACAAATTATATAGGGGAAAAAAAAACAATTGTTGGGTCCCAATCATCTCGGAAAATGCCCACTCATTTGTCCAAAACTTACTTGTCTATGATATTCCATCACAATATCCCATAATTAGACTCATTAGACCCTAATCTCCCACAATATCCCACAATTTTATGTCATGTCCCATATTTAGACCCATCATCCCGGCACATCCCAAGTAGTTCCGTAGCTCCGGGTCTCCACCACCGGTAACGCTCGCTCCGGGCGACTGCGCATCGCAGGTCACCAGCAGCGGCAACGCAAAGCCCTGCGCATCGCAGGTCACGTCGCGCACGCGATACGCCCGATACGCTGTGACTGCGGTGGAGTCCTCAGGCCACGGTGAGGAGAAGGACTTTGTGTCATGGCAATGTGTACATATATATATACATTATATACTGTAGATTAACCACATATCTATAATATTCTATAATTGTTTTGCATGTCTTGTCTCAAAGTCTGAAACTTTGGAGGCCCCTCTTTGTTTTACCATGCCATTGCCCCATCTCATCCACAGATCTCCAGCAAAGGCACCTCTGGTTCTGTACCCTTCAGCATGGCACGACAAGGGGGATGCTGTAGCAGCACCTACGGAGGTTAGACCATCTGACTCAGCGGATGGAATTTCAGAGGGAAGTACTCTTCCAAGCCTCCACTTGGCAGAGGTTATGTTAGTTGGAGGGATGGTGTGTATGTAAAATTATATGTATATACATTATATAAAATAAATATGTGCGTCGTATTATGGTACATGTACAACAGTGTGGCGAATCATGCATGACAAATGCAGGTGTGACAAAAAGGTGTATCTGGCAATGTTCCAAAAAATGGTTTGTGGTACTGGTCATCCACCACTTCATGGTCTAGTTTTGGAACGGGAACCGCTGCTGTTTTTGGTGTCAATGGGCTGCAGATAACATAATGTCTCAAGCCATCTTTTTTGGGGCAAGTACAAACTTGAGTCATTTCCATATCTGGATTGGCTATTTTTCCAGGCTCCATGTCACTGGGGGGATATTTTTCATTTGAACTACTCTTGAATTTGTCAGCTCTTCCCCCATGTCTGCAGCTCCAGATGGGTGTGGCTGAAATACCCCATTGGGCATACCCCCATAATATCCCATAATCATTTGAATTGATATTATGGGATATTATGGGATATTATGAGGATATTATGGGGGATATCCCATTGAATTATGAGGAAAACGGCCGTTTTAATCGGAATTTTCCCGGCTTTTCCCATGTTCTCCCATCATGTTTTGAGCTCAAAAAACCCCCGCACCTCTGTGCCCAGTCGGCGTCCCAAGACCACGCTGCCCAAACGAGGCAGCGGTAGTAGATGCTCCTTCAACACCTGGCGAAATCCCGAAGTTCAACGGATTCTTCTTACTGGTGCTTAGTAGGGAATGGATGGGAATGGGGGTTGCTGGGATGATTATTACTAGTGATTATGGGTCATTCCCTCATTCCCTGCTAAGCACCAGTAAGTTTTTTTTTGGAAAGCATCGAAAGCATCGTTTTGTCGATGATTTTCATTCTCGCCGATGGTCACTTGAGTTACCCCGGGTATCCAGGTGATATTACTGGAGGTTAAACCGTGTCAAATGATCGTTGATAATAATGGTGCTTAAACGGCTTCAACCACATCATGGTAATTCTTGGTTGGCCAGTGGTTAGTTTGCTTCAAAAAACATAATTCAATAATTGTCAATGTGTAACAACGGTTTCAGACATTAATCTATGATGACGAATTAGCAGATAAATCCATATGAACCGTAAAAAGTGCAGTAATCTACTACTCTTATATACTGCGTTGTAGATGTTCGACAAATCCTTGACTGTACTGGTTCAAAATGTAGATGATCATACCGATTGAACCAGGTAGTATTACCCTATTGCTGACAATCAACTGTTGGTTAAGTATATTCAACCAGTCAAAATGGAAATGACAAGGAACCAAAGTTCGGATTCTTGCAAACATGGGAGTTCTTTGAAAACAACCAACCCAAAAAAAAACGGGGTCCCGGTCATAATATATAAGCACGCAATTTGTATAATTTGTGGATATGCAGAACAACCCACTGCTCCCTGAAAAGTAAGATAGAAACCCAACCAGATTGGGCTGGGGAGAAGACTTTCCTTCTCGTTTCCATCCATTCGGATGCACCAAAATGAGGATAGAATCAATCCAACGGCCAGTTTTTTTCCCGGGGATTGTCGGAGACAGGTACCCAAACAACACGGCCACCCTGTGCTGCTCAACCCCACCAGGAATCCGCCAGCCCAGCGATTGATATCAATTACCTCAACAAATTGGGATGGAAACACAGAATTTATCCGCCTTCCTATGGCCTGATGTTTTCTTCATATGCCCAGAAGAAGAGGTACAAACAACATCAAACAACGTCTCCAACTCCCCCGATTGAACACCTTGTCTTTGTCAGGCACTTCTTTGGCACCTCCAGTGTTTTGAGTTTCGCGGTCGTGGATCACCGTGTTTTAAAAGGAATCGAGTAGGACAAGTGGAAAAAAAATATCACAAAGTGTCCTACCGAAACAACGAATCACTTTAGAGAAAAACATGAAAAAACAGCATTCGAAATCCGGATATCCAAAATGAAACTTCAAATATCACCAAGCGTTTCTTCATTTGGGCCATGTCTTTGTTACCCAGACCCTCAGGATCGATGGTGTCTCCCCAGGTCCACGCCTGCATGGTGACTCCTGGGCTCACGGTGGAACTCCAAGTCCGAGTTTCTGAAAACGGGCTGGACATGAGTACCCTCTGGTAAACTAACATAACTATGGAAAATCACCATTTTCAATGGGTAAATCCACTATAAATGGCAATTTTAAATAGCTATGTTAAATTACCAGAGGGTAAAACCATTGTCTTTGATGATGAACCCCCCATTTCCCATTAAAAAGTGGGTGAAAGCAACCCACAAATCATCTCAAATCACCATTTTATCGCCATTTATATGGTTTGGTTGCTACAGATTGTTGATCTGGACTAGCTTCAATGGATTGGTTTAAGAGAAAATCTACTGGAAAGCATGGTGTTTCATGGTGTTTCCCATGAAATTTGGAGGTTTCGGGTTTTTTTTTCCCTTCATCATTTGTAGGTGGACTGGCAATCGTCATACGGATCGACCAAGTCCGAGCAACAAGAGCTCTACGGGATGTAGTTGCCGAGCACGGATCAACCTGGCAAAAAAGCGCCTTTTTTGCATGGCATTCCTATGAAAAAATCCCAATAGATTCCCGTTATAATAATGGTGATGGGAATATTTAGCAACATCATGCAAGATGTAAATAGATGTAAATAGATGTAAATAGGCTCTTCTAGATCCAATTACCTTGAAATTAGACTCGCTTACATTGAAATCTAACATGGTTGTTACTTGAAATTATATCATGACATTCTCTTGATTTCCCATATGTCCCAGTTGTTTTTTGCTCCAAAACAATCCCCTCCGGCCCATCTCTTCCAGCACCAAGACGCTGATCTTCCAGCCCAAAGATGCGCAGCACCATGGCCCGGCCGGGAAAATAGCAGGACCGAGGCTCCTTGAGGTCCTTGTTCCTCGGTGATGCTACACCCTGAGTAGTTCGGTCATGGGACATGGCCATATCTAATGGGTAAATCTTCTACAACTGGGGAATGTTCCACAAGTGTATGTTAAATTACCACAGTGTACATGCTTACGCTTAAATTCTGCTCAAACAAAAAGTCCTAAAAAAGTCCAACAAAATTCAATTCATGACCCATACCCGTACCATCCCGTACCCATATCATGGTGCCACACATGTACCCGGTCTGGTCTCCCACCATGGCCATGGGTCAAAACGAAGGCGAAGTGGCTCTCAGCCACATCCAGCACCACTCCTTTTCTGGAGATTGACCTCCGGTGCCCGTCAATGCAGCCAGTGGATACACCAAAATTCCCAGCGATGCCGCGCAGAAAAACGAAGTCAGAGAAGTCGTTGTGCAAATTTTAGGTCTTTCATGGTCTTTCCACCATGAGACACCGGTAAGTGAAAGACACATTATTCTAAATGATGTTGTTGGCAAGCGTTGTCCCAGAAATCTAAACTCACCATGTGGACACGGCATGGACGCATCTTGCTTTTCTGCTCGTTGTTGTTGGTTTGAACTGCAAAACACAATGGAACACAAGTTCTATGCTTACAGCTTGATATTATGGGATTACCCTTGATGGCGGCACAATCTGCCATCCAAGCTGTGAAGCTAACTTTGACTTTTGTAACTTGCGAGTTGGGACATCGACCCATCAGGGCGCACTGACATCAACCAAGATGCTGTATTCGACCCACCCGAAGCGCTCCTGCGACAATGTAGCCCTTAGGAAACCACCAAGATCGGTACCTCCATTGGCATGTGGCCATAGGCTATACAAGTAGGAAAAACCAGGGTCCCAAAACGGAACTGGTCTATCTATGGCTATCTGATCTAAATGTGATGATAACATCTCGCTTTTTTCGACCCATAGCCATCTGCAAAACCGCTGAAACCATTGGACCCACCTGTCTCAGCAGTTGCAGCCATGTCTCCGACACATCTGGAAGTCTCTGCAGCACAGGCCACAACTGCCCTCCCGCGGCTACCTGACTAAGTTCAGTGTGTCAGGTGGTGGGCTGAGAGATGTTGAACCCTCTCTGGGTCTGGAGTATCCGAAATGCGTTGCTTGGCTGGAAGAAAACCGCAACATGCTCATCAACTGCAATCTGAGGAGCAGTCAAATCACCATCATGTTCTTGATCGTGTTCTTTGCCATCCATATCAAACAAAAGAACTTCTTGATACTCCCAGGTCGAGTCTTTTGAAGTTTGCCCCTGTTACTGTTTCCTGCAAGCTAAAAAAAAACAAGATCCTGACCTCTGTGGCGAGATACAAAGCTTCCCACCATTCGAGGCGTGTCTTTCGGCAGCATCAGCGCTTGCTTTTTGCCAAAGATGACCACCTGATGACGGGTCGACGGGTCTTTTCGGGTCGTCCCAATCTTGTGAATCGCCACAACCGCGTCGGTTTGGTGCTGCGCAAACAAATGGTTTGGAAATATGAAATAGATGTTTTTTCAATGGTGGTAGAAACATGATTCAATGTGCTTTATAATTACATGTTCATATATAAATGAAGAAGTGATTTAAAAATTGAAATATACTCATATATTATAATATTTATAAATATTATATATATATATATATTATATGAATGTACTCAATGGTGCAAAATCATTCCCAAATCCTCAGACTTTCCACCTGCAGGGTGTCTATCGTCCAGGGGCGTCGGCGTTTTTCCACCGGTAGATGCGGCCGGTCTCCCCAGGTTAGAGCCCAGGTCAGGTCCTCCTGGCAAGTTACGGGACTTTCCAGGTGGGGGAAACCCAAGCCTTCCAAGATCTTACATATATATATATATTTAGGGGATATATATACTGGTTGGTGGTTTCAACTCCTCTGAAAAATATGAAAGTCAAATGGGGAGGGTTATCCCATATACTATGGAAAATAAAAAATGTTCCAAACCACCAACCAGTATATCATGTAGGCAACCCCAAAATAAACACCGACCTTTTAATTCAAGGATGGTAAACATACCACCCATAAATTGGTGATGGACGGGGATGGTGTTTTTTGATTGGGTTTACAACATTGCTGCAGACAGGGGAATAGTAAACCCAGAATCTCCGAGCCTGACAAGTTTTGACAGGAACAATGGGTCAAACAGCAGAGTTGTATCCCAAGGAGTGCCTGACCCCGAACTCCAAGGCTGGAATTGTCTGGAAGCAAAGCTTGCGTTCCTCAACACAGTCAACCTTTCTGATACCAACCCTTGATGAATCGCTGGTAACAGAAAGGTTTCGATAGGATTCTGGTTGTATATGGTTGTATACTAGTTGATATGGGTGCCCCGGTTGTAGCCATATGGGAAAATGATGATTGACAAGAGCATCCCTGCTGTCCTCATCCACGGAAACTCTTGGCTCCTCCAAAGCGCTGAGGTCCCCTAGTTATGACTTAGTTTATAAACACCATTAACTATATTTGTATCCCCCGTAAACCATAGTTAACGATAGTTAACGATAGTTAACCATAGTTAATCATATTTGACCATAGTTAACGACAGTTAATCACAGTTAACCATAGTCAGCCATAATTATCCATACCACAGTTAACCATAGTTAATCATAGTTAACGATAGTTAACCATAGTTAACAATAGTTAACCACAGTTAACCATAGTTAACCATAGTGAACCATAGTTAACCATAGTTAACCACGGTTAACCATAGTTAACCATAGTTATATAATCATAGTAGACCATACTTAGCCATCGTCAACCATAGTTAACCATAGTCAACCATAGTTAACCATAGTTAACCATAGTTAACCATAG
Source organism: Cladocopium goreaui (assembly GCA_947184155.2). Lineage (NCBI taxonomy): Eukaryota > Dinophyceae > Suessiales > Symbiodiniaceae > Cladocopium > Cladocopium goreaui. The sequence continues at coordinate 81,341 of CAMXCT020002208.1, forward strand.
TTATATAATCATAGTAGACCATACTTAACCATCGTCAACCATAGTTAACCACAGTTAACCACAGTTAACCACAGTTACCCATAGTTAGCCATAGTTAGCCATAGTTTACCATAGTTTACCATAGTTTACAAGAGTTAATTATAGTTAACCACAGTTAACATAAGTTAACCATAGTTAATCAGAGCTAACAATAGTTCACCATATTTAAACACAGTTAACCATAGTTAACCATTGTTAACCACAGTTAACCATAATGAGCCATAGTTAACCATAGTTAACATTAGTTGACCATAGTGAACCACAGTTAACCATAGTTGACCATAGTGAACCACAGTTAACCATAGTTAACCACGGTTAACCATAGTTAACCATAGTTAACCACAGTTAACCACAGTTAACCACGGTTAACCATAGTTAACCATAGTTAACCACGGTTAACCATAGTTAACCATAGTTAACCATAGTTAACCACAGTTAACCAAGTAGCCATGTTCTTATGTGGCGACCATCCTCTCTGGTCCCATCGTTGATGAAGCCGTGCAGCTCATGACTACAGTTCTATCCCCCAGTTCCAACCATAGCTCGCCAGTTATGGAAGGTCAACTGAGCCATTAAAATAATCCCATCCGAAATGCCATAAAATCATCTAAAATCATCTAAAATCACCATTTTTGCCTAAAATCTCGAACTGTTCACCTTTTTTTTGGTCCATCACCCCCCTGACCACCGCTGTCGTCATCTCCTCCGGCCACAGATGTCGAAGCTCCACCACCATCTCCTCCTCTCGGAGTCCAAGCACTCGCACGGGCGACGTCAACCGTCCGACCTCAAGGGGCTTGGAGAAGCCATGGATTTCTAAAATGTTGGGTGAGTTGGATTCAGGTGGATTGATGATGTCTGAATACTTATGGAAAAATTTATGGAAAAATTTATGGGACATGTATGGGATATTTATGGGACATGTATGGGACATGTATGGGACATGTATGGGATATTTAAGTGGGATGTTCTGTAAGAAAAATGTTCATACTGCTAAGTTTTTTTAGCTGGTTCGATGAGTGCGCCTGCGAAAAAAAAAAAAAAAAACAGTCACGTCATTGTTTATCCCAATTAAGGGATCAAAAATTGGAATCATTGGTTTCCCAATGATCAAAAATTGGATCCCAATCGTTTGTCATCATTCAAAAATTGGGATCCCTTATGATCCGAGAACCACCAGGATCTGAGCAAGGGGCCTTTGGAACAGTCCGCCACCATCTTCGATTCAAGCGCCCCTGGGGTCCCGTTCTGTTGGTTTATAAACCCCATTAATTATAGTAAGTATAGCTATACTTGCGATAAAAACCCTAGTTATTAATATTGAAGTTATAAAACAGCCTAGGTTGATGAAGAGAACGTTAGGGAAGTGATGAGTTGTTGAGTGCTCCAGGGGTGCTATATAAACCATCCATTTGAGGGGAAAAATACATTGGATCCATACGTTTTTGCAGATGCAGTACCTCAATCACCCAAAATCTGATAAAATGACTTGTTGCAGCAAACACCCTTACCAAAAGGTATAAAAATCTTATACTGGCTGATTAGCATATCCATGATTTTCCCTGCCGTCTAGTAAATTCTCCAGCACATCTCATAAATGGCACTGTGTCTCAAGATTCTCCCTTCATCCCAAGAACACTATCCCGAGCCTCGTACAGCGGAGTTCTCAATCGCAGGATAGCGCAGTCATCCTGAAGAAAAATCCAACAAACTGAGGCGGTCAACGCACCACGAAAACACGACTTCCCATTTGTACCATCTGCATCGCATCACGTCCTAGCTGCGAAACCCTTGACCAATAATATTCATTGGAACTGCATGAAATTTCACCATCGAGAAAATCTTCAGGGCTATAACATCTATAACAGTGGGATGTCCCTTAAGAATTGGTTTTCCGCATCAAAATTTCGAAGCATCTTGGGGTTTCCTTGACCAATTCCCCATCTTGAGCCATTAAAATCGAGTCGATGTCTCATCCGAGCAGCAGTGACCGAGGTGACTCGACATTGCAGCACTTCACCTGCAGATTCCCCGAGTGGAATGTGATATTCCCCCCAATAAGTAGTGGTTTATATCATTGCAATACTTAATGGAATATGATGCAATATATGAATATTATAATATATATATATATATATTATATATATATTATATATAATTATATATATGATCATATATGAAGGTGTGTATCATCCAATCACTATATCATCCACCAACAGGGCCATTGAACACTCCAACCAACTGGTCACTGGACTTGGGCTACTCTGCAAATCCCACTCGGCACCTGGCGCTGGTGGCAGCAAGACCCTCCGGTCCGCTTCTTCCATGGGCGGCTGAAGCACCTGGTGTCACATCTCGGGTAAGCCACCCATCGTGGGGAACACTTCAGAAAAATGGCGATTGCTCGAAATCTCAGAAGATCCGGCGAAAAATCCACGCCGGCATCGGCCTCATGACCTGGACGTAAAAGCACCTGGCGGTGAAAAGCGGACCGAAAAAGATGATCATCAGATAATTCCTTCCCACAATGAAACAGCCCCACCATGGTGGTAACCATGGTGGTAACCATGGTGGTAACCATGGTGGTAACCATGGTGGTAACCATGGTGGTAACCATGGTGGTAACCATGGTGGTAACCATAGGGGATGAAATCACATGTTTTCTTTGGGATGACTTTTTGTGGTGTTTCAGAAACATCATCCCTGCCGACACCTCAAAGCTGTCGTTCAAACGGACCTCGAAGTATTCCGAGCTCGAAGCCTCGGTGTTCATCCGGCTTTGGGGAGTGGCGAAAAATGCTGGGAGGATGGGAGGATGGCTGTCAAGCTCATTGGGGCTGATTGATGATGTTAACATCATTTTTGAAAACTGATTGGGGATGATGTTTGGATTCCATTTTTGAAAACTGATTGGGGATGATGTTTGGATTCCATTTTTGAAAACTGATTGGGGATGATGTTTGGATTCCATTTTTGAAAACTGATTGGGGATGATGTTTGGATTCTAGCTGTTGGATTCGTTGAGTTTGGTATGGCCAACGTCGAGGTTGAGTATGTTAACAGGGGCGTCCCAGCTTCAGAAGCTGTTGGGTGGTTGGATAAACCCGCGAATTTTGAGGATGATCATGTTGGCTCAGTATGGCTTGCTTTAGGTTGGGCTTTATAAATTTATAAATAGCAATAATTCTCTGGCTAGAGTGATAAGCCTCAACTTGAAAGATGAGTCTGTGGGTCATTGGAGGAGTAAACCGGCTCATTTTGGAGACCTAACTTTGGCCCATATCCATATGTCTGGAGCATATCCAAAAGTAGGATCCCGGTAGGAAAGGGCAACTGTGGCAATTCCCCGCTGTAGTCCAAATAGACTCTAGGTCAATCCCTTGACCCAATGAACAGACTGGTCTCTGTCGGGTTGTTCAATGGCCCAATGCTCAGGTTACTTGGCAGTGACCCATACCGTATTTCATGGGACAAACTGACCATATGAAGGTTTCCATAGTCATGGGGTCATGGGGCTTCCCCAATAGCTGGATGATTTTTTGGATGGGAAAATCCATAAAAATAGATGCTTTCGGGGTACCCCCATTGAAGGAAACACCCAGTCACGGGGTCATCTGTCAAGCAGCTGCGGCGTCCAAAAGGGCAATGCACTGACAGGTCTGTAGGCCTCCAAGCTGCTAAAGTATGAGACCGAAAATTCCCACTGGTAAAACCCACTATGTCACGTTGGATTGGGTGGAAACTGGACGTTGGATTGGGTGGAAACTAGTATTTTAGAATTCTGTGTTATCGAAAGTGAGACATATATAGTATAGAAGAAATCTGATGATATATGATGAACTATATCCCAGTTGAGTCGTGCACCGGTGCAACTCTGTTCCAATGTGGCCCCAGATTTCATGAACCAACTCCACCAAGCCACCCATCGATGCGAAAAAGTCAGAGATCGCCGCTACGCGTAGAAAGTCCTGAAGGCCAGGAGACGGGGACAGGGGATGCGTATCAGGGGGTGCCGCTGTTCGGGAAAGTCATATCTTCTGGTGATCAAACATGGCAATAGAAAATGCCCAACTAAATAGTAATCAAACATGGCAATAGAAAATGCCCAACTAAATAGTAATCAAACATGGCAATAGAAAATGCCCAACTAAATAGTAATCAAACATGGCAATAGAAAATGCCCAACTAAATAGCAATCAAACATGGCAATAGAAAATCCCCAACTAAATAGTAATCAACATGGCAAATAGTAATCAAACATAGCAATAGAAAATCCCCAACTAAATAGTAATCAACATGGCAATAGAAAATGCCAACAAATAGTAATCAACATGGCAATCAATAGAAAATGCCCAACTAAATAGTAATCAAACATGGCAATAGAAAATGCCCAACTAAATAGTAATCAAACATGGCAATAGAAAATGCCCAACTAAATAGTAATCAAACATGGCAATAGAAAATGCCCAACTAAATAGTAATCAAGCATGGCAATAGAAAATGCCCAACTAAATAGTAATCAAACATGGCAATAGAAAATGCCCAACTAAATAGCAATCAAACATGGCAATAGAAAATCCCCAACTAAATAGTAATCAAGCATGGCAATAGAAAATCCCCAACCAAATAGTAATCAAACATAGCAATAGAAAATCCCCAACTAAATAGTAATCAAACATGGCAATAGAAAATGCCCAACTAAATAGTAATCAAGCATGGCAATAGACTCAATAGAAAATGCCCAACTAAATAGTAATCAAACATGGCAATAGAAAATGCCCAACTAAATAGTAATCAAACATGGCAATAGAAAATGCCCAACTAAATAGTAATCAAACATGGCAATAGAAAATGCCCAACTAAATAGTAATCAAACATGGCAATAGAAAATGCCCAACTAAATAGTAATCAAACATGGCAATAGAAAATGCCCAACTAAATAGTAATCAAACATGGCAATAGAAAATCCCCAACTAAATAGTAATCAAACATGGCAATAGAAAATCCCCAACTAAATAGTAATCAAGCATGGCAATAGAAAATCCCCAACTAAATAGTAATCAAACATAGCAATAGAAAATCCCCAACTAAATAGTAATCAAACACGGCAATAGAAAATCCCCAACTAAATATAGGCAAATCTATTTGGGAATATCCTCGAACTCCATGGGAAATTGATGGAAATTGTCCATTGCTATGTCTGATTCCATAGAGTTCACCCGGAAAATTCGCACAAAATAGGTATGCGGTATGGGTCAAAATTGAAGGCCCGCCTAGCCAGGAAATTTGGACACGTACTGTATCAAGTGCATCTCTTACCCTGGTTTCATCCTCAGATTCAAACATTTCTCATGAAACTCAAGCATTCTGGGAATGAGTTGATTACCAACAAATTCCATTTTCCACTTGCGGAAGGCAATCTGAAACTGATTGTTGTTCGAAAATTTTATCCAAAGAATCTGGAAAATCCACCAACCCAAAGTTGCATCGCTCAACGCCTCGAGTTTCACTTTGCCATTGACCAAAAAGAGGAGGCACAGCAGCTCGTCCTAGTGACGATCTTCCCAGCTGCGAAATGTGGGATCCCAACAAAACCGACAGGATACGACAGGATCCAGCTGAAATCGAGCCAGAAAGATCTCAAAAAATGGTCCAATTTCTCTCCTGGTTTCTCAGTTTCCATCCCCTGAGCTGATTAACTGCTCGGACCTGCCCATCATTGGAGCAACCATCCACCCTGACATGACTGATTGAGACAGATTCGACAGCGAGGAATAGGCCCAACATGAACCCCTTGGGGGTATTAAGGGGCAGCGAAAAAATGCTCATGATCTGGTCCGTTAGCAGAGCCAATTGGTCTGGGTCCCCTCCCAAACAAACAACTGGGATCAAATCATCATCAACGATCATTGTTAGTGTCGCTTCATCCACTTCTGTCTCAGGAATTTTGATAGACATTTTGATGGGGTTTTTCTGGTTTGTTTTCTCCACCTATGACATCTTAAAACTATGATCAACTTTCAATCTGCCATGGCCAGGGACCTTCGAGCAACATGCCAGCATTGACGTAGCTTCCAGGAGCTCTCTTAGCTCCGCCACCCTGGGATCGAATTTCACTGTTCGATCTTTTTGGTGGTTGCTATAATTTCATTATATATATATACATATGTGTATGTAGACGTATGTATATATATATACACACTATTCATGGATCGATATGGATATTTATACTCTACCATATAGACACATATTATACATACAAATACCTATGTATTACGGATGTAAGCTACAAATATGAAAATATAACCTCCACGAACGAGGCTATATCCTCAAAAAATTGGGATTTACATGGCATACTCTGATGCTTTCGGCAGAGCAACGGAGACATGACCAGCAACTATGTGTACATTACATTACATTACATTACATTACATTACATTATATTGTATTATATTATATTTATATTTATATCTATATTATACTATATTATATTATATTATATTATACTATATTATATTATATATTATTATATTATATTACATTACATTGTGGATTGCATGCATGCCTCCAATATTCAATGTAGAGCCTGGAACTTTGCACCTCAAAAAACATGATTGTCGAAGCACTGGAGTCCACTCTGGGCTCTTTGGCTCCGCGCTTCTCACGACTTTGCATCACAATGGACTGATCTTTTCGGAAAGACCTGCCGACAGGGAAGTGGTAGTGGTTTTGAGGCTTCCCGACTGCGAAATTTCCATCATGTTCAAGAATCCCGGGGAGAACAGATGATAACAGATGGTTTGATGATGTTTGATGTATCTGAAATGTGATGAAAGTCATCAGTCCACCAGCCTGAAATGTTGGTTATGAAGTCTGTGTTTCAATATACAGTATGTATATGTAATATACATGTATTTCTATACATGATTCTACATGTGTGTTTATGTTGAAAAAAAAGCACGCGTCCTAGTCCTAATCACTTCGTCAAAAAATCCCAAATCGTGAAACCACATCCAAATCCCGAAATTGGGAGTCCCCAAAAATGGATCAGTTGATCCCAGGAATTTGGTTCAGCATACCCTCTGGTAATTTGTTACATAGCTATTGAAAATGGCCAGTTATAGTTGATTTTCCCATTAAAAATGGTGATTTTCCATAGTTATGTTAAATTACCAGAGGGTATCCTCCCGTGGGTCCCAAAAAATCTGGCTAAGACCTGGGAAAATGGGACCCTCAAAATCTGGGAGATGATCATCCTCCCGTGGGTCCCAAAAAATGTGGCTAAGACCTGGGAAAATGGGATCCTTTTTGATCTGGGAGATGATCATCCCAGGCAGAAACCATGTCCGACAAGATGCATCTCCAAGTTTGTCATAGTCCAAAAATTACCCCAAAAAAAATCCTCATGGTTTGTCATAGTGTTTTGCCAATTTTTCAGAACATGTTTTTTCCCAAAAAAGTTCGGCGAAGTTGGGGTATCCGAAGTGACCTACCTATCGCACCTGCTGGAGGAACTCCGCTTTGCCTCCCAGGCGTCGAACAAAACGTGGCGCGCAAGGCGACCAGTCGACTGGTTGCTGGTTAGAATTCCAAAGTCCCTAAAAAAAATATGAAGTGGGGATCATCATCCCAGATTTTTCGAAAAAAACTGTCTAAAAAATGTGTGAAACAGCCAACTGTTCGAACATGATGTCGCACCTTGTGGCATCCAGGCCTCGGGAGAAGTGGAGCCACCAAGACCTCAAGTTCTGCCACAGAAAAAAAATACTCATCGAAGCCAAGATGGCCAGTTTAGCCAAGATGTTCTTATGTACTTTCAGTGTCTTTCAATCTCAAAATGTTGATCTTGTTGATGAATTTCCCATCATCTTGGTGTTAAAACTTCACCAATTCATCCACACCCTGGGTTTAGCCGATTAAAGGTGGTGATTTTCCATAATTAGGTGAACTCGCCAAAAGGTGAAGCCCCCCCCAAAAAAAAACAGAAACATTGGCGGTCCCCACCGATACTCCGCGCCCTCCCAAGGGGTGACGCCGGGACCTGGCAGATGGAGATAGAAAAACCAGCAGATCATGTTTGAGACAACTTAAGAAATGCCCGTTCTACCATGATATCTACTGATCATATCTGATCTAGATTCTAGATCTACCAACTATATCTATAATAAATTAATGGCTTTATATGTTAAACTAATGGAGAATGTGGATGCAACGGAGACCTCCTTGATCCGGACAAAGCTGGGCCCGACCTGATGCGGATGGATCAAACCCTTATGTATTCATATACACATGCATATATGCATATACTTATATATAATTATATATATATATATGAGTATGTAATTACATATTATATACCTATATACATGTATGTATATATGCATATGTATGTTGATATGTTCATATGATATGTGTCTACCTATGATGTGTCAACATATGATATGTCTACATATGTGTGCATTTTAATGTGTACATACATTGCATATATATATATATACGGTGTTTGCTTTGCTGTGCAAGCAACCCTTCAGCCACGTCCAAGATTGGAGGACAGGGCTCGTATCCACCAGACTCATCCATGTTTCACCTTTGCACTCAATAATAAGTTGGGATGTGGGTATATTGACACTTAATGTATATTGACCCCTCATGCATATATATATATATATATTATATATATATATGTATATATAAGTATATAAGTGTGTGTGTGTGTCATAGAAGTAATATTCTCCAGTCTTCTAGATCAATATACCCACATATACCCGCATTCCATCCACCCAACTGGCGAAGATCGCTGTGAAAGCCATGCCTCCAAGGCCGGAAGCTTTGTCCATGGCCATGACATGGGGTCACCTGCCAGCTGCGGCATGGCCCAGCAAAACTCAATGGGGGTTCAATGGGGGTTCAATTGGGGGTCCAATGAACCCACAGAGGTATCAGAGTTCACTCTCAAACCATCCATGTTTGGCGAATTCATGCGAATTTAAGCCATAGCTGGATAGGAAACACATGGGAAATCGCACCAAACTTGGTGGCCATGGCTCCTCATAGCTCCTCATGGCTCATCGGAAATCAGCATCGCGCAAGCGCGTGACCCAATAGGCTTCTGTCGTTTTGACTGCTGACTGTCATGTGATTCCAATCCAAAATCCAAAGAGACTCGCTGAAAGCCGTTCTATGCAAAATCACCTGATCATTGGCATTCGTGCCATCGGGCCATCAGCATCATTTGACATGCAAGATGAGCCAGCTGGGCAGGTCTCTTTGGACCCACTGGACAAGGGCAGACTTTGATTTCCCAAGACCCTGACACTTCTGGGATCGTTATATAATTGTTATAACCAGGGCTATAATCCACTTGTGAATCATTAAGGCTTCCCCTAGCATTATCTAGTATTCAGCCTTCAAACAGGTGGGAGAAGATTTAATGACCCTTACCATGGCACATTTTGCAGAAAAATGAGTCCTCAACGTTCAACCGAAAAAGGTCATGGAGAACTAAGACATCATGCCCATCATGCGTGGAATCCTATCTATAATATCCCTTTCCAAAGTGATGCATAGCCCATGTTGGCACTCAGATACCAAGCCAAAGAGTCCATTGAATATCATTGAATGGTCACCAGATTCGTGGTTTGTAGCTGAGACACATACAAAATTCATCAAATTTCCCCATCATTTCAGTGGCAAAAGTCGCTTCCTCCCGGGCCCCCTTCGACGCTGCGCCGTGCTCCTCCTTGGGAAAGGGCAGCCATTCCGGATGCTCCGCCTGCAGATACTCCTGGCCAGCTCAGAGAAAATGGTGGAAGGCTTCCCCATCCAAGCTGTGTTCAATGAGGGGTTACCCTCTGGTTATGTCAAAATAGCTATTGAAAATTGCCATTTATAGTGGATTTTCCCATTAAAAATGGTGATTTTCCATAGCTATGTTAAATTACCAGAGGGTAATCATGGATCATCTATAGATGATGGCTGGCAAGGGTTTATCTAACTTGTTTCAAGCTGTTTTACATGAGTGCCACGAGTGATAGTGGTGGTTTTATATGGCTCAACATGTACATGTTGGTTGGTGATGGTTGTTCTCGCCATCATTGATAATTATAGTAGATCTCTTACAAACCAGTGTGTCATCCTCAACACACACCCCTCAGGTTGCCACGTAAAATGTGCCCAGGTGTTTACTGGAAAACCGGGATTATATGATTTATATTATATATTATAATTGATCATATAATCCCGTGACCCATGATAACCCGGTGCTAACCCCATGTCTGTTTCTTAGTGGCCACCCAAAACCAGTGACTTCACTCGTCTCCTGAAGATTGGGGAAGAGATGGTCCGAGTAGTCACTTCGCTTTGGCGCCTCGTGCGACAACGCAACTTGGGGTTCAAAATAGCCTCCTTCGCCCTGGAGAGATGCTCTCAGCAGACTAAAACGGCTTCAGTATCCAAATGAGGGAAAATGCATTCAACTTTTGAGATTGAGGATTAGAGCTATTTTACATTCATCATGCGCTATTTGTGTCTCAATATGTTTATATATATATATATACACACATACATACATACATACATACATACATACATACATACATACATACATACATACATACATACATACATACATACATACACACACACATACATACATACATACATACATACATACACACACAGACATACATACATACATACATACATACATACATACATACATACATACATACATACATACATACATACATACATACATACATACATGACATACATACATACATACATACATACATACATACATACATACATACATACATACATACATACATACATACATACATACATACATACATACATACATACATACATACATACATACATACATACATACATACATACATACATACATACAGTACATAAGTACATACATACATACATACATACATACATACATACATACATACATACATACATACATACATACATACATACATACATACATACATACATACACACATACATACTACATACATACATACATACATACATACATACATACATACATACATACATACATACATACATACATACATACATACATACATACATACATACATACATACATACATACATACATACATACATACATACATACATACATACAACATACATACAACATACATACATACATACATACATACATACATACATACATACATACATACATACATACATACATACATACATACATACATACATACATACATACATACATACATACATACATACATACATACATACATACATACATACATACATTATATGCTATATATATATATATACACGAACTAACAAGATGTGCGTTACATTTAGGCTAAAACATGTATTACACATCTATGTTCTACATGCAAACATTGCAGCTCACACTCGTTGTGGCCTCGTGATTTTTCGAGCTCCTGCAAGCGTCCAAGGCGGCCTGAAGCGATCGAGATTCTGGCAGTTGTCACTTCTGAAAATGATGGAATTAAGTGACAAAAAGATATGACATAAATTATGGACGTATTATTAATCCTGTGACAACCGAAGTATCTATATCATTCTATATCTATCTTTTGTAGATATATGATGATGTTCGCAATGCTAGCTAAAAATTATCATATATGATCTGAATGTCAGAAACAACCATATGCAAAGTGATCTTCGACCGTAGAACACACCAAGGCGCACCTCGCAAGTTCCCGCGACCCGCCAACCATTGAAAGCTGGCAAGAGATGATGACCTCAGTGGATGGCCCCGTGAATCGAAAATTTCTGGCATTGGTAGCCCCAAGAATCGAACATGTTGGAAAAAGTGTTGGAAAAAGCCTTAGATTCATCATCCAATTCATGCAACATCCAAATCATCGGAGTTTCTCCCCAGTGTCTCTTCGGGCCTCAGAGATGGAGTATGCAGTGCTCGGTTCCCTGGCTACATCGATGCGCAGTGTGCTTGTCCGTTCGGTCACATTTGGAGCCGCAGCACGGGCAGATAGCGCTGCAACCTTTGATCAAAGCCCAAACCTGGCAGTCACCCAAGCCAGCTGGAGAACCAAGATATCTGGGTAAATTATAATATTTCACTAACCTGAATTAAGGCCATTTGGGGATGATTTCCCTTAATAACCATGATTTCCAGTGAGGCCGCAGTGAGGTCGTTATAATTTACCCAGAAGATATGAAGGTGTCTCAAGTCATGGATCCCCAGTCATCATCATGGTGACTTTCAGCCCTTTCAGCCACTCAAAAACCTGGCCTGAGCCTGTTGAAGTTGCAGTGCAGCCTCCAGCTTCTGAGCCACCCAATCTTCCACAGGCTCCTCTGTTGGCGATTTTCCCAAGGGGAACATATTTGGAATCCGACAGAAGCCCAAAAAAAAATGTGTGAACTGCAGTGAAGGTGTCTTGTAGACATGTGTTCTTTGGCCTCAGAGAGTGGATGTTCCATGACAAAATGGGATGTTTTTTTTCCATTAAACGAAAGTTTCGTAGATCTTCCACGTTTGAGTTCCCCGAATTTCACATGATTTCAGTGGCATTTCAGGAACCTCAATTGGAGCTACACCCTACATTCATTTTAGTGGTCTGAAATGGAAGTGTCCTAAAATGGGGGGGTACACCCAAATCATCCAGTCGTCATGCATGACCATGACTTTGTTTTGAAACAAAGAAATGGTGACGATCGATGAGTTGCTGAAGCAACCACCATGCCAATGGGGCCAATGGGGCCAACCTTCCCAGTGAGACCTTCCCAAGAAGAGCAGCCAGCTGTAAGGAGAACTCGTGAGCGAAGTGCGAGGGCTCCTGGATCCATGGAGATCCATAGAATTTTCGGCAGGCACTTAATAGGATTCATATAACAGGATTTAAATGGGATTGAATGTGTGTTAATGGTACTTCATAGGATTTAATTAATGTGCTTTGCTACAACAAAACCGGATTTCATGTGGCACATAATGCTACTGAATATGATTTAATAGGATTTTTCATGGGATATATCAACCATACCTGGCGCTGGGTCTGGAAATTGGTAAACCCATGAGGATCCAGGAGCAAAAGGCACACCACCCGGTAGGGTGATTTAACATACACAATCCCTACCCGAACTAAATGAAGGTGTGCTGTAAATGGGAAAATATGGGAAAATAATCTATATTTGTTTTCACTTGCTATGTTTGATTATGAAAGGATACCTAAAATGATGTTTTTCATAGCCATAGCCCATAGCATCCCGTAGCTACCTTTGTTTGCCGGAGGGTAATACTGTACCTCCTGAGCGCATTGAGTCAGAAATCAACCTTTCGTTGGGGCTCAACCATGTTGACCTCAGAAACTTGATGCTTCAAACAAGAACAGTAGATATAGAACCAACAATATGCACAAAAGACCTCCCAATGTTTGGGTGTCACCTCCAATCTTCATGATGTGGGTAAATCCCGTCATTTTCAGGTACCAACCCAACAATCCCAACATCTAATATCCGCCGACCCCGGCTGCGCAAGGGGGAGCGCGTTAGGGAATAAGACAGCAGCACCCAGCCAGTAGCCAGCAGTCAATATCCGCCGACCCCGGCAGACGCAAGGGGGAGCGTGCCAGGGAATAATACTTTTGACTCTTGTTTCGGACTACTACTACTACTACTACTACTACTGCCATGGTGTTTTCCCATCCGGCAGGTGCCTTTTGAACAGAAGGAGTCACAGGAGCAGGATGTTTTCCCATCCGGCAGGTGCCTTTTGAACAGAAGGAGTCACAGGAGCAGGAGCAGCAGCAGCAGCAGGAGGAAATAGAAGGTGTTTGACAAGACGGTTATCATCACAAAGGCAGTTCTTTTTTTTTCTAGGATTTCAGAAGGGACGTTAGGCACTTTTTGGGCTCGATTTTGGAGCGTTTTGGGCACGAAATTAGGTGGCGTTTCAGCGTTTCAAGTGGTGGCCATGAGCAGCAGCAGCAACAGGAGCAACAGGAGGGTTCTATGTCTCATTGCACAAACAGTGGTATAAACATTGGTCGAAAACTATAAACATTGGTATATTATTGTGATTGATTTTGCGTCATGTTCGGCACGAAATTAGGTGTCTGGCTGCTGGTTTCTTACTTTATTAGAGGCAGTAGCAGCAATCAAAATTAGAGATCAAATTGGACAAAATTAGATTTCTATTGGACAAAGTTGGATTTCTAGTAGGAGTTCAGAAGGGACGTTTCGGCCCCCGAAAACCTATTCTTGTGATTGATTTTGCGTCATGTTCGGCAGGAAATTAGGTGGTGTTTTGCTGTTTCGGCTGTGTTTTAAAAAAGGTGTCTGGCTGCTGGTTTCTTGCTTTATTATAGGCAGCAGCAGCAGTCAAAACTAGAGATCAAAATTGGACAAAATTGGATTTCTAGTAGGAGTTCAGAAGGGACGTTTCGGCCCCCGAAAACCTAATATTGTGATTGATTTTCCGTCATGTTCGGCACGAAATTGGGTGGTGTTTTGCTGTTTCGGCTGTGTTTTAAAAAAGGTGTCTGGCTGCTGGTTTCTTGCTTTATTAGAGGCAGCAGCAGCAATCAAAATTAGACATCAATCAAATTTGACTAAAATTAGATTTCTATTGGACAAAATTGGATTTCTAGTAGGATTTCAGAAGGGACGTTTCGGCCCCCGAAAACCTATTATTGTGATTGATTTTGCGTTATGTTCGTCACGAAATTGGGTGGTGTTTTGCTGTTTCGGCTGTGTTTTAAAAAAGGTGTCTGGCTGCTGGTTTCTTGCTTTATTAGAGGCAGCAGCAGCAATCAAAATTAGAGATCAAACTTGGACAAAATTGGATTTCTAGTAGGATTTCAGAAGGGACGTTTCGGCCCCCGAAAACTTAATATTGTGATTGATTTTCCGTCATGTTCGGCATGAAATTGGGTGGTGTTTTGCTGTTTCGGCTGTGTTTTAAAAAAGGTGTCTGGCTGCTGGTTTCTCGCTTTATTACAGGCAGCAGCAGCAATCAAAATTAGAGATCAAATTTGACTAAAATTAGATTTCTATTGGACAAAATTGGATTTCTAGTAGGATTTCAGAAGGGACGTTTCGGCCCCCGAAAATCTATTATTGTGATTGATTTTGCGTTATGTTCGTCACGAAATTAGGTGGTGTTTTGCTGTTTCGGCTGTGTTTTAAAAAAGGTGTCTGGCTGCTGGTTTCTTGCTTTATTAGAGGTAGCAGCAGCAATCAAAATTAGAGATCAAAATTGGACAAAATTGGATTTCTAGTAGGATTTCAGAAGGGACGTTTCGGCCCCCGAAAACTTAATATTGTGATTGATTTTCCGTCATGTTCGGCACGAAATTGGGTGTTTTGCTGTTTCGGCTGTGTTTTAAAAAAGGTGTCTGGCTGCTGGTTTCTCGCTTTATTAGAGGCAGCAGCAGCAATCAAAATTAGAGATCAAATTTGATTAAAATTAGATTTCGATTGGACAAAATTGGATTTCTAGTAGGAGTTCAGAAGGGACGTTTCGGCCCCCGAAAACCTAATATTGTGATTGATTTTCCGTCATGTTCGGCACGAAATTGGGTGGTGTTTTGCTGTTTCGGCTGTGTTTTAAAAAAGGTGTCTGGCTGCTGGCTTCTTGCTTTATTAGAGGCAGCAGCAGCAATCAAAATTAGAGATCAATCAAATTTGACTAAAATTAGATTTCTATTGGACAAAATTGGATTTCTAGTAGGATTTCAGAAGGGACGTTTCGGCCCCCGAAAACCTATTCTTGTGATTGATTTTGCGTCATGTTCGTCACGAAATTAGGTGGTGTTTTGCTGTTTCGGCTGTGTTTTAAAAAAGGTGTCTGGCTGCTGGTTTCTTGCTTTATTATAGGTAGCCGCAGCAGTCAAAATTAGAGATCAAAATTGGACAAAATTGGATTCTAGTAGGATTTCAGAAGGGACGTTTCGGCCCCCGAAAACTTAATATTGTGATTGATTTTCCGTCATGTTCGGCACGAAATTGGGTGGTGTTTTGCTGTTTCGGCTGTGTTTTAAAAAAGGTGTCTGGCTGCTGGTTTCTCGGTTTATTAGAGGCAACAGCAGCAACAAACAGTGGTATAAACATTGGTCGAAAACTATAAACATTGGTATATTATTGTGATTGATTTTGCGTCATGTTCGGCACGAAATTAGGTGTCTGGCTGCTGGTTTCTTACTTTATTAGAGGCAGTAGCAGCAATCAAAATTAGAGATCAAATTGGACAAAATTAGGTTTCTATTGGACAAAGTTGGATTTCTAGTAGGATTTCAGAAGGGACGTTTCGGCCCCCGAAAACCTATTCTTGTGATTGATTTTGCGTCATGTTCGGCAGGAAATTAGGTTGTGTTTTGCTGTTTCGGCTGTGTTTTAAAAAAGGTGTCTGGCTGCTGGTTTCTTGCTTTATTATAGGCAGCAGCAGCAGTCAAAATTAGAGATCAAAATTGGACAAAATTGGATTTCTAGTAGGAGTTCAGAAGGGACGTTTCGGCCCTCGAAAACCTAATATTGTGATTGATTTTCCGTCATGTTCGGCACGAAATTGGGTGGTGTTTTGCTGTTTCGGCTGTGTTTTAAAAAAGGTGTCTGGCTGCTGGTTTCTTGCTTTATTAGAGGTAGCAGCAGCAATCAAAATTAGCGATCAATCAAATTTGACTAAAATTCGATTTCTATTGGACAAAATTGGATTTCTAGTAGGATTTCAGAAGGGACGTTTCGGCCCCCGAAAACCTATTATTGTGATTGATTTTGCGTTATGTTCGGCAAGAAATTAGGTGGTGTTTTGCTGTTTCGGTTGTGTTTTACAAAAGGTGTCTGGCTGCTGGTTTCTTGCTTTATTATAGGTAGCAGCAGCAGTCAAAATTAGAGATCAAAATTGGACAAAATTGGATTTCTAGTAGGATTTCAGAAGGGACGTTTCGGCCCCCGAAAACTTAATATTGTGATTGATTTTCCGTCATGTTCGGCACGAAATTGGGTGGTGTTTTGCTGTTTCGGCTGTGTTTTAAAAAATGTGTCTGGCTGCTGGTTTCTCGCTTTATTAGAGGCAGCAGCAGCAATCAAAATTAGAGATCAAATTTGACTAAAATTAAATTTCTATTGGACAAAATTGGATTTCTAGTAGGATTTCAGAAGGGACGTTTCGGCCCCCGAAAACCTATTATTGTGATTGATTTTGCGTTATGTTCGTCACGAAATTAGGTGGTGTTTTGCCGTTTCGGCTGTGTTTTAAAAAAGGTGTCTGGCTGCTGGTTTCTTGCTTTATATAGAAGCAACCGCAGCAATCAAAATTAGAGATCAAAATTGGACAAAACTAGATTTCTAGTAGGATTTCAGAAGGGACGTTTCGGCCCCCGAAAACTTAATATTGTGATTGATTTTCCGTCATGTTCGGCACGAAATTGGGTGGTGTTTTGCTGTTTCGGCTGTGTTTTAAAAAATGTGTCTGGCTGCTGGTTTCTCGCTTTATTAGAGGCAGCAGCAGCAATCAAAATTAGAGATCAAATTTGACTAAAATTAAATTTCTATTGGACAAAATTGGATTTCTAGTAGGATTTCAGAAGGGACGTTTCGGCCCCCGAAAACCTATTATTGTGATTGATTTTGCGTTATGTTCGTCACGAAATTAGGTGGTGTTTTGATGTTTCGGCTGTGTTTTAAAAAAGGTGTCTGGCTGCTGGTTTCTTGCTTTATTATAGGTAGCAGCAGCAGTCAAAATTAGAGATCAAAATTGGACAAAATTGGATTTCTAGTAGGATTTCAGAAGGGACGTTTCGGCCCCCGAAAACTTAATATTGTGATTGATTTTCCGTCATGTTCGGCACGAAATTGGGTGGAAAACCTAATATTGTGATTGATTTTCCGTCATGTTCGGCACGAAATTGGGTGGTGTTTTGCTGTTTCGGCTGTGTTTTAAAAAAGGTGTCTGGCTGCTGGTTTCTGGCTTTATGAGAGGCAGCAGCAGCAATCAAAATTAGAGATCAAATTTGACTAAAATTAGATTTCTATTGGACAAAATTGGATTTCTAGTAGGATTTCATAAGGGACGTTTCGGCCCCCGAAAACCTATTATTGTGATTGATTTTGCGTTATGTTCGTCACGAAATTAGGTGGTGTTTTGCTGTTTCGGCTGTGTTTTAAAAAAGGTGTCTGGCTGCTGGTTTCTTGCTTTATATAGAAGCAACCGCAGCAATCAAAATTAGAGATCAAATTGGACAAAATTAGATTTCTATTGGACAAAATTAGATTTCTAGTAGGATTTCGATTGATTTTGCGTCATGTTCAGCAGGAAATTAGGTGGTGTTTTGCTGTTTCGGCTGTGTTTTAAAAAATGTCTCTGGCTGCTGGTTTCTTGCTTTATTATAGGTAGCAGCAGCAGTCAAAATTTGAGAAAAAAATTGGACACAATTGGATTTCTAGTAATCTAGTAGGATTTCAGAAGGGACGTTTCGGCCCCCGGGAAGCTTGTTATTGCAACTGGCTTCCGGGGAACTTGTGATTGCGACTGCTTTTGCGTCATTTTCGGCACGAAAGTCGGTGGTGTTTTGGTTTCGGCTATGTTTCGCAAATGGTGTTAGGCTGGTAGTTTCTTGCTTTAGACAGCAGCAGGAGTCAGGATTTCTAGTCGGAGTTCAGAAGGGCTGTTTCGGCCTCCGGGGAATTTGTTATTACGACGGATTTTACGTCATTTTTGGCATGAAATTAGGTGGTGTTTTGCTGTTTCGGTTGTGTTTCGAAAAAGGTGTCTGCAGTAGCAGCAGGAGCAAGAGCAGCAGCAGCCAGCAGCCAGCAGCAGCCAGAGCCAGTAAGCAGGCAGCAGGCAGCCAGTTGTCAGCAGCCAGGAGCCATCAGCCAGTAAGCAGGCCAGCAGCAGGCAGCCAGCAGGCAGCGGGTAGTAGCCAGCAGACAGTAGGAGCAGCAGCTTCCTTGCTCAATAACAACAACAGCAAAATAGCAACAACAACAACAACAACCAGCACCAGCACCTGCACCACCACCACCACCACCACTACCAGTAGCAGCAGCAGCGGTATTGGACACAGTGCAGGAACATAACAAACTGCAAGCGGCATTGGACACAGTGCAGGAACATAAACTTGATGGTAGCAGTATCAGCAGCAGCAGCACTAGCAGCAGCAGTCAAAATTTGATTCTATTGGAGTTCTAAGCGGATTTCCGAAGGGACGTTCCAGCCTCCGGGGACTGTTATTGCAACTGCTTTTGCGTCGTTTTCGGCACGAAATTAGGTGGTGCTTTGCTTCATTACCGAACCGCACGAAATTAGGTGGTGTTTTGCCGTTTCAGCTGTGCTTCGAAAAAGGTGTCTGCAGCAGCAGCGGGAGCACGAGCAGCAGCAGCACGAGGAGCAGGAGCACGAACATCCGCAGCAGCAACAACAACAACAACAACAACATTAACAACAACAACAACAACAACAACAACAACAACAACAACAACAACAACAACAACAACAACAACAACAACCACAACGACGACAACAACAACAACAACAACAACAACAACAACAGCAACAGCAACAGCAACAGCAACAACAACAACAACAAGAAAAACAAGAACAAGAACAACAGGAGAAGAAGAAGAAGAAGGAGGAGGAGGAGGAGGAAGAGAATAATTGTTTAAATCTAAAAACTTACTTTGCGCCGGCACTGGTCCACTGATATGTTTTACAATATCGTCCTGTGTCATTTCTGTGTTTCGATTGGATTCGTCCGTGTGATTTTGTTGATGCCACCTTCGTGTTGCAGGTCGGGCAATAATGGGCATACTGCCTATATACTGCACCATTCTTGACACGAAACTCTCGCCCGCAGTGTCCTTGTGTTTGCACCTTTCCGGTAACTATGGTGGATTTTGTAGCTTTGCCGCAAGCTGGACAGACATACGTTCGTAGTGACGCACATAGCCCTTCGTGCATGATCCTGCATGTGATAATGCATTTGCCAAAGTTTCTCGTCACACAGCTTGCCTGTTTCACCAGCAATCCCCGATTCTTTACCGGGGTCGGCGGCAGGGGCGGCAGCCCTTAAATATGTTTGATGGTGTACACCCTATCCAACTATTCAACTAATCCCATCCTAAGCCCCCATGGGGCCCCCATGGTTTAGTAGGGGACCATGGTCGAAAACGGGATGGGATTCTGACCATTTTTTGATGCTTAAAATCTCCAGCCTAAAAGAAGTTGACTCACAGCACCGAGGTCGATGGTGCGGGTCTTCAAGCGACCAGTCATGACCACATTCCTGGGCGAACCACGGCAACGCTGATCATATACTATGTATAGTATCATTTATATGTGTGTGTGTGCGCATGGAAAATGTAATTGATATCACAACATACATGTACCAATTAGAATTGAAGAAACATATGAGTATACATAAACTACGTCATATATATATATACCATATATACAGTGCATGTAGATCTATTGTAAGTACAACGTATAGTATACTAAGTATAATAATAACCATAATATACATATATATATACATTATGTAAATTATTCAAATTCTTCTGAGATATGTGTATGCGCCTGGATGGACTCATGCATACTAAGCTGCTGCCTAAGTCGCTCTTGTCCTGGCTCGCTCACTGTGCACTTGCCACCAAACAGACACAACTACATTAAAATACATTACAAATACCATCAAACATCATTGAACATCACGAACCAACGATCCACCAGTCCTACTAAACTTCATCCTGTGAAAACTTCTAGTGGTTTTTACAGGGATTCCGCTGGGGATTCCGCTGGTTTTGCGCCCCCAACAGGTGGCTGGTTACTGATGCAGCATGTAGCGGATCGAGATGAAGCCACTGAAGACCATACACAACTCGGCCGTGAAAGCCAGCAGCTTGCCCTCCTTCAAAACAGGAAATGACACGGTGGAAACCAGAGGAAAACATAGGAAACCTCTGGGCAGAAGGTTAATATGGTATGGTTATAACATATATCATGGTTTCATGTGTCTAACCCCCAATAAATTGGGAAACCATAGGAAACCTCTGGGCAGATGATGATCATGATCAGAAACCCAACTGCTCCACTTAGAAAAAACACCAAGCACCACTCCATTGTGAATCGACATGAGCCAACATATTTACACATAGATCACGTACTGTGTGAATATAAATATAACATAATATAACGACATGATTATATCCCCCAAAAATATAATTTGAATATGATATAAATCTAAAAATATAGTATGTGCATCCATCCCCCAACAAAAACGTCGGAACATCGTAGCAGCTGCCTTGCCTCATGCGAGAGGTAGGTAGCCGCTGCACAGTTCACCAGATTGCCCAGGATGGGAAGAATTCCGGTGCGCGCGCCAAGACCTGAGGGTTGCGGCCTACGGCTGGGTTCTGCATGTACAGTCCTGATTTTTTTGAAGTGTCTCTTAAACAAACAAAACAATATCAACAAATATCAATATACAAATGCCTTAATATGTATATGCATTTACTTACATATGCATATTGACTTACATATGCATATTGCATATATATATATATATATTGTATATAAATACTGTGTATATATGTATGTGTATATATATATATCTACCCATAGATTTTTCTGTGATTTTGGATTTAAAAACATCAGAGCAGACAAAACCTAGGCTCCTTGGGGGTTGGGAAGTACGAACCTGGAATCATTATGAACACTGATTGATGACGTAGTACTTGTGCCATTGATCATGAATGAGTACCAAAGTAATTATATATATATACCAATTGAGAATTAATATATATATATAGATAGATAGATAGATAGATAGATAGATCGATAGATAGATAGATAGATCCTAATAGAATAGATCGCTCATAGCTCGATAGCCTAGATAGATAGAACTAGTAGCTCGCTCGATAGAAGATAGATCGCTGCTCTCTCTACATATTCTCTATATCTTCTCTCTATAGATATACTGATAGCTCGATCGCTCTCTATAGATAGCTAGATCGACTAGAATGAGATAGCTGATAGATAATCGCTCGATCTCTCTCTAGCTCCCTCAGCTACTATAGATAGCTCTCTCTTCTCTGCTTCTCTCGCTCTATCTCTCTCTCGATCTCTCCTCTCTCCTCTTTCGCCTAGATAGATAGATACAGATCTGTACGCTGTACATATGTGAAAATAGTTAGTCTTCCAACTTTCATTGGCTGGCTCTTTGCGGAAAACAAATAAATCAAATCATCACACCTCACTTTTATAGGCCACATATCTCAGCCCAGCTGTCACAGAGCAATCGCGGAAATGCCGTGATCAGTGATACGTTCAAGACCTGGGCGCTTTTTTGGAGTTGCTTCTTATGGGCCCATGGAGTCCATAGGAGTCCATGACATGACGAAGCGTCCCAGTGTGAAAAGTCCAGTGGCATCTTCCTCCTGCGTGAGGAAGAGTGGAAATACGCACAAGGTCTGCATGACGATATACCAAAAGTCCAGGTTCCAACTCGCGAGCACCTGCGACTCGTTATGACTCGTTGGGGCATGCCAAAATTTTGCCCAATTTTTTGCAGTGAACCATGAAAACTCAAATGATCCCAAAAAACTTCTCACATCTGAATTTGAGTTTCTTAAGGGCATTATATGTAGGAATAGCTCAAAATCCTTCTACCCTGATGAGCCATCCAAAACCATTCAGAACCAACAATACACTGAATGGTCTCTGTTGGAATCTTCATGCGTATTCATGCACCCAAATTTTGAGGCTATACTATAAATTGGAAGTGAACCATAGCCTTGTACCTACCTCTGTTGTTTGAGTGCGAATATGCTTGAAACAACCAGATAAGGCATGGCCGATTCACCCACTGGTGTCATTGCTAAGATTCCTTATGACTAGGATGTATCAAGGATAGGGCCCCATTTGCCAAGCGACTCAAGGAATATATATATATATATATTATATATATTATATATATATATTCACTCTACCTTAGATAAATGCTACTACAGTTATATACATATTCCATAGATGAAGCAAATAAATGCAAATCATATGCAAGAACGTCCCACATATGAAAATTCAACCTTCCAACCATTCAATACAGACCAGACCTGCGGAAAGATGGCAATCAGCGCGCAGAGTGGGTAGGAGATCCTGGCGATGGGTCCCAAGAAATGCCAAGAAACCAAAACGTTTCTGGTCAACATACACAAAACTATTGAAAATGGCCATAGAAAGCTCGTTGATTTCCGCATTAAAAAATGGTGATTTGCCGTAGCTAACTGTTTACCAGAGGCGAGCCTCGATCAACGCCGTTTACCAGATATGTTCGGGGGACAAATTTCAGTGATTTTTAGGAGGTCAAATATGGTCAAATCAGAAGCCCCTAAAAAAGTGGCAATCACTTACCTACAATAACCTGGATCAACCCTGTTCTACTTGCCAAATTGTCCATTTGCTGATGCCCTTAGAATCCGTGGTACAAACTGGGTATCTCTCAAATCATACCTCGAAGCACTCAACACATCAAAGAATTTCATGAGATGCTCAAGGCAATCACAAACAGCACAAACATGTCCAAACCAGGCATCATGTTGGCCATGGTAATCGCAAGGAGACCGAAATAGCGTAGGCCACTTACAACCAACTGTTCTTGGATTTGTTTTTTTAGCCTTTTGGAGCATCGTCCCACCCTCTTCCATTCAGCAGTGAAATTCAGCCAGGGCACATGTTGGACACATCTAAGGATGGCTGCAAATTGTGGCTGATCGTGCCTGTCCGCAACAAGGGCGCCTGCACCGCCATCAGTCTCAGAAATAAGGCCATTGCCATTAGGACGATTCCTGCCACAGCCGGGTGTAGAATGTGGCCAACATGTTTTTGGACAAGATATGACATATATATATATAACCGTATATATGTACAGTGATGTAAGTATACGTGTGCAACACAGAACAAAACTCTTCATCTAATAGACATATAGATATATATATATATATAAGCCAATTCTATATATATATATATATATATATGTTTATTATACGTACTCAATGGCACACACTTTTACAGCAATGTTTATTGTTATGACAATCACTACTAGTACCAATGATATCAATCATGTATCAAGATCACCAATATCATCAATGTCATTATTTTTCTGTGTTGTATTGTCATTAAGTG
This sequence comes from Cladocopium goreaui, assembly GCA_947184155.2. Classification (NCBI taxonomy): domain Eukaryota; class Dinophyceae; order Suessiales; family Symbiodiniaceae; genus Cladocopium; species Cladocopium goreaui. Next base: position 105,555 of record CAMXCT020002208.1, read on the forward strand.
TTGTTTTACTTGTTTGTAGTCCTACTATATATATATATGTTATTATATTCTGTTACTTAGTAGCCGTAGCATGCATGTGCATATATGTATACATATGTATTTATATGTGTATGTGTATACATATATATATATTATTCATATATATAATTGAATATCATATATATATATGCACATACAAACATATGCTATGTACACACGTATGTCTTCAGACTTCAGAAGTCCTTCTGCGGCACTTGCCGCTCGAGTTTCCATGTTGCGAATTCCCACCTTTTGTTCCCTGTATAGACTGGTGCTATCTGGTGCTTTTACGTCGTTGCATGGCTATACCACAACGTCGATCGCTTCGGGATGTTCCAGGTAGCAATAAAGCATTGAGAAACATGAACAATATTGAACATACTATCATGTGGTTGTCATGTGATTGGCAAATGTGTTTGGTAAACTCTTAGTAGCTCCTTAGCTCCTCATGACCATGTTGTTTTCGGTAAAATGGATACCGATAGCTCCGAATCGCTCCCTCTGTTCACCACCAAATGGCTAGAGTATATGTCAGACATGTTAAAACAACCAGCCAGTAGAAGATGATATCCTCATTGATAGTCCACAAACAACGTCATCTTTTGCTGGTTGGCCGGATATGTTCCATTTAATTCGCAAACAACTTTTAAAAATGATTTCTAGCCAGCCAGTCACTGATATCCTGTAGCCCTCCCGTCATAAGTCCTGTTCTTTGCATCTGGACCAGGTTCTCCACAAACTTCTTTTGGACGATAGGGTCATCATCCTCCATACACCTTGCTTTTCTCCAGGGGTAGGGGAAAGGGTCAACGGATTCACGGTAAAAGAAGACCAACAAATGGGGTGTAAAACCCAACATTCCAAATTTGAATGGGGTACATCATGATGAAACCTCTTTGGAGGGCTCCCATTTGCAGACAACACCCATCTATATGAATGATATTTGCTGAACCGATTTGGGATGGGTCAAAACCTATTACTACATATTACTACCATATGTGGGGGCATAAACATCCATTAGCCAGCTATAATAGCTGCTATTTCAGGGTACCATCCGGGTACCAGGGTTTTGACCCATAACTCTTTTTCTTGACCCTCAAGAAAACCATCATTTCATGGGTCAACACGTTTCAAGAATTCCAGAGAGAGAACCAGCATCGACCAGCACCTCGGGGTGCAGTTCCAGTTATAAGATGTTATACGTGGTGATATAAAACCAACTTGCGGTGGTCATTACTTGCGGGGGTCATAAAACCATGGTTATATCGTTTATAAACCCAACTGGGCCTCAAGTAGCCGTAGCTACCATGATGACCATCTACAAACTGTTGGGTATAATCTGCGAGATCCTTTTGAAACTTCTGTAGGGATTTCTGAATTTCAGGTGTTTTTTGAAAGCCACACCTTGAAAGCAAGAGAACTTCACCAGTTCACAGCCCAAGCAGCAATTCCCAGACCTTCTTCCACAGCACCATGGCTTGTGATTTGCATCCCCTGTCCAGGGCACTTTCTACGGTGTCTACTTAGTTTATTTGATGAGATTTTGCTGTTGTACTCACCCACTACAATCTCTGCATTCTCATCAAAGCCCGAAGCCCAATAAGCAACCAAACCTGAACATGTTCTGGCGGTGTTTCCATTGTTATGCTAGAAATTCCACTCTGGAGCAGCTGGTGTGACTCGAATCACCAGATCCCAAGTATTGTGTCTGCGCCACGAATCAAAAAATATTTGAAAAAAAGAAACGCAGGTTGAAAATGAAGGTGGTGACCCTAACAATAAACCTCCAAATCTTCATCAATTTTCAGGATTGTCTACTTGGGGGTGCATCCCACTTAGTAAATGGGTTGTACCTCAATATATTTATGTACATATATATATATATATATTCTTGTTATTATCGTGTTATATATATAATATATCCCCACTTATATATAGGATTATAGGGAGTACCCATGAATTGGCACCTCAGAAAGCCTTTCCATTTCTTGGCAAAACAGCGGCAACCTGAAGGGCAGCCCGATGTCACAGGGCGGGTGAATTCCTACCGATGGATACGTTGGAGAAACACCGAAAACAATTCCCCACACAAATAATATAGAAAACTATAGATATATCAGTTTGAATTATCAGTGTCTTAACTATCTATCTATCTATCTATCTATCTACCTACCTACCTACCTACCTCCCTATCTATCTACCTATCTATCTGTCTGTCCGTCCGTCCGTCTCAATCTGTCCGTCTCTATCTATCTATCCATCCATCCATCTACCGATTGATCTATCTATGAATCAATTTCCGAACCAAAGCCTCATTTTTTTGAATAGTTTAGGGTCAGAGAACCACTATCCGATGCAACAGCAAGCAGCCCCTTTCGAGGTGAATAACAACATATTTCAACAGCCGCAGGTTGCAGTGAAGTGACGGATACATAGAACAGCAACTATCAGCACTGTTGCTGCATCTAACCTCAGTATTTCTGCCCAATGATCCGATGATGATCTGCAGAAATTTGTTGAGTGGCAAACGAGTTTTGATGGCTTCACAATGGAATATGTTTAATTAACATTCATTAACTACAGTAGTATATATTCGCAAATCATCTCAGAATGAAGGATGTAGTTACAAAGTAATACTAATAATAACAGAAAAATATAATAAAACATAATATATAATAATATATATATATCATATATACAATAATAATACACGCCGAAACCTGTTGGCATGACTGACAAATGGATGCTTTTGTCCACCATTTTCAGCGAGATCGTTGTGAGGCCGTATGATGTGATTCTGGCATTTTTCATGCATCAAGCATAGTCAAACTAAATATACACATGTGCACAACATGCTGGGCAATACACTGTACCCTCTGGTAAACTAACATAACTATGGAAAATCACCATTTTTAATGGGAAAACTCACTATAAATGGCCATTTTCAATAGCTTTCTGTTAAATTACCAGATGGTAAATCAATGGTCACACTCTTCACTGGATTAGCAACTAAGCAGCCACCGTTTGGAGATAGGCTTGTCATGGCTTGTCCAAAAATGGAGTCAGTTTTTCACAGACCAATATTTTCTCGCTTTCCCCTGCAATAATCATCATGAAATCAGCATTTGGATTTCCCTCATTTAAGTGACCCACATGGAAAATTAGTCCAGGCTTCATGAAACGAAATGCTTTGGAGTCCCCCGCATTCTGCGTTCGAGGCACGTCAGAAGGGTAATGAGCCGGGCCCGTTCTGCCGTCTCGGATTCGAAGAACTCCATGCCAGGGGCGTGGATCGAGCTGCGGCTCAGCCGGCCCCCTTGATCCAAGTGGCGAGGTGGAAAGTTGTTGGACGACTGGACGACCTTTTTTTTTGGGTGCAACCCAAAGCCCACCCTTGTCATCATAGTACCAGTATGTGGGCATCCTGGCAGCGAATTTGCTGTTGTCAATGTATTCTTCCATGAATTGCAATCAAACTTTGAAGAACGCGACTGCAGAATCATCCGAGGGATGCGTCAAGACCGTTGAACATTCTGATACTTCCTTTCAACATCTTTAAACACCGGTTTGCCCCTACTTTCAGGAGGTTCATTTTGAGCCATTGAGCCATGCCCAGTCATAAGAGCTGTGATCTTGTGGACTTCGGAAGGGGGTAGATTCATGGATCGACCTTAGGAAACAAGCATCACCGAGAGCTTGTTTCATTTATCAGCTGATAGCCAGCTCTAAAAGCGAACAAGCATCATTTTCATCAGCAGCAGCACCGGTCTAAGCTCACCAAAAACATCCAAAAACCAGGCTGATAGCCAGCGAGTTTGAGCCTCGAATTTTATCTCCCATCTTATCGTCTTCCCCAGCACTATTACATGGCATCGAGAGCCATGGTCAAGGGCACTTTATTGCATCCAGAATTGAAAATCTGTCGCTACCCAACTTGCAGCCCAGTGCCACAAGCTGCTTCATGGCAACAAATGATGCACAATGCGTGTGTGCGTGTGTGTGTGTATGCATTGGTTTATTTTGTTCACAATGATGAAAAACTGTGCTCTTGCCCTGAAATCAGAGCTCATGTTTTGAGATGTTCGCAATTCCATACGGCTAAGGGGTTAAAACTCTGATACCCTGTAGTTCACACCAAAATAGCTGGTAAGTACATGTTCATCCCTCCAAAAAATGTATCATAGGAATATAGGATATATTTTGATCCATCCGCATATGCTCCATAGATCTCCATAGTACATTAGACTCTTTAGACTGGATGAATCATTACAACTTTGCGAAGGTACAGTACTGTCTGAGCCATTTTGACTGTTATTGGGCATACGTACCTGCTGGTACACTTAGGAACCCAACCAGCACTACCCCTTATTCACACCACCACCACCACCACCACCACCATCACCACCACCACCACCACAACAACAACAACAACAATCATCACAACAACGACAACGACAACGACAGCGACGACGACGACAACAACAACAACAACAACAACAACAA
>CAMXCT020002209.1:0-110067 GCA_947184155.2 Cladocopium goreaui
TAGCACGACCAGTTTTGCCACGTGCGAGAAGAAGAGATTCTGCGCAGTTGCTAAGTAAGGTCCAAGCAGAGTCCACGTTGCCTGTACTCAATGCATTTCCAAAATCGTCACATACTTCTTCCCAAGCACTTAGCCAAGAAGCTTCAGCAACCTTTTCAGAATGCAAAGGCGCACCAACTGGGAGAGTCCACGGTGTGGATAATGAACCAGGCACATGCAAGTTGTAAACCACCGCGTCATGGTCAGCCACGCCAAGATGTTGCTCCCTACCAGTAATAATTAACCGAGGAGTGCACAAGCCATAGTCAATGACCACACCTGTATAAACACCTGCAGCAGTTCGATGTGTACCACCTAAAACACGATCTCCGCAAACCAGCTCATCACAGGACCGCCACTGTCCAGTAGCCAAAACGTTAGAAATTGGCCAACAATGAATTTCCAAATTGAAGTCACCCATGATCACTGTATCTTCACCACAAGCAGCAACAAACTCGAACAGCGCACCCAGCGCACGGCTGGCAGCTGTGCGATCTGAAGCATGTAAGTAAACATTGATGAGAATCAACGGCCTTTGCTGAGGTCTATAGAGTTTGACGGCCATGGATCTTTCCACAGACACCATGTCGACAGGAAGGGCCAAGGCCTCAGCAGGCCACTTTGTTAGAACCAATGTACCACCTTCCACTACATTTTTCGAATTTCTTCCTTGAGGGCCAGGAAAAAGTTGCCACCCGCGTGCCTTGACGGCACGAGTCACAGCATTCCAGCTGTGATTGTTAACTCTAGTTTCTTGAAGACACAGAACATGTAAATTCTGGAGCTGAGCAAAGTCAAGCACACCACCCAAGCGGCCTCCCAAGGACCGTACATTCATAGTCCCCAACCGCATAGTGCTGTCAGAGCCCGTCATGGGTTCTGATCCACAGCGCCATCCTGCTGCAATCCCAAAATGTCCAAAGCTCGCGAAGCAGCTCGCTGTCTGGCACTTGGAGCCTGAGCCGCAAGAGGCACCAAAATATCCCTCTGGCCCTTTCGAAACTTAGTCCAAACCATTTTATGAGGACACTGACTTCCTGTAAGCCGTCTGATGTTGTTGACACAACGCTTGCAATGCACACAAGCAAAACGCACCGTAAAATTGGCAGGCCACACAATGGCCTCAATCTGATGCGTGCTGTCTGCTGCAGTATCAGTGGTGCGAAATGCTCCAGAGTCGATGATTTCCAAAACTGTGCGGGCACCCTTCTTGAGGTCATCGCTGATGTCTGCATTTTTGAGGCACGCACGCAATCTTTCCACCAACTGCTTTCGTTTGGGCCCTTTGCTGGAAGCATACTGTTCACAAGCAATCTTTGCCAAACGCTTCGCTGTCAAAGCCATACTGCCACAAGTTTTGCAAATGACGTAAGACATTCCAACTCTTTTCTGTTTGCCATTTCCTGTGGCTGGAATGGTAACGAAAGTGGGGTCATGTGCTCCAGCATCGCCACGCTTGAAGCCAAGCAACCTTCGAGCCACTGCAGCTGCACGCACCTGGCGCGTGGCTTTGCTAGCATTCTCCCGTCTGAAGCTGCTGTCCTTGTGGAAGAGCTTGGCATCCGCCTGAGGATGTTTGTCTTCCCTATGCTTGCGGATGACGCTGTACACTTGGCCAGGTTTGAGGTTGTGATCAGCGGACAAGCCAAGTTTGCAAACAGGACACTTCCAGCTATAGACTCCTCCCTTCTTGACCGCAGACAGCGCAGGCAACGTGTTTTTGAAGCCGATTTTCAACTGTTCCTTCTCATCGGGATGCCAAGCATTGATATGAGCTCTCTTCTTGTCAACCCATCCTTGGCACACCCCAGTGGAAAAGTCACACAAAGGGCATGTCCACTCAGTACGCTTAGTGCGTCTGGACGAAGCACTGGCTGCGTCTTGTCCTTCACTGGCTGCACGTGGCGTGCACGGACCCCGACCCGAAGTAGCAGCCGCAGGGGAAGAAGAATTCTTGCGCTGCTCTGACAAAGTAGAGGCGGGCGCGGGGCTAGCACACCTTCCACGTTTATTGTTGCTATGAACCAGTGACGGCAAAGCTGACAATCTGGTGGCACCAACTGAAGTAGCGCCACATTCCGATCCTCCACCTCTGTTGCCCTGCATTGGACCATTTGCGGCCTGAGTCAAAACTTCAGGAGGGAAAGCACCTTCAAGTCGTTCATAGTGCTTTGAACGAAAACCACAAAGCGATGGGAGCACCACCCTTGCCACGACCATTGTAAATCTCCGGAACCCCACGAGGCTGGAAGACAATGATCGGGCGATCGTAGTGCACAGCCGCAGCAGAAACTTCAAGAGCACTGCCCCAAGCACCAATCTTTGAGAGCATGGTGAGATAGCTCTCCCATGATTCGCAAGCATTCTCCGCCTCTGTTGGCTCCTTGCCGTCCCACCAGGGCTTGTAACGACCCTGGTGCTTGGTCAGGTGGGTGACAACGCTTGCACGCACATTCCTGGCTGTTTTTCCGCCCAAACTTTGAGCAAGGGCTTCAAAAAGACAGTTGCCGTCAGCAGGGATGCTTTTCACCTTCATATTGTGAGGGGGCTTGGGTTCCCCCGCAACACGCTTGGCCGGAGGACTCTTTTCAGGAGTACTGACAGTTCTTTTTGCCCCAGCGGGTTCTCCAGCATTGTCCATCTTTGCGTCCGACTTGTCCTCGTCCAAATTCTCAGCAGGAACCTTCTCAGCCCCTGCAATAGTCACTGGCTTTTTGACTGGCGTTCCCATGTAGAAAGATTTGCGAGGAGCAGGCGTGGCAATCGCCTGCCATGCATGGCTCTGGTTATAACTGACCCTTCCATTGCTAGCCAGTTTCATGGTATGTGTTCTCTGCCGTCTTTGTCTTGGAGCTTCAACAGCTACAATGACTTTTTCGCCAGCCTGAATTTCAATGAAATCCATATCCTTTTGAGCATTGGCCTGCACCCACCATTCCACTTGTTTGCCCACAGTTTTCCGGGACAACACCTTGAGTTCAGTCAGGCCAGCACGTGTAAGTTCCTGAGTCAAGGTACTAGCCGCCCAATCTCGCGGAACACCAGTGACGCGCCAAGCTCTGGCCTTAGGAGGAGGCTCGGCGCTCCTGGCTTACGTACTCCCAGTCCATTCCATCCCCGGGCAATGCCCAGGTCACCAGCCATGGACTGAACCTTCTGCAAGTAGCTGGGCCCATCAAGTTCCGAACTTTTCTTGACCCACTCAACATCGCAAGATTCAATCACGGAGTTGTTCCATTGCAAAGGCTCCACAAACCAGGTACTTTTGCCTGAGCAGCCTAGAAGAGCTTTGGCAGCACTTCGCTCAATGCGTAAAAGGCCAGTGATCACTGGCTTGCCTCCGCCGTTCATGCTTTCTTGCTGAAACGCCCACATATCAAAGACTTTGTCCGCAACATGCTCTGGAACATGCCGATGCAACCAAGCCTGCGCGTTTGCCTTTGGCTTGGCCTGGATGCTCTGCCACTCGTTGTTTTGCAAATATTTTGCATCAACACTTAATCTCACTACAACAGTTTCAGGCTGCACTGCAGGAGCCGCTGACACAACGGCAGCTCTCTTGAGTGATGGCCCTTGGCCTTGAAGTGGGATCACAAACGCCTGCCTGGGCTGCACCTTGCCCGAGATCTTTCCTGGCACCATCCGCAAAGGTCGATCCTCCTCAGTCTGCTTGGCCTCTTTCGGCGCTAGCATCACAGCTGTGATGTTGAGCTCTCTTTTGATATCAGGGGAATCGCCTTTCAGCAAAACCTGCAACTCCTCAAGTTGCTCTTCCGAGTTCACTTGCACTGTAGCTGAAATATTTCCAGGCTTATCCAGTGCGACACAAAAGTCATCAAAGCCCAAAATGGGCCCCGTCCAGTCTGACTGACGCAGGCTCCACACCGGCTTAAACGCATTGTTGGCTCGAACCACTTCAGCAAAGGTCTTGGGCGTTTTGTGGGGCTGCTGCTCTGTGTGTGGCTGTTTTTGGACGTCCGCCTTTTGCTTAGGATGTGGTTTCGAAGTATTCTGCGGGGGCTGAGTAGGAGGAGAAGAAGGGTAAAAACCACCCCCTTGGCCGTAATCCCCCAGACCACCATCACCGCCCTGTTTATTTTTGTTCTTGTTCTTAGTCTTCTTGGGTTTGGCCCACCCGCCATGGCCCATCATAGCACTGAGCTGTTGAAGCAAATTCCCACCGCCACCCCCGAGTCCCAACAATTGGAAAAGCTGAGAGAGTAGTTTGAGAATCTCACCTGCTTGTTGCAAATTGAAGCCATTTGCTTGGTTATTGCTTTGTTTCTGTTTCCTTTTGCGAGCTGTTGCTCTGCTTCCTGCACCATTGCCATGCATGGCATGCATCAATGCGTTCCGCTCTTTTGAAGACACAGCCCAAATCTTCTGAAGCAAATCGAAACTTGCAAGCACCACATCTGAACAATTCGTTTCTAAGCACTGCCAAGGCCCATCAGCAATGCATAGACCCGCAGCCACCGCGCGGAGGTTGTCCAGATAGCTGCTCAACGAGATCGGTTTTCAGTGGAGTCAATTCAGTACGATGGCTACTGCGATGAGTTTGTCGTCATGGATTTTTGTGGTCAGAAGATCAAGCTTTGGAAGCCCAGTGGAGCCGTGTCTGATGTCACGCCCAGGGACTTGCCAGCTGAAGGAACCTTTTTGGCCATGCAGAAGGAGATTCGTGGACTCACTGCTGTTGGTGCAGGTCAGGTTCTTGCCGAGAATGTGGCGAGAGAGAGTGGCCAGCGCATCATTGGCACAAGGTGGGTTACCAACGAGAAAGAAGAAGCTCAGGAAGGTGTGCGCGCCAGAATCGTTGCCAAAGACTTTGCAAGTGGACAGTCTGCCAGAAGTATGGGCATCTCTAGCCCAACACCCAGTATTGAAGCACTCAGGATGGTTCTTGGAGTTGCTTGTGGGGCGTGGAGTGTTGGGAATCAAGCCATGTTTTTGGTAGGTTTGGACGTTTCTCAGGCGTTTATGAACTCACCATTGGAGCGACCAGAAATTCTCCGGATGCCACTATCCATGTCAACCCTGAAGGGAGAACCAATTTTTCTATGGGCTGAGAAAGGCATCAACGGTTTGAGAATTGCCTCTCAGGCATGGATCGTTTTCTTTTCATCTATTGTCAAGAGCATTGGAGTAGTTTCAGGTACTGTGGAGCCTTGTTTGTATGTTGGTCGAATGGTTGGCAAAGATCAGGCACCCATCGTCATCATGGCGTACGTCGATGATTTGCTTGTTGCCACCACTTCGGAATCAGCTCTCAAGACCCTTATGACTGCACTATCAGCTCATGTCAAGGTTCGAGAGACTGGCCGCGTTGGTTTGAAAGGGGGACACTTGCGTTTCCTTGGTCGAAGTATCTTTCGAAGGCCAGGCTCATCTGCTTTGTACATGCAGGTGGATCCAACGTACTTGGATGAAGCTTTTGCTGAATTTGATTTGAAGAAGGGAAGCACAACATTTCCAGATTTGCGTCCCCTTCTGGAACAGGAAGGAAGCCAACCATTGTCAGCAGAAGGACATGCACGTTTTCGCAGAGTTCTAGGTCGTTTGTCATGGTATTGCCAAACTCGTCAAGACTTGTTGATTTTGGTCAGCATGCTTGGAACTGGTCAGGCACAACCGTTTGAGACCCATGAAAAATGTTTGCGTGCTGTACTCAGGTACCAGATGATTGACATGGATGTCGCATTGCGTTTTCCATCAGAAGAGCTTGCTTTGCCCGATGTGAAAGGTTTGGAAGTGTACACAGATGCTGGGTTTGCACCCATGAAAAGTACTGGACGTCGTTCTGTTTCAGGTACTTGCTTCATCTTTCAACAGTGTTTGATGAAGTGTTTCAGCAGGCACCAGTCAGCTGTGACACTCTCCTCCTGTGAGGCTGAGCTTGTTGCATTACAGTCAGGTGTTCAGGAAGGAATCGGCTTGCTCAGGACTTTGGGTTTTGTGCTTGGTCGTTTGTATCCATGGGTTGACATTATCCCTCAGGACGCTCAGGTGACTTGGTATGACGAAGCAGAGTCTGATGACGAAGACTCTATGAAAGTTTCATACTTGTTTCCACTGGTCGTCAAGACCGACAGTTTGTCAGGGAAAATGCTTCTCGAAGCATCTGATTTGCAACGAAAGAGCCGACACATTGAGATTAAAGTTTATTGGCTCCGAGAGTTGATGGATCGCAAAGTTTTGCTTTTGTCACATGTTCCAGGAACTTTGAACCCAGCAGATTGTTTTACCAAGTGCTTGCCAACTCAGAAGTTTTTATTTTACACCAACATGCTTGGATTTGTGAAAGTTGATTTTAGTTTGATTTCGAACATCCTTGGTTTTTGCTTGGACGTTTGTGACAACAGTTATTCAAAACCAATTTCATGTTTGTCAAACAGGAACTGCGTTTTGTGCGGAGAACGTTTGATTTCGTTTGTTTTGGAAGAAGAACTGCAAGTTTCAGGAGATCAGAGATCATTTCGTCATGTGAAAGCTGTGTTTGCTCAAGAAACCTTGACAAACCCGGACAGTTTGCCTCTTGCTGTCGCGCTGATGGCAGAGGAAGATACACGGTCTAGTGTCTCAGGGTTCACTCGCGTGGATTGGACGACAGGAGAGCCAAGAGAGGACCCAACTGGGGGAGTTATGCGCCGAGATGCAGTGGTTGAGGAGGTTCAACCCCATCAGGTGAGCCAGCTGCGACTGTTTCAGGTACACCGGACACCAAGGAAGCAGTTCCAGGTGGCGAAGCAACTTCAGGAGAGAAGCCATCAGGTGAGCCGTCTTCTGGATCTGGAAAGAAACCTCAGGTGAAGAGAATGCCTAAGAGGCCTGCAGCCAAGCTCATGCCGAGGCGTTTGAAGGTCACCAAGGTGAAGTTGGAGCCTGGGGCAACTGCCAAGGTGCCCGGAAAGAATCGCTTCAAGAACAAGGAGACGAAGAGACGCCAGAAGGCGAAGTGGGAAGAGATTAAGAAGACTGCCAGAGAAGAGCGTGCTCAGCCTGCACCAGCCTTTGAGATTCCAGCCCGTGGAGGAGATGTACCAGTTCGAAGTTTTTTCGACCCTGTTTCAGGCAGAAGAGAGACAATGGAAGTCAAGCCAATCGACAGGGAGCAGAAGTTTCGAGCTGTGCAGTCAGGTTTTTCCAGGTATCCTAATGAGACTCGTACTTGCTACCAGTGTGGTGAGAAAGGGCATCTGAGTGCCAACTGCCCGCAGAAGATGAGGAGAGTATCACTCACTGAGGGCGTCATCAAGTACGAGGGGGCAGGGGAGACCCGGCCTCGAGTCAGGCTTCAGGGAAATATGGGGAGCATTCCTCAGGAGACCTCGGAGTTTGACGATGTCCGTCCAGAAGACTCAGCATCTCAGGTGGGCGGACAATACCTGGGAACTATGTCTACGGTTGGAGGAGGTGTCAAGAAGAACTTGCCACCACCACCACCTCCACCTCTGATGGGTGGAAGCCCAAAGATCGCCAGGAGCAGACCAGGTGTTCCGCCGCAGACTTCAGCACCTATGCGGCCACCACCAGCGCCAAGTGCGAGACTTCCGGCTAAGTTTTCTCAGGACCCACCTCTGGGAGAAGCGGCCTCCTCGAGCAGAGATGTGAGGAGACCTAAAACTCCACCCAAAACACCGCCAAAGAGACCACCAAGCAAGGCACCGCCAGTGAAAGGTGCGCCACAGAAGACCCAAGGGACAGAGAAGGCAAAAGGGACAGAGAAGTCCAAAGCGACTGAGAAGTCCAAGGCGACAGAGCCAGCAACAGAGATCAGAGGCTCGGTTGGGAGAGTCGTGGAAGAGGCAGCTAAGGCGGCACCTGCGACTGTGGACCTTGTGACGCCGAGCACAGCTGTGGATGTTGGAACCCCAGTTTCAGACAGTGCGGGACATGGGGATGTCCATCTTGCAGCGGCACATGGATCTGGAAGGTTGTCAGCACTTACAGTGCACCAACCGACGCCAGCGAACTCACAGGCGGCGACGCCTACATCTCCAGCAGGAGATTCCCTTGTGGCTGGAGAAGCACCAGGACAAAGTTCAACTCACTGGTCGAATGCTCCGGTGATTTCACCGGTACCATCTACACCACCGCCAGCACCGGTGGGAGGCGAGACAGAGGTTTGTGTGGCATGCCAAGGGAGTGGACTGCTGAACTCGCAGGTGAATCTGCGATTGTTCCGACTTATCGGAACGGGGCAGCTCCGTTTGGCGGGGCCGATTGCCCAAGTTGCACCTGCGACCCCGGCTCCGGCCGCACCTACAACACCAGCTCCGGCAGCTGCAAATCCCACTGGACCTGGTAACGGGACCGAAGTCAGTCCAAGCCTCAGTGAAAACTCAGGTAGATCTCGTACTCCAACTCGTTCAGGTGTTTGCAGTGTGACTGAAGATGGAAGTATGACCATGTTTGATTAGGTGGAAATCTTTTGATTTTGGAACTTGCTTGTGGTGTTGACTCAGTGATTCAAAATGCTTCTAGGGAGTTTGGATGCAGTTACATTGGAATTCATGCCGGTTTGGAGCTTTCTTCAACTCAACGTCAGGCCTATAAGTTCTTGAAGAACTTTGCTGAGGGATCTTCCGGTAGTGCGGATTCACAGAAACTGATTCAGGTACACATTTCTCTTCCCTGTACTGGGGGTAGCCCTTTGTTGGACTTATCCAAGAAAGACAGGAAACCTGCTCAGGATGCGTATTTCAGGCTTCTTGATCATTGCAAGAGATATGTTTCATATATCAAGGGCATGAGCAATGTGTGTAGTGCTGTGACTCTGGAGCTTCCGAAATCGAACCGTTTTTGGTCAGACGAGAGGTTGAAGAAGTTTCTAACTGACCACGACATGCAAAAGTTTGCGGATTGTGCTGCATGTGCCATGGGTTTGGAAACCAGTCAGGGACAGCCTATTGGTAAAGTCTTTCGCATTGCATGTTCGGATCAAGTACTTGCCACAGGTCTTGGAAAGAGATTTCAGTGTAAGTGTACTCAGGACCACGCTCCATTGAATCAGGTCAACTATTCGATGACGGAAAGATACTCATATAAGTTTGCCAGATTCTATTGTCGTGCTATTGCACTTCGTTGGATTGATCAACAGGAAGAAACATCGTGATTTTGTTTGTCATTGACTGCAGTTTGCATCAGGTTGCATTTCATGTCAGCAGTTTGATTTCAGGAAAGTACAGTTTTCTTTTTCAGCTGAACCGTTCAGTGGAATTTGCATGTTTGCATGGTTCACAGCGGATTCAGGGACATTCGATTGTCAGGCACAGTTTTCAGTGAAGACTTCACTAAGTGAATTCTCAAGTCTTGTCATCAGGAATCAGGTGATGACATCAGTTTAGTTTCAGGAGCCTATCAACTCCGTTGAGAGAGTGCTCGCATCAGGACGCTCACACTCCAGTTGTTTTGTTCTGTTGTGTGTGTGTATTTTCTTTTTCGTGTAGCCCGGGCCGGCCGCGCCGCGTTCGTCAGCCATGGATGAGCTTCTCATTGTGGTGCTATTTTCTGCATTGACTGGAGTGATGATTGGATCTTTGGGGACAGTTGTTGTATTCTGGCTTTGTGGAGCACTGGAACGTAAGACAGTTATTGAGAAAGTTAGTCCAGAGTTGAGGGATGCGACAATTCAGGCTGAATATACTCAGGCTACATTGGATGAAACGTCAGACTTCAGACAAATGCACAGAGCTCAGACTTCGTCTTCTTATCATTTGTACATTGGAACTGCGGAGAGATGTTATCATCTTGATCGCCGTTGTCGTTGTTACCCAGATTGGGACAATGTGAAGAGAGGGCTTACAATTTGTGAAATCTGCCGTATTTCATCTTCGACTTTTGAGATTGGGCAATGTATTTTTGTTTCTGAACAAGGACAGAAGTTTCATTTGACCCGATTTTGTCGTACTTTCAAGAGTCTACCGGTGACTGAATATGCAAGGTGCACTGCATGTTGTACAATGGAACATTCTACACAGGTTTTATTCGGAGATTCAGTACCTCGCCAGCGAAGAACTGCTTCGTCAACTTCTTCTATTGCAGGTATGTCAGAAGACTAGATTTTTCTGGATTGGAATGGGACGCCATGACTTTCTGGATTGCATTGCATTGGATTGATTGCACTACGTATTGGACGAAGACTCCATACTGACCTCTCATCGAAAGGGGGTGTGAAAATCCTACCTGGTATAGCGCTGAGAGATCAGTGACGTTGCACAGTTTTGATTTCACCAAGTATCGTCTGTGGACGAGCCTATTTTGACTTGGAACGATTGTGAATGGACAGATCGTAGTTTGTAGTTTTGATTTGACCGAATATCATCTGTGGAAGATATACTTTTGAATGTTTTTGGATGCTCTATGAGAAGCATAGATCATTTTGTGACACTCAACGAGCACAACCGACACTGCGGTTGCACTCGTCTCGTTTTGTAGTTGAGAGTTGTGATGTTTTTGTAGGAAACCGAACATTATTTGAACAGTTTGGAAATATTTCAACAGTTTTAGAACCGAATGAAAGCTTTTGATCCTCAGTGGATCGCTTTTCGGAATTTCGTCAAGACTGGAATCCAGTTTGCAGTTTAGACAAAAACCCCTCCTTGGTTTTTGTCACCTTTAAACAGTATTTGAACTGAAGGGTCAACGATACTCGTTGGCTCAAGCCCGAGCGAGAGAAACAGAGTGTGTGTTGAAGCGTTGCTTGTTGTCTGGAGTGATTTGAGCGAGAGAGCACGGAAAGTTTGACTCACGTTTGTTTATTTGTGGAAAAGCCTTTGGGTAACTTTGATCGCGATAGGTTTTGTTTTGGTTTTCAAGGCACAACTTAGCGGTGCAAAGTTTTACGGAGCATTCACCAAATGGGGCGGAGGCTGAGGCAGGCTAAGGCGATTCCAAAGAAACTGTTGGAGAAATGGCGTCTCCAGCTCTTCGAAGGACCGCTCGAGCGTTCTCCCGCTGCAAAGTCAAAGCCAGGGTTTGTTGCAGCCGCTCCGGCTCCGTCAAAACGGAGACAGACTCACCAGTGCGACCAGCGACGGCATGCGCGAGGAGTTTCCAAGTCGAAGTGGCTGCAGGTGCCCAACCGCCAGCGCATGCTTCAGTGACAAGAGGGACAAACTGCAACCCTTTAGCGGTGCACGTGGCTTCGGTGTTGTGGTGGGAACGCTTGCGAGCTTCGTAGTCTGCCGCCGACCGGCTCTTGAGCAGAGCATGGTATTTTAATTGGTCCCTGGCGCCTGGTTACACACATGTGAACTGCTCTCCACCGTGTCGCGGTGTGCTGCTGGTTGGGGGTGCTCCGTAGTGGGCGCGTGCCATGGACCGATGGGCACCTGCAGTGCTCAGCTTGTCACCTAAATCAGCGCAGTTACAGTTGCAGCCTGCTCTGGATGCGAGCACGGGGCACTCATTCATGCTCTGAGTCGCCCTCATGGCTCAGTTGTGCAAAAGCGTCTGTGTGTAAAAGTGTCTGTGTGTAAAAGCGGTGTAAAAGCGTTTGTGTGTGAAAGTGTGTGTGCGTGTGTAAAAAGCATCTGCGTGTAAAAGCGTCTGTGTGTAAAAGCGTCTGTGTGTAAAACCGTCTCTGTGTAAAATCTTTTGTGTGTAAAAGGGTCTGTGTGTAAAAGCGTCTGTGTGTAAAAGCGTTTGTGTGTAAAGGCTTTTGTGTGTCAAAGCGTCTGCGTGTCATGAGAGTGATGCTCTGCACACGAGCACGAAATGGACGTTGGACGTCAAAACCTGAGGAAAAATTGCGATGGACGCTTTCGTTTGTTTAAAAGTGTCTGTGTGTAAAAGCCTCTGTGTGTATAAGCGTCCGTGTGTAACAGTGTCTGTGTGTAAAAGCGTCTGTGTGTAAAAGTGTCTGTGTGTAAAAGTGTTTGTGTGTGAAAGCGTGTATGCGTGTGTAAAAAACATCTGCGTGTAAAAGCGTCTGTGTGTAAAAGCGTCTGTGTGTAAAAGCGTCTGTGTGTAAAAGCTTTTGTGTGTAAAAGCGTCTGTGTGGAAATGCGTCTGTGTGTAACGGCTTCTGTGCAAAAATTCACCTTTAATGTATTGTCTTGTAATATAGTGTCTCAATACTAACAACAGACTCGCTCTCGCTCTCCCTCTCTCTCGTCTCCCCCTCTTTCTATCTCTCCGTCTCTCTCTCTCGCCCTCTCCCTCTCTCTCTCTCTATCTATGTCTCTCTGTGGTTGCACGTCATGTGTCATACGATGCCCTTTACCAAGCAGCACAGTGCATGTGCATAGGTTATCACATGTATCCTCTTCTTAATCAATCTTACTTTCACAACCTATCCCTCCATAGCTCATATAAACTTGACCAACCATTCACCGACTATTTTTTACGACTACCATACTCAGAGCTGCTTGAAAAATGCGTTTTTCGCTCTCGGGCCAACCGTCGTCTAGTTTTGCGTTTTTTAGCCCCAAGACTTGTTTTTCTCCCACCTTGATCTTTATTTAGCTCCAAGACTTGTTTTTCTCCCACCTTGATCTTTATGCTTCGTGGTGCGGAGGTGGGGGAGGCCATCATAAAGTCAGCCAGATGACAACTGATCCAGAGTCCCCTTGGCACAGCAACTGTTGGGCCACGGGCTACGGTAGTGTGGAGTAAACAAAAGGTCCTTGCTTTAGCGGCCGAATTAGGGGTGTGCAAATCTGAAAAAATCATTCAAGAAAAACAATCAGCAAGGGCCCTAACATTTGTACAATTTTGGGTGGATGTTGTGCCTAGGCCCAGGTGGCAACCCTGCCACACCGAGGTTCGCCGTGAAATCGGACTGGGGTGACCTTGGAGGAAGCCCTAGCGCAGCATCCTATTTCAAGCTGGTGGATGCGGCAGGACTGGTATCAACAAGTGGCCTTTGAAAGGAACGATGTCAAGAGAGGTGGATAATCCACTGGACTTAGGGGCACACTATCTTCACAAAAACTCACCTAATCATCATCATCTCTCTCTCTCTCTCACACACACATATATATAATATAATATATTTATATATATAATATGTTTGGCTTCAACTTGTTGTGGCCTTTGTTTGTTGGGAGTAGTGAGCTTGCGAACGTACCGCCTGTAAAAAAAAGAAAAATCTGATGAACTGAAAACCAACTGACGGTGTTGGTGAGCCTGGCGGTGTTTTCAGCTCAGCTTTCAGAGTCAAGCAAATATAGCTGATCCTCCTGTGAAGAGTTGAAGATGTTAAACATGTTCAAATTGTTCAAGCTATTTTAAGATGTGTGGAAGTGCGGTGAAATCTGCTGAAACTTCCGTAGTTGGACGCCTTTTCCATTCCGCACTTGTGCGGCGGCAGATGCTCCTGGCTGAATGCTGGAAACCAACTGAAGTTTCCAAACAACTTCTGTTTATTATCATGTTGTGACATTTACATCTGTCACTGTTGTTTGAAGGATGATCTTTACTTCTCACTTTTTATTTAGATCAGATTGATGTCAGTCTTCTCACCTTTTGCTCTGTTGCGAACATTTTGATTTTATGTTCCGCGCAATTTTGGCTAGGGTGTGGAGGGTGGGTTGCACTTGACCCGTTCGATTTTTCTATCCGATTTTTCCATATCGCCATGGATGCCTGACAGAATTTTGGAAGATCTTGATTTTACGGGACGTGCATTCACTGACAGAACTTTCAGTTTTCATTTGAACACTGCCTGGATTTGCAAGTGTTTTGCTTTCATGGTACTTGTGCGTGATTCACACAGTTTGGGCGATTTACCAGATGCAGCTGGTGCTGAGCAGTGGCCTGTTTCGCAGGGGGACAATGGAGGCCAGAGCGACATGGACTGGGAACACGTACAACTTCCAGATGCTTTGAATGATCATGATTTTGGACAAGATTCACATTTCAGTCCTTTGTTTGGATACGAGGAAAAGGAATTTAATTTGCAGAGCAGCAAATTGAGGAAGAATATTCACTCGCTGCAAGTTTGGTCAGACCAGATGACGTTGAAAACCAGACTGGACGCTTCATGGTGCCCACAGCCAAGGCACGGGCTGATAGGAACTTGGCTGAAACAGTTGACATGGATGTCAGTCGAACCATTGACAACCTTGTGATTCAACATGTGGCTGGGTCTTCTTCACTGCCAAGTTCTTTTTTGAATAGAATGGATTTTGACAATGTATTTTCACTGGACAGCATTTGGAGGCAACCACAGCTGCCTACGTATGGGCGGTTTGAATCTGTTCAGGGCGTTGTGCATAGTGCAGTGAGCTCGCATGAGGAACCGGTGCAAGGAGTCTCAGATTTCAAACGCAAAAGACTGTTGGCAACGGCATTTGCCAAAACAGATGATCAGCTGGTTGATTGTGCAATGCGGCAACTCAAAGAGATAGTTCTTTTTCAACCTTTGGATTCAAGACTGGGCAGAGCACTTCTGGATTTTTCAGGAAAGCTGGCACCAGAGTCGAAAATTTCAACTTCCTTTATTGATGCTGTTGCTGGCAAGGCGCCTGGCACAGTATCTAAAAGGGTTGCAGACTATCACCGTTTTGCACGATGGGCAGTTGATGTGGGACGTTGCTATCCCATGAACATTTCAGAGACTGTGGTGTACGACTATGCCAAGCACTTGCAACTGTCCGGAGCCTCTGCAACATCTCTGCAGTCATTTATCAAAGCAATTGGATTTTTCGAACATCACATTGGCTTTGCGAGGGTGGATGTTGCTCAAATTTTTTCTGGCAGAGTGAACGGAGTTAGCAGGACTATGCTTTCAGGCAAAAGGGAGTTGAAGCAAGCTCCACCACTTACTGCTGATGCGTTGTATGCTTTGGAGAAACATGTCTGTGAGTGCAACGATGTTGAGGCATGCATTGGAGGATTCATGATTTTTTGTTTGCTGGCATCTGCAAGATTTGCTGACGCAGCTCGTGCGGAGACCGTGCATTTGGACATGAGTGGTCACATATCACTGCTCGAGACGTCAAGCATGAAATTCAAGACAGCGCATACGGCTGGCAAGGAAGCTAGGAATGTTGCCCTTCCTATGCTGGCCCTGGGCAATGGGCTTTACGAAAAGGACTCTTGGGCATGGACATGGATTCGTGCCCGGAAGCGACAAAAGATGGATCATTTCAAATTTTTGATGCCGGCCTGGAATGAAGTAACATCACAATGGTTGAATCGTCCAATGACATCTGGTGAAGGTGTATACTTTCTACGTGAGCTGCTGTGCAACTCTGGTATGAGTGAGGCTCAGGCGGCTTCATACAGCACACACACCTTGAAGGCTACTGCACTGTCTTGGGCGGCAACATCTGGAGCCATGTCAATTGATGAGAGGCGTATCATGGGGCACCATTTTGACTCCAGGTTAGCAATGCCATTGATATACTCGAGAGATGCGCTTGCCGAGATTCAAACCAAGTTGTGGCGCATTCTGGACTCCATTCGAAAGGGTTACTTTGACCCTGATGCAACTCGGGCTGCTCGGATAGCTGCACAGACTTTGCAAGATGCAGAACATGTCGATATTGAGAACTATTCTGACGAGTCAGTTGACCCCATTGAGCTGGGTGCAAGCGAAACTCTGCCAGTGCCTCAAGCAAAGAAACCTGTGCACAATGGACCGTTGACTGAAGAAATTTTCAAGTCATGTTTGCAGCATGTTTTGTCAGGAGTTTTGCATGTAGCAGTGGGCTGTGAAAATTTGGCATGTTCACGAAAAGTTTCTGCGAACTACAAGAAGCCTTCTTTTGATTTTGAAATGGCATGTGAATTTCCATTTTGTGCTCAGTGTGCACAGCATTCTTGATAGTGAGTGCTTAGTGCAACAGAAGCGTGAGTTGGGGCGGGCGAGAGACAAACAAGGCGGGAATCTGTTCAGCAAACATGTCGAATCTTGCTTACTGGCAATGCATTGGCTGGTATGATTTTTGAATCTCGCTGTTGCATTACCCAGCTTGACTTGACTTCAATTTGTTGCAGCATGAATTTAGCTGACAACACAGGGAATGAGTGAATTGAATTCCTTTGTGGTGACTTGCACAACATGAAATTGAATTTCATCGACCTGATGCGTGAATTGCTCAGAGTCAGCGCATGACTTGCGCACCAATGATCCGATGCACAACTGTCGGAGCCTTTGAAAAACAGTGAACAGCTTCATGAATGTATGTTTTCTTGCAGTGTGAATTTCATTGCATCAATGACACATGTTTGAAGGTTCACGACTGTGGTTCAACTTATGAAGAAACATTGCGTTTCAATTTCGATCTTGTTGAACACGGTTTTTCATGCGTTGATTTTCAAATCAATAACTCACTTTAGTGGACGTTTCGCTCTTGACTTGACAATCTTTTGCAAGATAACAATAAAACTGTATCACTCAGCGACGGCTGGTCGAAAGTGCAGCCATGTCCGGACTTGATTCGAAACATGCTTTCAGCTCACGTGCGCTGGAAGTAGGGATGCAAGAGGACCTGCTAGAGAAGCTCAAGGGAGCTGGGTTGGACACGTTTGGGAGCCTTGCTTTTTCAAGTGATGCAACGCCAACTTCAAACACTGAAGAGAAGTTCAAGAAAGCAGTCCAAGATTTGATTTTGGTCGAGGTTGCCCCAGCTGAAATGATTCCACTTCGTAGGCTGTGGTTTGAAGCGCATGCTATGGTGCTCTCTGACATACGTAGCAGAACAGAAAGAACTGAGGCTGACCAGCCTAGGAAAATGCCACTTGCAGAGAGACTTGCTAGGATTGACAAACAGAAAAAGGAATTGAAAGGCCTGATCATCGACGCGTCAGTCGAACCAAGTCATGGATTGGTTGACAAATTTCAAAACATGATCGAGGATGGTTGCTTGCTTTATGTAGGACCTGAGAAGTGCATGTCACGAGAAGAAGAAATTACCAAGGAAAAGAAAGAGTCAGCGCTGAGCATTGACCATGCTGGAGGTCTCAAAGTCACCAAGAAGGCTCAGGACTTGCAATGTGATGTTTCGGGCGAGCTTAGACTACGTGCGGCATTTACACGCCGATCTTTGGCCATGCATCAGACCAATTTGGTGACCTTTGATTTGATTGAAGAGTGGAATCAACAGATGTTTGCTGCGTTGTTGCGGCCGCCTCCAGCTGGACACAAGTATGTCACGACACAGCAGATCTTGAGTGCTGACAAGCAACTGTGGATGCACATCTCACAGCAAACCCGTGGCAAGTTGATTTCTGGCATAGGTGAGAAACCACCTTTGGATGAGCAATTGAAAAATTACATGAGGTCTCCTGAAGTTCTTTGCTTCATGACTCCATTGCCATCAGTGCGCGCTGAAGCGCCTTCAGGACATCGTTCCGAGCCATACAGTCGAGCGGAACAGAGCAGTGGATCCGGCAAAGGCAAAGGGAAGAACAAATTTCAGTCGAAAGGTGCTGCGTCAGGTCCCAGCTCTGGGCCCACTATCAAAGAGATGCTCACCAACATGCCAGACGGCTGCGCCAGCAAGCTGCCGAACGGTCAATGGCTGTGTGTTTTCTACAACAGAGGGATTTGCAAACATCAGAAGAAAGCACGTTGTCATTTGGGGCTTCACCAATGTTACTACAAGGGTTGCACAGAGAAGCGACCTTACATTGAGTGTAAGCACTGACTTGGTGAGCCGAAACAAGACAATACAATTTCTCACCCTCATGCAGACAAACCAATAGTCTTTTTGGAAATCTGTGCGGGCTCAGCTGCGCTCTCTGCATCAATGCAACGCATGGGCTGGCAAGTTTTTCCGATTGACTATCATGCAAATCGTTTCAAAAACAAGATGCACATTTTTGAGTTGGATTTGTCATTGCATGAGAATATTTCACTCCTTGAAGGCATGATCGAACAGATGAAGCCGGTAGGAGCCCATTTTGGGCTTATGTGTGGAACTTGCAGCCGAGCACGAGAAGTGCCGGTTGCACATGCATTACGCTCTCAAGGAGCACCTCAACCTGCGCCACTCCGTGACGCGTTGCATCCACTTGGCCTGCCAAATTTGAGCACTCTGAACCAGCAGAGAGTTGACGCTGCAAATACTGTTTATAGACATGCTGTGCGCTTGTTGCATGCACTTTTTCGTGTTGGAGCATTCATTACACTGGAAAATCCTTTACGATCGTGGTTATGGACAGTACTTGCAACACTGGTCAAGCAATATGCACGCGAACACAAGTGCCCTGAATTTGCTGAGTGGTATTTTTGTTTTCACCCCGTGGAATTTGATTTTTGCATGCACGGAGGAAACCGTGCCAAGTCAACCAAGTTGCTGGTGTCGACCCGACAGTTTGAGCCACTGGGGATTATGTGCGACAAGTCCCACAACCATGAGCCATGGACAATTGTCAGTGGATTTGATAAGTGGATTTTTTCTACTGCAGCGGAAGCTCAATATCCTTCAATGTTCTGTGATCGATATGCTGAATGTGCAAGTACAATGGTCGCTGCTAATGCACTGGAGTATAACTCAAAATTTTTTCGACTGCAATCTTTAATGGCCCAATCCATTCAAGCCAAAGGTCATGACCAATTGATCCCTGAATTTTCCCAAATTATTGTCACTACGGTACTCCCTCAACTGCCACACAAAATTTTGGCTCGCTTGGGACACGGGGGAGACGACAGCGAGAGGTCAGCTGAAAGCTACAAGGTTGGCATTTATTTCAACCATCATGATCACCTCAAGCGTTCTTTAGAATTGCAGCACCCTGCATTTACGCACAAGGGTGTACCAGATGATTTGAAGAAAGCTATTTTCTTTGTGGCAACACACTCGATGGCAGATGTTGCCCTGTTCCGCATCAGCAAGCTGGGAGAATGTGTTGAAATTGCAAAGCGACTGGCTCTTGCGGAGAAACTGGCGAAAGTCAAAATGGACAAGAACGTGGCGGAGGTGACCAAGGCAAAACGCATTGAACTTTGGGAAAAACTGCTGACCCAGGTTGGGTTCGAAGACATGGAGGTTGTGCGCTATATGCGCGAAGGAGTTCCCCTGACTGGCTGGGAAGACGAAAGCGCTTTGTACAAACAACGATGGGCTCCACCTACAATGACAACCGAACAGTTGGACCACAGTGCTTTGTGGCGACGAAAAGCCCTTATGGGCAAAGCCTTTACTGACGAAGAACGTGGGCTTGCAAAACTGCTTATGGAAGAAACTATGAAAGAGGTATCTGCTGGTTTTCTGGATGGTCCCTTTTTGGAGTCTGATATAACAGAAAGGCTTGGGCGTGCGGACTGGTCAATGTCCCAACGGTTCCTTCTTTTGCAAGGTGAAGACCTTAAACCTAGAGTGATTGACAACTACAAAACGTCGGGAGTGAATGCGGCCTTTGGAACATCGTCGCACCTTGACCTGCACGACACCGACGTGATCAGTTGCTTTCTTGTGTTTGCTTTGGGTGTTTTCTGCGGAGATCCACATATCGACATCGAACTTTCTTCAGGTGACCACCTCACTGGTCGAAGGCACCCTGACTACGACCGAAAGCCTTTGCTGCTGGGCAGGGGCATCGACTTGAGCAAGGCGTACAAGCAGGTCAGTGTTGCTCCTCAGTCTGCTAGACATAGCGTTTTGGGAGTGCGAAGTGAATCTGGCGAATGGAAGTTCTTTATATCGAAGTCACTGCCTTTTGGAGCCACGTCCAGCGTTTTTGCATTCAACAAGATCACGCGCGGTATCTGGACTTTGATGGTTCGAAAATTTCACCTCCTTACCACTGTATTTTATGATGATTTTCCTGTTATTGAGTTTGAACCTTTGGCGGCAACAACTACGAACGTGGTGCAGCACCTTTTGGATTTGCTTGGGTGGAAGCATGCTACGACTGGTAAAAAGAGTGTTGATTTTTCTGACACCATGCAGGTGTTGGGAGTAGCATTCCACTTGCAGAACTTTTGGAACAAACAAGTGACAGTGGCGAACCGCCCAAGTCGGATACAGAGGATTTTGGAGATGCTTGAATCATACGCTGCCAAGGGTACTGTGTCTGCACCCGAGGCGGCGACTATGCATGGATTGCTGAATTATGCTGGTGGCTTTGTGGTTGGACGTTGTTTGAAGCCTGCCGCCAGACAGTTTGCAAGTTTGCAGTCAGGTTCATCAGATACAGAGCTCATATCGCGCTTGTGCAATGATACATGCAGGATCATTAACCGAATGCGACCACGAGAAATTCGCTTCCTGAGCAGCGATCGTCCGGCAGTGATTTACACGGACGGTGCGTACGAGAATGGGAATGGAACCTGGGGTGCAGTTGTCATAATCCCTCAACTTGGCATTAATGCAATTCACTGGGGAACCATCCCACCAGTCCTGATGGAGCACTGGACATCTATTGGACTTCAGCAGAAAATTTGTCAAATTGAGTTGGTTGCAGTTTTGTTTGTGAGGTATTTTTACCGCAATGAACTTTCCAATTCTTCAGCACTGTACTTCGTTGACAACGAGGCTGCACGTTTTTGCTTGATCAAAGGATCCAGCCCTTCACTGTCCATGTACAACATCTGTCGTGCAGTGTCCTTAGTAGAAGCAGAATTTCCTTCCGCTTCATGGTATGAAAGGGTGGCTTCGAAATCAAACATTGCTGACCTGCCGTCACGCTCCAAACTGAAAGAATGCCAGGCAATCTCGGGAGGAAACCTTGCAGGCGATATATGCTTGCTTGAAACAATGCTCTTGGAAGTTACAAGAAAGTGAAGCTCTTTACATGTCGGAAAAAAAAACGGGGGTGACAGGCGACATGACTTGTTGACCTGAAACAGTTACCAGACACTTGACTTGTGTTTGTGCGGTTTCACCCCCGACTCAATTAAGATAAGCAAAGACAAAAAGAAATATTAAATACATGTCCGACCTTCGAGCGATTTGCGTGGCGTTTTGAGTTTTACGTTTGTTTGAATAAGAAATTTAATTTACAAAGGGACGAGCACAAACGTTTGGCTTCAACTTGTTGTGGCCTTTGTTTGTTGGGAGTAGTGAGCTTGCGAACGTACCGCCTGTAAAAAAAAAGAAAAATCTGATGAACTGAAAACCAACTGACGGTGTTGGTGAGCCTGGCGGTGTTTTCAGCTCAGCTTTCAGAGTCAAGCAAATATAGCTGATCCTCCTGTGAAGAGTTGAAGATGTTAAACATGTTCAAATTGTTCAAGCTATTTTAAGATGTGTGGAAGTGCGGTGAAATCTGCTGAAACTTCCGTAGTTGGACGCCTTTTCCATTCCGCACTTGTGCGGCGGCAGATGCTCCTGGCTGAATGCTGGAAACCAACTGAAGTTTCCAAACAACTTCTGTTTATTATCATGTTGTGACATTTACATCTGTCACTGTTGTTTGAAGGATGATCTTTACTTCTCACTTTTTATTTAGATCAGATTGATGTCAGTCTTCTCACCTTTTGCTCTGTTGCGAACATTTTGATTTTATGTTCCGCGCAATTTTGGCTAGGGTGTGGAGGGTGGGTTGCACTTGACCCGTTCGATTTTTCTATCCCCTCCCAAACTTCGTTTTCCCTCCCTTATCTTGTGGGGGGTGACAGGCGACATGACTTGTTGACCTGAAACAGTTACCAGACACTTGACTTGTGTTTGTGCGGTTTCACCCCCGACTCAATTAAGATAAGCAAAGACAAAAAGAAATATTAAATACATGTCCGACCTTCGAGCGATTTGCGTGGCGTTTTGAGTTTTACGTTTGTTTGAATAAGAAATTTAATTTGCAAAGGGACGAGCACAAACAATATATATATATATATAATATAATATAATATAATATAATATAATATAATATAATATATATATAATATAATATAATATAACATAATATAATATAATATAATATAATATATATATAATATAATATAACATAATATAATATAATATAATAAAATATAATATGATATAATATATATATATACACGCACACACACCAAGGTTTTGTCTTCGACAAAAGGGGGAAGGGATCTGCTCAGCTAAGGGACGATCCCTTGGATTAAGGTCACCTATGGTCACTTAGGGCAGTCGATTTGATTTTCGCTCGTCGCTTTTATAGGGACGCTTGAAGGGTTAAGCGTTTTTTTTTGTAATTGTTAGTTTGGTTCCTTTAAGTGACAGGCAAGTTAATTCAGCTATTTTTGATTTTTCTATTTATCTTGACTCATGTAAATGTTCGTTTATTGTATTTCAAAGTTTAGACCATTTTTTTCGAGGTCGGTATTGGCATTGACATTATGTTGTTAAAGGAAGTTGGGAAGCAATACTTCCGTGTTACGGACAAATAGAATTGTGAGACTTGACATTGATGAAGGGTGGTGTGTGTCTTTTGCATCACATAACAAGACTCCAGGACATCACAAAAGAATAATAGGCTATGACACAGGGTGGTGTGAGACTTGACATCACATAACAATACATCACAAAAGAATAAGAGGCTATGACACAGGGTGGTGACGAGGGGCAGTTGTGACCTAGGGAAATGGTGACGAAGGGAAGTGGTGAGGAAGGGAAGTGGTGACAATGGGAAGTGGTGACTTTGGGAAGTGGTGACTTTGGGAAGTGGTGACTTTGGGAAGTGGTGACTAAGGGAAGTGGCGCCGAAGGGAAGTGGTGAGGAAGGGCAGTGGTGACTAAGGGCAGTGGTGACGAAGGGAAGTGGTGAGGAAGGGAAGTGGTGACGATGGGAAGTGGTGACGAAGGGAAGTGGTGACTTTGGGAAGTGGTGACTAAGGGAAGTGGTGAGGAAGGGCAGTGGAATGGCTGCATGATTGTTGTCATCTGGTGTTGCCATGTGCGTGGAGAGATGCAAGTTAGCCACGTGATGCTGCAAAACGCATGGTAATGGCTGCATGAATGTTGCATGGGCTTTGTTTAGGGGAGGAAGCCGGAGCACGAAACCATTGTATTTTTCCGTGTAAAGTGGTTGCTGCCGGCGATGAAAGGTACCTCGTGTGTGCGGCAGTTGCGGCTGCGGTCGTTTTTGTCGCGAATGTGTTCCTCTGCGTTCTGCAACGAGTGGTTGTTCCTGTGTGCGTAGTTCGATGCGTTTTTTGAATCTGTGGTTGCAGATCGCAGTGGAATGGCTGCATGATCATTGTGATCTGGTGTTGCCATGTGCGTAGAGAGATGCGGGTTAGCCACGTGATGCTGCAAAACGCATTGTACTGGCTGCATGAATGCTCACTGGGCTTTGTTTTGGGAGGGAAGCCGGAGCACGAAACCCTGTATTTTCCGTGTAAAGTGGTTGCTGCCGGCGATGAAAGGTACCTCGTGTGTGCGGCGGTTGCGGCTGCGGTCGTTTCTGTCGCGAATGTGTTCCTCTGTGTTCTGCAACGAGTGGTTGTTCCTGTGTGCGTAGTTCTTTGCTTTTTTTGAATCTGTGGTTGCAGATCACAGTGGAATGGCTGCATGATCATTGTGATCTGGTGTTGCCATGTGCGTAGAGAGATGCGGGTTAGCCACGTGATGCTGCAAAACGCATTGTACTGGCTGCATGAATGCTCACTGGGCTTTGTTTTGGGAGGGAAGCCGGAGCACGAAACCCTGTATTTTCCGTGTAAAGTGGTTGCTGCCGGCGATGAAAGGTACCTCGTGTGTGCGGCGGTTGCGGCTGCGGTCGTTTCTGTCGCGAATGTGTTCCTCTGTGTTCTGCAACGAGTGGTTGTTCCTGTGTGCGTAGTTCTTTGCTTTTTTTGAATCTGTGGTTGCAGATCACAGTGGAATGGCTGCATGATCATTGTGATCTGGTGTTGCCATGTGCGTAGAGAGATGCGGGTTAGCCACGTGATGCTGCAAAACGCATTGTACTGGCTGCATGAATGCTCACTGGGCTTTGTTTTGGGAGGGAAGCCGGAGCACGAAACCATTGTATTTTTCCGTTTAAAGTTGTTGCAGCCGGCGATGAAAGGTACCTCGTGTGCGGCGGTTGCGGCTGCGGTCGTTTCTGTCGCGAATGTGTTCCTCCTCTGTGTTCTGCAACGAGTGGTGGTTCCTGTGTGCATCGTTCTATTGGTTTTTTGAATCTGTGGTTGCAGATCACAGTGGAATGGCTGCATGATTTGTTGTCATCTGGTGTTGCCATGTGCGTAGAGAGATGCGGGTTAGCGACGTGATGCTGCAAAACGCATGGTAATAGCTGCATGAATGCTCAATGGGCTTTGTTTAGGGGAGGAAGCCGGAGCACGAAACCTGGTATTTTTCCGTTGAAAGTTGTTGCAGCCGGCGATGAAAGGTACCTCGTGTGTGCGGAGGTTGCGGCTGCGGTCGTTTCTGTCACGAATGTGTTCCTCCTCTGTGTTCTGCAACGAGTGGTTGTTCCTGTGTGCGTAGTTCTTTGCGTTCTTGAATCTGTGGTTGCAGATCGCAGTGGAATGGCTGCATGATTGTTGTCATCTGGTGTTGCCATGTGCGTAGAGAGATGCGGGTTAGCCACGTGATGCTGCAAAACGCTTCAGGTAGAAGGCCTGTTAGGAGTGATCCTGAGAGAACCCAGTGTGGGTCAGTAGGATTGATGGCGGTTTGCTTGTACTTGGACCAACGTTGGCAACATCATTGAGCACTGGAATTCGTGGACCACTCAGAGATTGCCTGTTTGTGGTTGCAAAGTTGATCAAGTACGGACACGTGCTTGATGAACACTGTCTTGAGAAAGATGGTGTGTGGCATGGGACTTGACGAGCCAACACTTGAAGATGCCAATTGCGAAGAATTTGTTTGAGGGTCTTTTGAAGATTTGGGATCAAAGACCAAGGGGCCCTCAGTGCAGACGCACGTGGAGCTGGTTTTCCCCGCCATCAGCGGATCGATGGCTCCCAGGGAAACTATGCGATATGGTTCCTGGATCTTGTTTGCCAGCCGACGAAGTGTATAGCATAGAGTGAGGCCACCCTCGTTGGACCGAAGCAGTTTGGTTTGTTCGAATCTAGCTTTGGTGTTCGACCCCAAGGCGTGGATAATGGCAGGTGTTTTGAGAAGACTCTTTCTGGGATGGAAAAGCGGGCAAATGAAAGGGTAGTTGAGCCGAGGTTGCCACTCTGGTATGAGAGCCAATTCGAGGCAGCGGTAGTTGGCTCGATCAACAAACAGAGGAATTGGAGCCCAAACGTGCAAGTTGTTCTCCTTCCAGAAGCGAAGCGCCAATTCAGCCTGGACAAGCTTGTCATTGGTAAGTTGCAGAAATTTCCTGAAGCGACTGTACTTGAAGCGAATGTAGACGCATTGGGGAAGGAAAAATGCTCGTGCAAAAAGATTGCGGGAGTCCCGCGAAGAGCCCCGCAAATGATTGAGATTGGCACACCCTTCCAAAATTGACTTCAGCTTTTGATTTGGCAGGAGGCCATGAATGACGGCTAAGGCCATCATTCGGGTTTGGATGATACGATACCCTTAAAAAAGAGAGATTGTGGAAGCCATGGTAAAGGGCGTGAGAATATAGATGATTAGGATCATCGAATGGAGAGCTTGCAAATGAGATTGAAGCACTTTGTGCTTGAGTTTCCTGCGAAGAAGTGGAGCTAGTCAATTGGTCATACTGATGGCAGCGGTGAGGACTTTGATGAGGTTAGATGCGCTGAAGTTCTTATGTAGCATGGAGACTGGAATGAGCATCATCACTGCGACTCTCTGGACGGTTTCGATAGCTTCAGCGGGTTGTCTGCCCCACCATGTTTCTGTCTTGGACATCTGAGAGTGGGAGATCTTTCACCCACTTGGCGAAAGGTCGATCAGCGAGACTGGTGGGCATGTTGTCAGCCAGCCAGGCATTCGAGGTGTTTGGAACCGTGAGGAGGCAAGCTGGATCGAAAGTTGGTGGAGTTGGAGCGGTGGAGTTTCCCAGTAGTGCACGTTGGATTGGTGTGGACTGGGAAGCGGAGTTGGCTGACCACGGAGTTGGCTGACCAGGTCGAGGTGGTGTTGATACCTCTGCATTGTCATCTCCCAAGCGTTGACGAAGCTCAGCCAGCTGAATGCGGAGATTGGTGATCTCATGTTGGGAATCCGGAGCCAACCTTGGATGTGCTCCGCAATGAGTTGTGCGGCATACTTGGTGTTGGAGGTCTTGTCAAGCGTTTTGCCATCTTGTCGAGCCCTGGTTTGTGACACATGGTCCAAGTCGATGCCGCGATTCCTCAACTGGGAAAGAAGTTCCGTCGCAAACACCACAGCGGCGATGTCTCCAGTGGGAACTAAGTAGAGTTCCCTTCCATGAGCCAACTTCCGAAGCCAATGGTTGTTGGCTTTTTGGTAGAGCAATGCTGCTACCGGCCGAGACAATGGATCACACCCTTCGATATCCAGTTAGCACTTTTGGGTGAATGAGGATGAACGGGTGACTCTGGGGAATGTCAAGCCGTTGATCTTCTGGTTGTTGTAGTGGCCCCGGTCAGCTTGCCAGTGTTCATTCAGATCAAAGCCATAAATTCTGGTGGCATCATTTTTGTCCGGTTTGGACACCGGGCGCGGCTGTGGAGTGCCGGTTGAGCGTGGTTGAGATGGTGAGATAGATGTCGGCGGAGTTGGCGAACACGGCTGTGTTGGAGGATGCATTGAGCACCAAGGGCTCAGGTGCCGTGGATCAAGGCCCACGTGTGGCCATGCTGGCCTTTGAATGGTTCAGGCAGCGCGAACCGGGAGATATCAGGCACCGGAATGATCAGAGCCTGATTTTGAGTTGTGGTAAGATTTACCACCTGAGCCCGGGAGATATCCACTGTGTCGAGGAGGCCAGCGCCAGCGATGATGTTGGCAGCTAGTCGTGCCGTGGGTTCTGGGATATCAGGGCTGATAATTGGAGATGGCCGTAATCATAGCTCTCAACTGGGTCTCGTCAGCTGAGGTGAGAGGTTTTG
This sequence comes from Cladocopium goreaui, assembly GCA_947184155.2. Lineage (NCBI taxonomy): Eukaryota > Dinophyceae > Suessiales > Symbiodiniaceae > Cladocopium > Cladocopium goreaui. The sequence continues at coordinate 26,861 of CAMXCT020002209.1, forward strand.
GTCTGGCGTCCTCTGAGAGTTCACCGGTATACGAGACCTGTGGTGAAGAGCGAACTTGACTTAGCTTGGGTGTCGTCCGTTAAATTGAGACGGACATGGCCTTCTTCAATGGGGTTGAGTCCCTGGATGTCGATTGGTGTGGTTTGTGTTTCTCCTGCCACTGATTCTTGGCAGGTTTGGGAGCATATTGAGGCTTCTTCTTCTTGTCTGGATGGGCAGGCTTTGGGTAGTGAGAATGATGGTTGTGTCAGAAGGCAGTGAGAGGATGCTGGCGCTGCCGAAAGATGAGCAGCAGGATGGTGTTTGCTGGAAGTTTGGTGGGAAGACTTGTCCCACCAACCCTGGTTGGGTGAGGTCGTTGCCTGTGGGGTGGTTGGTTCCCACCAACCTTGGGAAGAGGCTTTACCCTGTTGTTAGTCGTGTTGGTACTCCTTTGAGAAGAGGAAAATCCGTAGTGGTCTTGGGATTGGGTCCATTCTTTGGATTGAGATAGTTGTTGTTGTTGTTGTAAGCGGACGTCAACCTGCTCCTCACCGAAGTGAAGTAGTTAAGACGCCATAGTATGCCATCTGCGAGAATCAAGTTCCCATACTTCTCCAAGCAAAACTCAAAGGAAGCGAAACCTGCCTGAAATAAAAAAGAAGTAAACACAGTGCGCCAGCTAGCATTCCGCATGGAATGTTTGTTGATCAAGTACGACTTGCCAAAAAGGTAAAGTCCGTAGCCTCTGCAGACACCAAACTGCTGCAGCCCAAGCCACGGCTCGCTGATGTCGCTGCACAGCCGCAGCGATCATGGAGCGTGAGTCACGCAACACCTCACCTGCCTGAGCATCGGCTGTCGCATTGAGAACGCGGCAGAGATGAACATCAATCCAACCATCTGGTGGTGTCCAGTCAGGCACCTTGTTGTGAGAAGGGATCCAAGTGCAAACAGTGCCCTGAATCAATAAGCCGCTGATCCGCTGCCAGAAAAGCGGCAAGTCACCCTCCCAACGGCCAGTGCTAATGCCTCGCTGAAGCCGCCGCACCAAAGCCTGATTGTCAATCAAGAGCATCACCGGTCTGTTAGCTGCAGAAGAGGCTAAACAAGCTTGCAGAAGAGCAGCACGCTCACCTGCAGCAGGTGTTTGCTCAAAACCAGTCACGGCACCTTGAACAGTGGTGCCTGAAAGTGTCGAAACCGCCCAGCTAGCTCTTTGCCATCGATCACAGGAAGTAGCTATGATACAACTGCCGTCCAAACCCAAGGTGGGTCGCTGAAGAGGATCGAATTGCTGAATAAAAGTAACCAAAGCAGGATCTGCAACCATGTTGGAAAAAGGCAACACAGGAGGAGCATCCACAAGTGGAACCAGCAAACGACGTTCAGTAGCGCTCCTGAACTCACCATCCCATGGCTGCGCTTGGCAGTGAAAAGTGAGATGTTCTCGATCAGGAGACCGCAATCCACATTCACAACTCAAAGCAGAACCAAAGCGCTCTGTGACCCTGCCATCCACTGCAGCACCAGTCAAAACCCTGCGACTGTAGTAATCCATGCCTAAAGCTGCATTTGCCTGAAAAAGGAAAACCGGCTCCTTGCCGTTTGGCCATCGACCATCCGTTTTGGTGTCTTTAGTCCACAAACCAACGAGCCATGAATGGATAGCGGCCTTTTGCAAGCTTTTCAAAGACATCCACCCAGGTTTCAAAATCCCAGCAGGCGTGTGCCACAGGCCATCGTCAAGTCGCCATTTCCAATCTTTGAGTACTGCTTTCCAGCGAGGAGCAGGCGAGGTAGCTGCAGGCAACCCTTGGGCACGGCGGCATTGCCGATTCCATTCCGCCCGGGCGGCGGTGAACTGGAGCGCAAACATCGGATGTAGTCTTGCAGAACCCAAAGAATTCCAAAAGAGCAGCCGGCTCCTACCTGGAGGAGCCCTTCGACCCCAAAGTGCAGTTTCGATCATAGATGTCCATGTTCGAATGGTTCTTGCACTGAAGTGATGAAAAGCACCGGACCAAGCAAATAAAGATATCACCAACTTATGCACCAATGCAATGCGAGTGCCTAAGTGCTGTGCTGCCAAACGAATTTTGAGACACCGTCGCTGAATGTTGTCACTGACAATATCCGCATCAACACAAGAACTGGGGCGTGACAAATTGTATTGAATGCCAAGCAGTGTGAAAGTATCCGCAGGTACACCTACTAAATCTTTCTTCTTGCGCACCTTGGCAACCAGATGCGGTTTGGTGGCGAAGCTAGCCAATTTGTCAGGGTGAAGTTCGAAGCCGAGAATAGCATCGGCTTGCGCTCCCGCAGTCATGGCGTTGATGACCACTTCAAAACTTTGACAACCTTGTTTCCACATGGTGCGATCGTCCAAATAAATAGCCAAAGAAATCCTTGGTTCCTGCCGTTTGACAAACCTCACCCAAACTGTCATCAAAGCGTTCAGTAGCGCAGGGCTGGCTGGACAGCCTTGCAACAAACCCCGTTGAGCAATAACCGGATGAGGGTGATAAGAACCTTGCCAAGCAAACCAACGACGCTGTTCACTGTAAAAATCAGCGAGTAAATCACAAATTGATGAGGGAGCACCGAACCATCGCCACACTTTAATGGCTGTCTGAGGGCAAACTGAATCAAAACACTTGCGAACATCAGCTTTGCACCCGACCAAATCGACACGAGACTGCTTTGCCGCGCTGACAGCTTCGTAGAAACGTTCATGGACTTCCATGATGCCCTTGCCTGGTAGACCACCAAAAAGTTCGGGCGAAGCCCATTCCGCAATCCAAGGCTGTAATTTTTTCAGAGTGGCACTCATGCAAATACGCCACAGGACAGTGACAATGGCTAAAGGGCGCATGCCACCAGTAGCTTTTGGTAACAAAGCAATTCTAACATCTTTCCACATCGTAGGAACACAGCCATGTCGCAAGCAAGCATCCCAAAGAGCACCGACCTGATCCCAAAAAGCAATGGGAAGATTGCACAAATGGAGAGCTGTCCAGGCATCCATGCCCGGAGCCTTGTCCTTCGCTTTGAGCGCAATCCGAACCAATTCAGAACCACTAACCTGAATACAGTCATCCGGCAATGGATCGCTTGCAGAGCCAATCTGAGAGTACAACTGGTCCCCCAGATTCAAATTCGGAAGCGACCCTGGATTCCAATACCTCTCCCAATCCAATGCTGCGCACTTGGCCCTATCTGCAGGTAGAATGGGGCCATCAAAACTTGCAGTAGGACTGGCGGGCGGCACCTGTTTGACCCACCTGCCTAGTTTGGTGGCATTTTCCTGCACGCTGTCCTTCCACGCCTCCAAGCGTAACTTGGACGCTGCTGTAGCTTCTGCATTTGCCAATTCTAGCACTGCACTAACCAACCTGGGGTCATCCAAAGAGAAAAAAGCCAAAGAATGATGTAAATGAGGGCCATCACGAACCAACTTCTTCTCCAACTCGGGCAACGGGGCCTTTTGGTACTCCACCACTCTTCGTGCGAAGCGTCTGAGCTTGCGCTCTTTCACTGTTTGCAAAGAAGGCGCTTTTGAAGACGGAGGACTGGCAATTTGCTGCGGGCCCTGGCGCATAGCACGACCAGTTTTGCCACGTGCGAGAAGAAGAGATTCTGCGCAGTTGCTAAGTAAGGTCCAAGCAGAGTCCACGTTGCCTGTACTCAATGCATTTCCAAAATCGTCACATACTTCTTCCCAAGCACTTAGCCAAGAAGCTTCAGCAACCTTTTCAGAATGCAAAGGGGCACCAACTGGGAGAGTCCACGGTGTGGATAATGAACCAGGCACATGCAAGTTGTAACCCACCGCGTCATGGTCAGCCACGCCAAGATGTTGCTCCCTACCAGTAATAATTAACCGAGGAGTGCACAAGCCATAGTCAATGACCACACCTGTATAAACACCTGCAGCAGTTCGATGTGTACCACCTAAAACACGATCTCCGCAAACCAGCTCATCACAGGACCGCCACTGTCCAGTAGCCAAAACGTTAGAAATTGGCCAACAATGAATTTCCAAATTGAAGTCACCCATGATCACTGTATCTTCACCACAAGCAGCAACAAACTCGAACAGCGCACCCAGCGCACGGCTGGCAGCTGTGCGATCTGAAGCATGTAAGTAAACATTGATGAGAATCAACGGCCTTTGCTGAGGTCTATAGAGTTTGACGGCCATGGATCTTTCCACAGACACCATGTCGACAGGAAGGGCCAAGGCCTCAGCAGGCCACTTTGTTAGAACCAATGTACCACCTTCCACTACATTTTTCGAATTTCTTCCTTGAGGGCCAGGAAAAAGTTGCCACCCGCGTGCCTTGACGGCACGAGTCACAGCATTCCAGCTGTGATTGTTAACTCTAGTTTCTTGAAGACACAGAACATGTAAATTCTGGAGCTGAGCAAAGTCAAGCACACCACCCAAGCGGCCTCCCAAGGACCGTACATTCATAGTCCCCAACCGCATAGTGCTGTCAGAGCCCGTCATGGGTTCTGATCCACAGCGCCATCCTGCTGCAATCCCAAAATGTCCAAAGCTCGCGAAGCAGCTCGCTGTCTGGCACTTGGAGCCTGAGCCGCAAGAGGCACCAAAATATCCCTCTGGCCCTTTCGAAACTTAGTCCAAACCATTTTACGAGGACACTGACTTCCTGTAAGCCGTCTGATGTTGTTGACACAACGCTTGCAATGCACACAAGCAAAACGCACCGTAAAATTGGCAGGCCACACAATGGCCTCAATCTGATGCGTGCTGTCTGCTGCGGATCATCATTAGCAAAATCATAGCTGGGAGATCGTTGATCGGGAGAGACCGATCGAGTGTGAGGGAGCCCTTTCGACGAGGGCGAGAGGAACGACGTCGACGTCCTCTTGAGTCTGTGGACTTGGCACGTCGACGTGGAGGGCTGATGAGGGCTGCGTGGTATTGAAATGGGACGTTTGTTGTCCCGATTATTGTCCTTCGTCGGTGCTGGAGAACGTGACCGATGGAGGTTGAGATGGACCTGGAAAATTGGAAGTTTGTGCGACACTGGGAAGTGCCTGCGGTTGTGGAAGGGACGGAGGCATGGTGGCAAGTGGTGCCGGTGGAGGTGGTTGAGATTCCTTGAACTTCTTCACTTCTTGAGTGCCTCCCCCAAGTCCGCTTGAACGTTCATGCGCATCTTCTGAAGCATCTCATCAGAGTTGAATGGAAGTGGAGTTGGTGACGGCACTGTTGGTTGAGCCTTTGGTGAAGGTGGTTGAGCCTTTGGTGAAGGTGGTTCAGGGTGAACAGGCACCTGTAATGAATGAAGGTGTCTGTTGTGTTGTGGAATCAATTGTTGCAAATGCGGGCCAGCTGTTGATTATGATTAAGCAACGCATTCTGTTGTTGTAATGCGTTGATCTGAGCCTGTGTCTGAGCTTGAGACTGTGCCTGTTGTTGAAGTTGAGCATCACCTCCGCAAAATTGTCCAGGAATTGCCCTGGCCTGGAGGAACTGCCGTCGTTGACGGGTTCCACATATAGTTCCACGTCTGATCTGGGCCATTCGAAGAAGTGCCCATCCAGGCACGGGGGTTCCACGGATATGGAAACATGGCGAGGTGGGAAGGTCAGGTTACTAAAGGTACAACAGTTCAAAACCACATGATGCATCCACAAGACCGTGCAGATTTTCGTGATAAGGCTCGAGGCCCTCGGTTGTCAGATCAACCCTGCATTCAACCCTTGAATTAATGCACAACTGTACCGTACCAGAGCAACCAAAAAGAAAGTGGCCACACCTGAAAGGCATGTCCTGAAGCCTAAACCTGATCATGTGCCATAATGCGATTTGTCATGTTCCGTACTCGCATGAGCAGTCTCTCGAGCATCACTGAAAAAAGGAGGTTGTCGCAGCTCAAGACTACCACCCTCAAAGTTCCGAGAAAATGATGAGCCCCCAGTACAGCGGGCAGCTGTTCAACACCACGACGGGCGACAGGTGAAACCATGAAGAAAGGCCAACTGTTTCACTTTACTTGAGCGAATTACTAAGTTGAAAATTGTAAATTCAGAGATCAGGTCGGAGGATCGAAATTCCTACCTAGATAGGTGTTCCCCGAAGGGTTCATGCCACCTTGACGAATCCAGCATGAGTTTCACACTTGCTCAGAACTGTCATTGCGAATCTTGTCGTGGAATGCATCGTGCGTGCAAAAACAATCCCTTAAAACCTGACGGGAGTAGGTCACTGAGTGGAATGGAAGCTGACCCTTCCCTTTCAACAAAGCCATACCACTCCCAGTTTGACAGATTGCGAAAACCGTGCAGGAAAAGAGTGAAGTCAAATCAAAGTGTTCAAGTTTGGTTGGAAAAACTGCTTGAAAAACGACATGCCGGTTTTAGGCTTAGCCGGTTGCCATTCAGAGAAATGATAAAAACGATGCAGGTACGCAGAGCTGATCAGGCTCTGTATCACCACGAACTGACAGTGTCTTCGTTGGACCAAGTTTTAGTCTGCCAAAAAGGTGCTCAGCTAGGGCCGCTAAGACAAAAACTACCTGGAATACAGTTTTTCTGGGTCAGTCCTCAATTCCTTGTTTTCTGGCACCCTTGTCATGCCTCGCAAGGACCGCAGGATTTTTTGTTCACCAGCTGCGCGGAAGCAGAGAAGGAGCAATATGCCAAGACTTGCAAGAAGCACCTTGGAGATTCGGCAGGCTACCTGTATGAGCAGGTAGTTGACGATTGCATTTTTGATCTTTGCCATGGTGCTGGCGAAATTTCGGCTGAACTCGCCGCAGAGATTTACCATGCATGAGATGCCCGTGGCTTGTGGTCGAATTTACCACCGCAGTATACGGCAGTTGTAAGCACTCAACTTGTGGCCTGAAGAGCTGCAAAAATGCGATCGGATGATGATTTAATTCCAGGATTTTAATTTTAATGAACAAACATTGGGGTACAAAACCAATCCGTTTTTTGGGATGTGTCATCAACCATATAATGATTCTAAACCATCAAGTTTGAAAATTACTCACCCTCAAAATGGATGGTCTAATGCCTTGACATGAGATTTTTCTGGCTCCATCGCCTTACCATTTTCGAACAAACCCAGTTGCTGCATGTTGCTGCTATCAGTCTGAATCCACCAAAAAAATCAAAAACGTGATTCACCGCCTTTTCACAAGGCTCTTGCGCACTCTCTGGCCTTCAATTTTGGGGTCAAGCATAGCGAAAGGGTTCTTCACCGGAACCCATGTGCAATTTACAATATGGTCCATGATGTCCATGCCACTGTAGCAACATAGACAGCGAACAAAGACAATTGCAGGCAGAAATAGATTGTATAAACCCTCCAAAATTGGGGGTTTATGGCAAGTTTACCAAACAACTGAGTTCAGTGTATCCACTTGTAGCCGAGTTGCGCGGCTCAGAAGGTGCCGTGCGTTCGGGAGTCGTTTCTTACTTGTAAACCACCCAAAAAACTAACGGGGTGTCATATTGGGGCTTAAATTCCTCATTTTGGTTTCCATGTATGTACACCCATATACGTACATAGCTGTATATATATATATATATTGTGATTGGAGTCAGCACTGGTAGCTCAAAACTGAAAATACCTCAGATCTTCCCCGCTCAATCTGTTTTCCCAAACTGCACAGGCCGAACGATCTGAAGTCACCTGCAGCTGCTCCAAGGCAAAAGGTCTAAGGACCACCAAATAGTTGAAAGGACCTGCATGGGCTCATGGACAAAGACTGGGATTCTTTGTGGTTTCACACTCCCAAAAGAAGTTTCAAAACTTTAAGTGTCATTTTCTTTGAAGCCTTCTGCGCACGTTTGCAGCTAACTCACGGATTGCTGCTTGGAAATGCTCATCTCGCCCACAAAGTCCATCGTCTACATGTACCCCAAGAATTCCTGAAGGCCCTTTGGATTCATCATGGTAATACAAATATAGACAAGGGTCAAAAGGTGATGGGATGAAGTTGAGAGACCTGAGCGTTTTGTCCAGTTCAGTGAACCACAAAAATGGTGCATCTATCAGGCCGTATGCGGACTTGACCAGACGACATACCTCGTTGGGCTTGAGATCCATGGCAGCCACCATCTCGGGCACGGGTTCAATGGCTATGACTCGGTTTTCCTGAGTCCTCCCCTGCAGGAATGCAGGTTTGATGTCAAATGACATCAATGTCCAATGCATGGATGCAATGACCTGTGCTATCAGCATTTTGGACGTTCTTCCTAGAGTTGGACTGTCTCTGGGAATGGTGTCTAATTGTGGACCTTGATATCCCAATACGATGCATCTGGCTTTGGCAATTCGGCTCTTTCCACCATTGGCTTTTTGATCTGCAGGCTCTGTGACTGGTTTCCAAACATACAACCACCTACACCGCAACACTTGTTCAGGGGACAACTCATGTCGGAACATGCGACCTACGCTCCCAGTTTGAAGCCAATTGTTCACTTCTTTGGCCTTGGCGAACTCAAACTCCTTCTTCTCGGCTGGATCCAGTGTGCTGAGTTTTACCTCAGTTCTTTGCTTCTTTGTCGCAGTTGCAAGAAATACCAATTCTTCTTCGGATGGTTGATGGCTGACATGGCACACTGCATTCAGCTGATCTTTGGAGAATTCGAGTTCTGCTCTCCATGCGACATCTTTGCCGCCTGGACCAATACGGTTCTCATCGGCATCATCTATACTCACCAGGAGATCGCACAGCAGTTCATCACTGCTCTCATCAGGCACAGGGACTTCGTGAGGTTGAAGTTCAAGATTGTCATTCTGTGGATTGCAATTGTCGTTATTAGGACTGTGAGGAGTGGAGTTATTTACGTTATTGTCTTGAGAATGGTTGTCAGGTTCTTGATCAATTGTTCAGAGGACACATTACTGTTGAATCTTTGTTGGTCATTCTGATCTGTGAGGTGTGGTATTTCCTGTGATGGATCAGCACTGTTGAGCATTGGATTCGGAAGACTCACATCACTGCCTGATCCATTCTGGGGTCCTTCAACTCCAGGCAGTTGAGATGTCCTGATGGTTTGGATCTGGGACTCTTAAGGGAATCAGTCTGGCTTCTACGGCGCTCACTGGTCTAATATGCTCTGGTGCAGCATGGGCTATAGACCCCATGTTGTTGCAGAATACAGTGTTATTCCCATCTTGGATTATTACTTTAACAGGACCAATCCAAGACTCTTTGTTGATTCTGTTCTTCCAAACCATTACCCATTCCCCAGAACTGTAGGCACCCCGGTGTGGTCTGTCACGTCTTAAGGCAGCTCGCCTTAATGCCATATCATTGGCCGCTGCGTGGAATGCTTTTCGAGCTGTTTCACGTTTGGCTAACATGTCCCTAAACCTGATGCCTGGTTGATCCTCACTGTCAGCCTTGGCATGTGCTGGCAGCGTATATCCCCTACAATGGATCCAGGCACTCGCAGGCCACGGCCAAAGACCAATGTCTCTGGTGAATATCCTTGCTTCAGGCTACATGCATTCTTGGCCATGGTGCAGTGTGTCAACGCTTGTTGCAATTGCTGGTAAGTCGTGACATCGTGTTCAAGTTCATACTTAGCCAACATGTGCTGTAACACACCGCCATGACGTTCGATGCGGCCCAACTGCCAATGTGCATCTGGTGGGATCACTTGGCAGTGCACATTCATGCTCTGCAGAGAACTCTGTGGCAGAGTCAAGAAGCATCTCATTTGGTGGACCAGCCCAGTTGAGCCATCCTGTAGTCAGTCTCTCTTGAGCTTCTGCTCGATTGGGGGCAATTACCGCAGTGTGATAATTAGTTCCATAGTCGATGAAGTGATAGAAGTGAAATTCTTGTCCCTGTCTATTAGTCCACTTCACCCCATCCATTGCTACTTTATCCCCAAATTCAAGTTCCTCTTTGAGTGTGCTGGGCCTTTGCAATTTGGGACGCTGCTGCATTTGGCACACTGAGCACTTCAAGTCCATGATCCCCCGTGACAATTCTTGGGTGTATCCTCGCTGTTGAAGGATCTTACAAAGCTTGGCGGGCTCTGGGTGTCCTAAGTTTTTATGCAACCTAAGGGCTAGTTTTCGGTTTTCAGTGGACATTGATAAAAACTTGGGACCATGATCTTGGCTGATTTCATCTACTTGGCTTGGCATCAGCGATGTCTCCTGGGTTGTTGGACTTGGCATGGGCGACGGTGCCTCTGCTCTTATTTCAGGCACACTACTTGCTTGTGACCTTTCCAAGGTCTGGGATTGTGTCGCTCTCGCAGGCTCAGCTGGCTGAATTACTGCGCTAACATGATCTAGGTCATGATTGCGAGCAAACACTGTTATATTCAGGAAGCTTGGGTGTGATCTTCTCCACTGTTGTCTTGCTGAAAGGTACTTCCATTCTTCCCATTCATCCTCAATCTGAATTTTCTTCGTACGCTGGATAATTATGGCTCGCCGGAATGGAGCTTCATCGGGGACCATATCTTTTGGGGGTACGACTGTTCGCTCAGTTCCTTTGCATATCATGATACGAACCACTCTTTTGTCATGGAAAAGTGACTGGACATCCTCAAGAACTCTTGGATCATGAATTTCTTTCCTTCCAACTCTAGGTGCTTGTTTCATGATTCTGGCACAAATGCTTTCACAAAGGTTTGCGATGTTGACTTCCTCAGAGCTTTTTTCACGGAGGCGCCGCCTCTTGGCTGGCATCTGACTTGGTTCTATCAGCTCACTATTCCTCAGTTTTGCTCGTTTCGGCGGCGACTCAGCAAAGGCCCTGCCTGATCTCTTAGACAAGGCTGCAAAGACTGCTTCGCATGGGAAAGGCTTTTCCTTCACACTCTTTATGGATGTCAACACCTTTGCAACTGCTCGTGAAAACTTTCGTGTGTAATTCTCGGAGAATTCTGTCCTTTTGATACGGATGCCCTTGAAGCTGGTTTCCCCACACAATTGTTGATGGTCATGTTGCTTGTTACAATTACAAAATCTTCCATGGAATTGAGAGTAGAACTGTTCTGATGTCGTTGCAATCTCCATGCCTTTCTTGTACAACATTTGATTTTGTGGGTCTCGCATGGTTCCTACCTTACACATATCAAATTGGGCAGTCTTGCAACATGGGCGTGCGAAGCATGATAGATCTGGCAGGTTGCTCCCAATGCATGTGACGGCAATGGTCTTGTTGATGTCGATACAGCACAAGACCCAGGGCTAATTGATACAAGTGCTCATCACGTTCCTGCTGAACGTGTTGGGAGCCAGTTTCACTTCTGGATTCATTCAGGTGGCTCCAGGAACACCAGGGTCCATATTTGTTACAAGTTTTCGCGTTGTGCCTCAGCCGCTGCTAATCCGAATATCGGAGATGTCAGGGAAATCAACAAAGTTGTTCGCACCCTTAAAAGTCAGTATGTTGATGGCAGATTTTGGCCTCTTAAGGGTACTCAGCGTATCCTTGGCATGCCCGATGCTTCATATCGCAACAACAGCGACAAGTCTAGTCAGCGTGCTCATGTCATTTTCCTAGCCGAAGACCGCAAATTGCCTTCGAAGGGAACATACCGCAATTCCGGTTACGACAAGCAAGCATACCGTCTTAATGGTTCCGAATCAGCAACACGTGGATCGATCATTGACTATGAAAGTCACAAGATTACAACTACAACACAGTCCGCTACTGTTGCCGAATTAAATGCGTAATGAAATGCTTTGGTACATGTTTGTTGTTGCGAGCATTATGGGCCGACATTAGCGGCGAAATCGTTCCGATTCACATTAGGACGGACGCGAATAATTTAGTCACAACTGCTCAGACCACACATTTACCTGAACAAAAGGAGACCCATCATTTAATACAGATGTTGAGACACGAAAGTAACACCGGTCACTTAGACGACTTGAGTCACATTGCAAGTGAATATTGTCTGGCAGACCCACTTACCAAGTCGACCGCAACACCAGACCAACTAGTGTCATCGATTACAACTGGCAAACTTGAGAACGTAGACGTGCACCCGCCATTCCGGTCGTTACTGAAGCACAAAGCGTTTTTGACAACATGGGTCATTGAAACATTGCATGAACCACACAATGTGTTGACATTTTTCTGTGAAGACATTTCAGATTATGTGTTTGCCATGATGTACTTCGAGGAGTAAATTTTTGTCTCAAGAAAATTTGTGTCTGCAATCTCTCGGCTCACAGGGTTCGTTAACCATCTAAATCACTTGACACCGACCGTCGACGCTGAACCCTTGCACTGCCGGCACTTCTTGCCTGTGGCAGTTAAATTCTGGTATTGCCGGCACCTGCCGAGTGCATGCCACCTAAGTTTTCGCGACCAGCCAGAACAGATCGTTCCGCAACCGCGGACAGCACTCCTCGCGGATTCCGTACACCGCGTGGACAGAGACCGCTCCTCGAGGCGGACGTTCGGACTTTTCGGACAGACGTCGAGCATATGATGATTCCAACAAGGAAAACCGCACCCGCGGTATTGATGATGTCTTTAATGCAACTCTTGATTCAATCAGAACGAATAAATTTATGTTTTGCCCAATGTATTTTGCAAGTTCTCCGAAAACAATCTGGAGTCAGAAATGAAATTGACCATGACCTAGCTTTGCAGGATTTTTGGCAGGAAAAGGGGTCAAGGCATTTATCATATATTTTTCGTCACACTAATTTGCTGCACGAAGACGGCTCCTTGTCTTTAAACGAGATGTTGAGCCACATTGAGACCGCTCGTAAGATCAGGGCCATGCATAAGGACGGTCTCCAATTACTCAATCAGATCAGTGTTGCCGAAATACCGGCTAGTCTTCGTAGCAGAAATAACACCATTCGCTTCCTCATGCCATTGGCCCATGTCATTTGTGATTCTAACAAATCTCGAGCAATGGTCGGTTTCCTAACAACTGACAACTTCGCACCAGGGAAAATTCCGGAACCGGATACCTGGTTTAAACCTGCCGATTTTGGCGATGATGAAGCTCGACAACAACAAGCCGATTATCTCGATGGCCAAGATATTGCAAGTATTTTTATCAGATTTGAGAGTGGACATTCCAACAATACCAGCATTGAACATACTCCATTCCGTCCCGATGTTTATCCTCTCAGGTACCTTGTGCATGGCACAAACGAGAAAACCTTCCGTCGATCCGACGTCTCGGACTACTTCCCGGAGGAGCCAGAGGAGGACGGAATCATGTGCATTTTGCTCTTGATTGCCTGCTGACCTCAATGATTGACGCATTGCGTCCTGAGTCACATTGTATTTTGATTGCAGGCCAGGAGTTGTTGCCGACTTGAATCCCGTTATCACGGAGAGTCGATATGTTTTAACTCCTCACACTGTACCGTTGCAACGTTTTTGTGGAGTTTGGTCTTTGATTGACCGTGCCTGGATTGATATTCCGCCTGACGGAGAACTTTCCAGAATGAATGATTACAATTCCGATATTGACATTGCTATGCATATTTGCCATCATCAGTTTTATTGGGAAAAGAAACATGAAAATGATCAAAACAATGTTACCTGGCAACGCACTGATTATATGCACTATGTTACTGATCAAGTTTCCGATACAGTTATTGCAGCCAATTTTCTTAACAGTTTTAGACAGGCAAAAGCCGCACCGGCTAGGCCAGTCCGCGACACTTCCACTCCAAATGATAGACCTCGTGGCCCTCCGAAGACATCGGATGACGAACGCGTCGATCAGCTTCGCGCAGAGGTTCGTAAAAGGTTCGAAAAACACTTGCAGAAGGAAAAGACGCATGACGTCTCATCTGCATCGGAGAGCGAGCAGCCGAAGAAAAAGCCGATTCAGGCTAAGGCGATGCCGACGCCGCCGCCTCAGCCTCAGCGACCGCAGAAGGGTACCGCAAGAACGGTCAGCTCTGCAGCAGCATCCGGTTCCAAAGCATCCGCATCTCGAACTGCCGAATCCTCGGCGACAGATGAAAGGCGCAACCCAGTTAGGGGCTCAGCGGCCACAAGAGAAACATCTACCCAAGCAAAAGAACTTTTCAAGGATGCAGATGCTGCTAAGAAAATTTTCACTAAGTTTAAACAGGAAACTGAGGCGATTGAATGGTATCAACGTCCTACTGGACCTCAATGCTGTAAAAACTTTGAAACGTGTAATGCCGAAGATGCAATGTTTTGGTGCCACCCCTGTGGCTTTGCATATTGCCTTAATTGCAGTGTCCAAGGCTTGGCATGTGACCATCACATCATCAACTATTCTTCGGAAATTTCCTCAGATTTTTTGCCAGACAGCATTGGTTCAAAAGATTCTCCTTTTAATGTTGGAGCCATTATTGATTCTGTTCTTGCTGATTCCGCATACTTTGGAGCCACAAGAAGTGAACAAGCTCAAACGCGGAAAGAAAACTATGAGGACCTTGTTTGTCATTTGAAAAATGGCCAGAAACTTGGAAACTCCTACCTGCAGAGTTTTGTGAAGCATGGAATCGAAGATTACGACTATACTGGATTTATCTACAAGCTTCCAGGTGGCAATCGAGTGCCCACTCTGCAGGAACATTTTCTTGATGCGCAAGATGAAGCAGCCTTGCCAATTTGGAGGCCTGAAGTCTTTTTCAAGTATCCTGACGGCCGAGACCTGACAGAGAAGGAGATTGAAAGACTGCTTGAGCTTTTCCGTAGCTGCCTTTTGGGTAAGCGTGCCGTCCAAGGAGTGGCAATGCGTAACGAGCAAAACATCAACGACACCCAAAAGGATTCTTATCAGCTCGGTATTTTAACTCTTAATTTAGGTCACATCAACCGAGTTCCTTTTTTCGGAGGAAGTTCAAAATTCCCTTCGTGGGTGAGAAATGACCTTCAGTATCGTGCTCTTCCATATTTAGTTTTCCGACGCACTGCACACATTACATGCCTTTGCAAAGCAAGCGATGAACACGGCGGCATTGCAATTCATCAGCAGGTTGCCAGAGATCACGGCATGATTGGAATGGTTGTGCACCCAGAGATCAATTCTCAGTCGGTCGCAATTTTTATCAGAGGAGATCATTCAGTTGGAACTTTTATTGAATTGCTTGGCCACTATCAATGTGAAACTGAGAGTAAGAAAAGCAAATTTTGGTTACTTCATGGAGCAGTTTTTCGCCTTTGTTATGGCAAGAACACCTCAGGAAGTTCGAATGGCAATGCCTGATATCACTCCGAATGAGGATCTGTCAGTGCAGCCAAATCCTAGTCCGCTGGCCAGCACACAAAACACTCCAGAACATGCCCTTTGTGAAGTTGATGGAGCGATTGATGTCACGCAAGCAGAAATTCTCCCTGTTGCTTCGGGCGCAGACACGCATGATGTGAAACGCCTTCTTTTAGCAGAAGTCCGCGTTGCGGTATTCCACATTTCATCTTACGCCTGGACAAAAGCATATGCCGAAGCATGCCAGAAATGGCTGAGTTTTGTTGCATGTTGTGTTGAACACCAATGTGATTTTATTTCAGGAGATGGAAACCTATTTGCCCAACGCAGTTTCAAACAAGATGAGCATTCCGATTTTCGGACATCCATCATGATTGACATTCTTGAAAGATTTTTGCAGCAGATCAATTTGCACCGAAATCTTATCAACCGCATTATGTCTAACGTAGTTTCCTCCACAATGGCAAGTGAGTACATTCGAAGCATGGAAGGCAAAGAGGCCAACTGTGATTCTATGATTTTAATTTCCTTATTCTATGGTAAACAGATTGCCGTTTCCGAAGCTCGAGGCAGGGAAGATTCCGCATCTGCGGATGGACTTGTAGGCTCAGCTTTTTCCGATGAAGTCATGTTGAACGATGTAGAACAATTGAAGCACCGTTTGCCATATGATATGGGTCTTGCAGAAAAAGATTGTGCTTATCATTCTCCCTTGTTGACCTTTGCACAGCTGAAAGCTCTTAAAAACATGAGGATCAGGTCAAAAGAATCCGAGGACCGGAGACGTAAGCGCTGGGGAGGACTCAATGAGAGATATAAAGAAAAACGTGATGATAGAAAAATTGAACGCAGTGAACGCAAGGACAGTGTGCCGCCTTTGCGGCGAGATTCCTACCGAAATGTTGGTGAACAGAGATCCCGTTCTACCAGCCGCGTTCCTAGCAGAGATGCACGTCGTCCACAGCCGCCACCGGCGCCAGTTCGACAGCCAGTAACGCCACCAAAAACACCACCAAAAACGCCACCGTCACAGCTACGTTTTAAAGCCGCTCCCAGCTTTTTGCAACCAGCACCAACCAACCGTCACATCTCCGGTCAAAGCACCACTGGTACCGCCTCCGCGGTCTGCAAGATCACCAAGTACTGATCCACTTGTTGCTTCACGTACCGTGGGAATATCTGGCAATACGCAGCCTTGGCGAGAGCGTGAGCAGCGCCAGAATACTGCTCGAGGTCGTGAGTGATCTCAGACCCCGGTTGAACGCAACACACGGACACGTACCGAATCTCGGTCAAGCTGGACTAACAGGAGTCGTCCTGCCGGAGTTCCTGGGCCACCGCCGCCTCCGAGCCGCATGTCGGGTTCGCAGTGGCTAAACCAAGGCTACAGAGAGCCTTCTTCCAGCTCAACTTCGTACCGAAATCCCGGTCATCCTTATCAGCAGCCTTATCATCGCACAAATCCAAGAAATTACAATGTTGAATATGTTCCTGGTTATCAAGTTCCACAAGACAGATGGATCCGAAAGCATGATGGCCAATGGATAGATTTGCTTCCGCAAACGCCTGAACAATCGATTTCTTTTCACCAGCCTCGCAATCAAAGAAAAAACAATGAGCTGTTCCTTTATGGATACACTTTTGCCTCGAACCTGTAGGTACTTCAATTGCCAATGTGCCGCATTGCGGCCAGCCAGTAGTTGCCTGTAGCTTTTGATTTTTGTCTTCGGACGTTTCACAGCAGACGTGCTGAGCACTTCTTGTGACAAATAGCTGCATGTTTCGACACGAAGAAAATTTGTGTCTGTTTGTCATTTATTTTTGTTCACGTGTCTACACAATGCTTTCATGCATGTTGACATGTTTATCATGTATATTCAATTCATTTCCACTGCGCCACTTCGCTGGCTCAAGACTACTGCATTTCCGCGTAGAAAAGAGTGCAGCTTGTGTTGTTGACCACAAGGGTTAATCTAGCATCCAGGGCTCCCTCAATACGGGGAAAACTACCTCACCCCACATCACCCCACCACACCCCACCCCACCCCACCGGTAGCTGATCATGAAAGAGCAGTGCAGTGCCTGTGTCTGCAGGACAGCAAGAAAGATGATGAGGTTGCTGTGCCTGTGTGTGGACAGGAACATGAACGTTATTACCCCACCCCACCCCACACTACCCCACTGGAACATGAATGAGAGATGATCAAGGCGCGCAAGTGCGTGACATTTTGCTCGTGGGCGCGCAAGTTAGTGAGGGCGCGCAAGTGATTGAAATTTGGGTGCACAAGTGAGGGGTTGGCCTAAAGGGACCCATGTCCCAGCCCCGTGTCCCCACTCGCCCCTAAACCCACCCTATGTCCCAGCCCCGTGTCCCCAAGTGTTACCCTAAAGGTCTCATTCCACCATGCTGGTCCCCTAAACCCACCCCATATCCCAGCCCCGTGTCCCCACTTGTCCCTAAACCCACCCCATGTCCCAGCCCCGTGTCCCCAAGTGTTACCTAAAGGTATGATTCTCTGGTGCTCTAAGTGATCCACTTTTTTGGTGCTCTAAGTGATCCCATGGTGCTCTAAGTGATCCGGTGCTCTAAGTGATCCACTTTCCGGTGCTCTAAGTGATCCCTTAACCCAAGGGAACCAGGTTTACTGTTGTTTAATTTAATAAAGTATTGGATTGGCGTTGAAATGAAACCTTGCTGGTGTGTAGGTGGCAGTAGATAAATCAAATGTGCATGCAAGCAACATCAATGTTTTCTTTTCGATGCCGAGACAAATGATGTGAACCCTTTTGGGAGAAACCGGATTTGGTGGCTATGTTTTGTCGACGGACCCATCTCTGAATTTTAGGCGTGAAAACCCGTGAATTTTCACCCCCAAAGTAGTGCATTGAAAAATCACATTGCCAAGAAAACAGCAATACCCATTGTAGATGGCGGTGGATTTCGCGGTTTTGGCTCCAAAGTTCCAATTTTCCCATTTGGAACACACATTTTTTTCGGCGGCAAAAAAAGTGCGAAGCAGACAACGGTGAGTGCGAATCATATCAAAAACTCACAATTGAAAAAGTAAACATGGGGTATACAACACAACAATGATAAGTGTATACAAGTGGCGCTCAAAAAGTAGATGACAAACCATAGTGGTGTTTCACTCAACTCCATGAAATTTAAACGTTGAAATGTTTCCCATCTTGGACATCATTCATGACCTTGTGCCAATTGGGATGTCACAGCTAGGAATTAACCCACCATGTCTAACCAGCTGCAACCAAGGTTTGTTGAATCTGTCATTTTGTGAGTTTTCTGTCACATTTTCCAACCTCAACTGCAGTTGTTAAAGAAAAGTGAATGACCACGGACCGAGATTTTCCTTACAATTTGGCAATCCAAATCAAATTTCTTGCAAAAAACGATAATTTCAATCGATTTTGGGTCTCAATTTTGTTGGTTGCAACCCGAATTATACGGGCAAAATTCAAATTGCATGTGCAGTAATTTTTTTTGCATTTTTGTTATGTTATAGGTGGTTTTGAAAGCTATCAGACCCAAAACTAGGTGGAATTGGAAGGAAAATCTCGGTCTGAACATTGGAACCAGTGTATAGCGGCGGCATGTCCTGGCTGGGAGGCTCAGAAAACAAAACGTCCGGTGACCCCCTTGGCATGTGACAGACACAAATTGGGATTGGAATGTTGCTTTACAATCCACACAAATATCAATGTTGATATACAAATTAAATCAAAACTTTGATATTTACACACATATCAATATATCTAATGCTAAACCAAAACAAAAAGCAGAGATATTCACACACATATCAACAAGTACAGGGATTCACCAATCGATTGATGAACCCCGGGATGTTTTTTTTGTTTTCGGGCGGGTGTGTACCATTTGAACAGACCCAGGGTTTATTTTTCCGGGGTTGACAATATAATATGGATCATTTAGTATAGGAAAATATGAGAACATACTAAACTTCATTAACGCCCATAAAACTAGAATAATAAACATATTAAAATCAAAACATATCGAATGGCAATTCGCTTTGTTTTTTCCATGGCAATTCGCTTTGTTTTTTGGGTTCCTACAGGTGAATTTTTCACCGATCATCAGGTGGACTGCGATCTCGAAATGGTATGGTTCAAAACTATTTACCGTATCATTAAACTATAACCTATATACATATTATATACATATTAGTATTGCTAAACACTCTTTACCCATTTTTTTTTAAAAGGGTGATATACCAGTTTGGAATGGGCATATATTATTTAGCACACACCAATTGGTGGGTCCATTGACAGCCTATTTTGCACTGCACCTGGCGGGATGTCGGATGCAATTTTTTTCTGGTTTTCACATAAAGGATCGATGTAACATTGATTTTACATGTCTGTTGGGTAAATTTGGCCACATGATCGACTTCAAAAAAAAATGGTGGGTATCGGTATAGGACCCTCAGATAGACTCAAACAAATCAAGTATTTGTGACGCTCAAAACGGATGTGACATTTCTCGTTTTGAGTCGCGACCTGTGCGGGAAGTATTGGGATGACCCCCAAATCAACGGGTTTTTCTTTTAAACACCCAACATTCTTTGGATGAATTTGGGATCCCCCACTCTAAGAACATATTTGTATATATGATTATACAGTTATGCATGTATTATATTTACGCAATGTTATGCATATGTATCTATTATACTTTGTACGTTTGTCCCAAACCACAAATCCTATCAACTTCAGGCCTCATGCCCCGTCACCCCGTTACCCTTCCAAGGGAATGGCGTAGCAATTCCTGGCATGGCTGGGAGAATCGCTGGAGTTGTTCGAATAACTGGAGCCGATGGCAGTCTGATTGGTACGACAACCAAGGTCCAGGGAGATTAAGTGCAGGATTGCGATTGCTGTGGGGTTTGTTTCGGTTATGCCTTGTCAAGTTCAAAAGATGAATGACATCTAAAAATGAACTGCTGGAATCTCAACGAACGAGTGCCTTAGGTTTGATCATGTTTCCATGGCCACTTTTTGGTTTTTCAGAAATCCGAGTTCCTGCAAACTGTTGCTGATTTGTCAAGAAAGATACACATACATACTATGGCCCATAGTACATGCCGGCTATGCAAGAACTTCAGGTATAGTGGTTATCCAAGTACTAGTCATGATTTTGTAGGACTCAGTACTTCTCCCAAACTCAGTTGCAAGTTCTTCTCCAACGTTTCTTTTTTTAATGTTGTCGTCAGGGAACACGACCAAAATCCAGGTGGTTCCATCATTGGTTCAGGTGACTGGCCAAGCTGGGACAGCATCTTGTCATTTCGCCTGGGAATGGAACTGACAGCTGCGGATGACCATGCCAGTGGCTGCTGAAAAACGCATATGTATTGAAAAAAGGAGTATATATAACATGCATACACACAGATAAAAAAAATACATGTAAATATCTAGATCTAAACATATATATATATATATATATACGTGTGTATATATATATACGCATGTAGACCCTTATATTTGTAGGATGTACACTTGGAGACACAGTGTATCGCCATCACCAAGGTACAAACCCAGACAGTGGTACACTGGCGGAGAACCAAAGTGTCTTGGCGGAAGATTTGTAGAGGGAACTTTCGGAGAACCAAAGGCATATCCCATTATATCCCATTATATTCCATCTTTTTTGCCTCTCGAATGGACATTATAATGGGATCTCCCAATGGGATATAATTTCATTATTGGGTATACTGGGATATAGTGGATCATTGATTTTTTCATATGATTTCAACGATTTTGATATTGTGGGCCATTGGCAACAGGCGATTAAATCATGACGAATCATAGGGTTTCGGGGTACCAAAAGAATGATTTTTGTTACCCCAAACACTTTTGGTACCCCCCATCACTTCCTTGGGCAAGCCCATGTTGGTTATTTTTGCTGTTTTGTTGGAGGGTCAGGCCCAACATCTGATGGTTTCTCGCTGAAAGGTGCTCGCTCCGCCGAGGCCAGTGGATTTCATGGATGCATGAGCTTTCCGTTTTGATGGTAGCCCTCATTTTAAGAAACCCCAAGATTTGCTGGGTGAAACTAGATATATAATATGATGAAACTTGAATATTGGAGATTTCCAGAAAATCAAACATATCTTCAATTTGCTTATCAAAAAGATCATATAATATTCTCTTTAAGTTATGGTGAAACTGGATATATTTTTTCAGGGCTTCACGCCGATGCCAAAAAAACACAGATCCATTGCCCTAAAAACCATCCATTTTTTTGGTGCCTAATTTTGACGTACTGCATATCCATGTGATGAATGATGGTCTTGATTCAGCACTTTGGTTTGCGACTCATCCAACTGATTATTGGAACAATAAGAATTGACTCATCCATCCATTAAGATGGCAATTTGCGGTGAAAGTTCACCACTCACCTCCTCCTGCACCTTCTGCACCTTCTGCACAGGAGCTTGGAAGGAAATCTGTCCGCGAACTGCAGCAGCTTTGTGGGGAGCATCGCCTCAAGAAGACTGGGAAAAAGGCGCCCAGTAGCTGACAGTAGCTGACAGCAATGCCCAGCTGCCCAGCTCATCCTGGGGAAAAATCATTGGGGCTCAATTGACGAAGGATATCAAGAGCTGTGATCATCAGATTGCGCTGTTTTGACAACCTGGCATTTTCAACAGCATCGAAAGGTTGAAAGGATATCATTTTCAACAGAAGCGGAACTGGTACTTGGAATCTTTTTGATACACTGGCGAAATGTCAAGAGGGAAAGCCCCCCCAGGCCCTGGCTTGGAGCATTCCCAAGATGAAAGCCAAATGTTGGCATATTCTTGGATTAGATCCCAGCTGCAATCCACTGTATCCGCAGGCCGACTTGGTCCAACGCCTTCTGGCAACCAACGACGGAGCCCTGCCCGCGCTGCCCGCGCTGCCCGCGCCCGTGACTGCTTCTGCGCGGTCAGCCACCCTGGCCTTGCCACCGAGGAAGAGGACCAGGTGGCAAACAGCATGAGTTTCTACTGAAAGTACGCTGTCGGTGAAGCAACATTGAGCCAGAATAGTTCCATGATGATTGTAGATACTGGAGGTCGCCGGCATCTGCCACGCCGCCCAAGAAGCTGCGGGTGACTTGGGAAGAAATGGGGACATCTTGCACTTATAATGATTAAACCATCCCAAAACAAGAGATTTATGCAGCCCCAAAAGTCAAGAGGTTTTTAGTCCGGATCCTTGAGCTGTTAAAGGCTGTGGTCCAATGTCACCATGAAACAACAGAACTGGATCCAGAGACTGGTAAATGGTATATAGATTCATGCGTGTTTTTTTTGACAAAACAAACGGAGGATGATTTCATATCTTTCCAAACTCTAAGTGAACTTTTTGGACCTGTGGTATTACCACAAGACGAATCACAAAAAATGGCCCTGAAGGCAGCGGCGAAGAGCCTGACGAGTGCGGCCCTGGCGTTGCCGGCTGCGCCGAAAGCCAAGAGTTCGCCTGGGAAGCACACGAGGCGAAACGCGCGGATGTGTATTCCAGTTGGTATTCCTGGAGTTGCTCCACCCTGCGCTAAACACAAGGGGGGGAGAAGTGGAAGTATCTCTGTAGATGTTGGGAGCAAGCTTGTTGAACCTGGGGTTGTTATCTTATTACTGAGTAGTCAACCAGGTTTAAAAATCGCATACCAGCTGCGAGGCACAAGGTGGGTGATATCAATCTGGAAGCAAGTGCTCGAGAAGACTAATGATGACTAATCAGAAAGAACAAACATGTATCAAGCGATAGTATCACGGACCGTTTCCCCTTTTTCAACCACCTCAACCACCTCGTGTGAATGGAACCTTCTCTGGCGTGAAGCAGCAGAGATTAAACCGCTTCCCACAGGTTGCCAGGTGGCTTTCAGTTAGCCTTGAAACCAACTATTTTTATGGGTTATAACTTAAGTTATAACTGACCATAAATTGGTTGACTTACTGACTTACTGACATCCACTGGTATTTGAGGCCATAATTGGATTTCTTTCACACCAGTATCTTGCTTTGCCTTTTGGCCTGTTTCTTGGTAACATGCCCCTTTCGGGTAGGACACTCCTAGCCACCTTTGTAGGTCCGCTGCGGCGTCATCTGACACCTTGGTGGTGAAGGCATGCGACTCTTGACCAACATTTGTCTCCCAAAAACCCATGGGTTTTCCCTCTTAAGAATGACCAGATACATTGGATGTGAACCATCCAGCCATCAGTTTTTGTGATTACAACAAAGTTGCATTTTCCTTCAACCAAACTGGTGAGTTCATCGAGCTCATCAAGACTTTCCCAGATGCTGCAAGTTATGCTTGCTGTGGTCACATGTCATTACTGACACAAACAATGAAACAAACTGCTGTTGCCGGAGGCAATTTATGCAATGAGAGGTATTGCCATTGCATGCTATTGTTTAGCAATGGGATATAGATGTAGGTTGCCCATGCAAAGGAAATCTCACTTCTCAGTCTGTCCATTGGCTACTTGAGGATGGATCAAACATATTTTGGGACGGGGAACATCGATTTCCGTACAATTTAAGGATTCACCAAGGTACCAGGGTTCCCATGACCACTTGATTCAGGTTGCTTGTGAGTCGGACGAGTCCAGCTGGCGCAGAGAGCTTGGCGTTCCTGGAGATGCCACCTTTCAGCAAATCAAAGCCGCATGGCGTGTCCTGGTTGCAAGGTGCTTGGGGGAGGAGCCTTGATTTTTGCATCGCAACAGACAGGATCCAGACGGCGCTGAATTTTGGAGACCGTCATCAATCAGTTTTTGCTGGTGCCAGCATTAGTTTTATTGATTCTTCTCATGTGGGAAGGGATACGTCCAGAGCTTCCAGGACGATTAGCGCTTCAACATCATCCTGACAAAGGAGGTGATCTTCAACGGTTTCAGAAGCTGCAAGACGCTTTTCAGAGCTTGGTAAGCGTCATCTCAGCACCTTGGCATCGATTCAGCGACACCACCTGATGCTGAGCGCCTATTTGTTCCACATTGGGGCAAACAGTTTTCATGGGGTGACTGGTTTCCTGCTGATTCCCCCAGAGAATGGATGAGCATGAGTGAAGGATCCCAAAATGGCATGAAATGGCCGGGTGAGCGAAAGTCTTCTAGGTTCTTGACTTTGGGACGTGAAAATCAGTGCAACTACCGCTGTGACACCTTGTTGAATTTATTTTTGCTGACTCTTCCCACCCAGGAAGCTGCCACCCAGAACGAACGGAACGAAGCTGCAGAAGCCCAACTGGCTGCCCGGTGCTTCCTCTACGATATCATTGAAGGCACGGGCACAGAAAAGTCTTTTACGCAGAGGCTCAAGGCCAACTTAAAACCATTTCTGGAAAAACTTTCTGGGATTCCCTCTCCTCTGTGCGCAGGAGCGAAATCGTGGGAGCATGTGCTGCGTGGATTGGAAACCGCAGTCTTGGAGTACCTCAAGGGCATGCTGACGTATGAGCCTTGGCAGCAAGTTTGATGCTCGGAAAATGATGCAAGATTCTCATGCTGTATCTGCCCCAGCTGAGCTTGTCTGTTGACTAGTTTTTTCTCGGGTGGTGACTTGAGAAGCATTCTGGGATGCCTTTCCTGATGCCAGGAAACTACGGCGAAGCTTGACAGATGGACGAAGGCTGGCGCCACTGGAATCATCAGCCAGAAGACCGGCTACAGGGTCAAGGCCCAACAACCTCAAGGATGTTGCACATGTTCTGCGTGCATATCATTTTCCAAAAACCCAAACTGTTTTTGAAGGTAGGCTGGCACGGCTGGTACGTGCTGACGTCAGTTGGGCACTCAGTGGTTTGCAGTGGAACAGAGGAAACACTTGATGTTGATGTTGATGTTTTTGCACCACCATGCTAGTTTGCATGCCACCATTGGCGTCACAAATGCTCAGGCCGTGACGTCGCTGGAGGAAGCGCTGTCATGGCACGAAGCCCTGGTTTGCTTGCGGGCGAGGTGCATGAGACGCGTGGAGGCTGAAAGCAGCACAAAGCCTATGAAGGCAGGACTTGGCTGTGTTTGTTCTCATAAGTGTGCGTGGTGGATTTTCAATTTGTGGCTCTTGTGTCGGGAGGTCTCTGAGCTGTGGCAGATGCTGCAAGATGGAAAGTACACCCTCCCGCCTGCGCTGTTGCAATTCAAAAGCGACAAGGCGCCGGCTTGGTTGCTCCAAGGCATTTGGCGTGGAGCGCTGAAAATCTACTCTGCACCCATCTCCACCCTGTTTTCCAGGTGCAGGGCCGCCTCCGGAAATGGACGCAGCAAAGCATGAGCGTGAAGACGGTGAAGATGCAGCAGAGTTGCAGTTTTTACTCATTTTTCAATAACAAGACGGGAAGAGAACCTTTGGGCAGACGCGTTGTGTGAGCCACCCAGGCACAAGGAAAGCATGGACAAGGCGGGCGAGGCTGAAGAGCTTGAAAAAGTCCGACCCTTGTCAACACATTGAATCGTTCCGGGTTGCCCCATCAAAAGTTTCCTTGGGGCATGGTGCTCTGACGTTCGTCGGCTTGTAACTGCAATGTTTTATTATCTTCCCCACCATTCATTGCTTGATTGAACCAATGAGCAGGGCAGAGGGACTGGCATACAAGAATATGTGCATATACACAAAAGCACACATATACATAGATATGTTTGCAAAGAACCACATGTATGTGTAGTATTTTTTCTATATTTATATATACACGTAAATTGACGTATGTTGATTCTCAACGCACATGAGCGCGTTTTCTTTTGCTTTCGCGGCACAATCACATGCTGTTGCTGCCGCTGTCATTGTTGCCGTGGCCACTCACATTGGCCAGGGCCTGAGATGACTGACGACTTTAGTGCATTGGATTCAGCATCGACGCAGGGAGATGGTGACAAACATGTGGGTGTTGGGGACCATCCATTGCTGCTTGAAATTGTGTCGTTCATTACCAAACATGCCAAGTGTCAAATGTCCTCACAGTTCCAATTTGTGAGCCAGATCCCATTTTGCACCAGTGCAACTGGTTCAGGCCAAGAACGCGGTTCAACTTGTTTAGTTTGGACGGTTCGGCGACCCAGAGGGTGAGCAACTGAACGTTGTGGTTCTAATATGCGGAAAATTGTTGAGGGTATGTTCAGTAGGGAGAGAGTTTTCGGTTGAGATGAGATTCGTGGAGGCATGCGTTCACATATGAAACAATCACTATTCGTCATACCTCTCAACCAGGTTGCTGGCTCCAGCTTGAACTTCACCGTTTTTTCAGGCCACTTTCTAAGAGGGACATGTAGGTAGCCATGAGTGCAATTGAAGCAGTTGAAAGTTGAATCACATGGCTGTTTCAATATATTTCAACATGTTTCAATGATAGTGATGACGATTGTGATTTTAAGATTTCATACGGCACAGTTGCGGTCACAAGATGTTGCAATTTTGCACATTGTGTCTCTTGACCCCAGGATGTCATAGTTGCGGCTGAAGTGCCTGGAGAAGGTGTGTTGGCCCACGAAATTGGTGACTACAGTATCCCCATGTAATGCAATTGGTCTATGATATCAGATATCATATAATTTTTTGCCTCAAAATTGAACAAGATTGGTATAGTATGTATAGTGACTCTTCCGTAATTATCCCGTCAGTTGCGATCAAATCGAAGATGCCGTGATTTGGTGAAATCAAACGGCAAACGGCATTCTATGGAAGCCTGCTATGCCATGTGTGCCCATGACTTCCCCTGCAAGAACGTTTGCCTTTTTGGTTCAGCGATTTTTAAATCCATTTTCCTAAGAACTCCTAACATTAAATACACCCTATGGCTTGGTGTTGGATCTATTCATTTTGGGATCCATACCTGGGGTGAAAAAAATCATCTCAGGGCAATGGATTTTTTATAGGCGTTTGTATTGGGCTAGGTGGATGATCCTGTACTCGCAAGAGGATGAACAATTGATTGTACATCAGTTATGAAGAGCTAAAACCACCCCTTCCATGGCACTTACCTTTTTTGCAGGTTTACTAAAATACGGATACCCCCAAATCATGATTAATATTCTCCAAGATTATGAAGTCTCACATTTCATTCCAGCAGAGCCCTCTTGCTTCTCCATCTCCTTTCCAGGTGCGTGAAGATTTTAGATCGTTGGGACAGCCAGTGAAGGCACAGTGCACATCCGCTGATTCTTTGGTTTCTTAGATACATGGAGGATAGAGGTGGGGATAGGTGAGGATTTCAGATTCTCCAGATGAGAATTTGGTGATTTACTGTCTTTACTGTTGAAAGATCCATTTTTCTCGATGCCATCCTGTTTTTTGGGGTTGTATTCCGTATTCCCATTGCTGGCTGACCCATCCTGCAACATGTCCCGAATGTTGAAACATCCAAGTGGATTGCGACCACTTGGGGTGCCATCCAAGGGTTTGCAACCTTCCTTACAAATCAAGATTGCAGGTTATACTTCCATTTTTGTTGGTTCAAATAGCTATGTACATGTTGATCAGTTGTGCAAAGTACTTGCGTCAGCAAACACGCCAGATGGGTGCTTGGTTATGATGCACCGTACCCAAAAATAGCGGTCACCAAATTGATGTGGTCCGATTTGATTTTGGGGGTGAGATGGGGCAATTTTATGCACATTGCCGGCGTTCATGTACAATGCCAGGGTATTTTGGAATTCGTGGTAGGTATTTTGCGGAATTGAAAGCGGACTCATGTGGCTTCCCATGGATGGCAGGCACGATTGGCGTACACTACACCTGAGATTGTTTTAGTTTGGACATGGGGATCCTGGGGCACTGAGCTGCCTAAGAAACCATGGGTTGTCATATGGTCCTGTGACTTTGGGATTAAAGGATAGGTATCATAGGTGAAGAGATTTACATCTGTAGCTGCAATATCAGCACGAACAGATCTAATAAACAGACACATGTATGAGTATAATCAACAAACATGGACATAACCACTACTGGTGACATCATGTCTATGAACGACAGTTGACGAGAATGAATCTCTGTCTTGTTTAACAGGGTAGCGACTGGTGCAGCCATCATTATCCACGTTCTTTTGAAAGACAGTTTCCGCTCTCACATAGCTGTAGGTTTGGCCTTCCCCAGAAAGTTAGGATCCGAACAGTCTTGGCTGAAACAACTGAAATCCAACTGACCTGACTTGGCACGGGTGACCAGATGGCCTGCAGAGGCCTGTTCGAGGGTGCTGGTGAAACAATTTCCACTGAGAAACTTCAACCTTATGAATAGCCACCAGTATGATTGGCAAAGTCTTGAATCTCTATCAGTTGGAGGCATACATGTTGCTTGCCAAATTGCGAGCTTCTTGAAACAAGACATCAGGTGCGGTGCAGCTGCTGCAGCAAGGAGTGCCACTGAACCAGGCTCGGCCGCGGCAGTGTGAAAGGCATCAAGTAAATGGAATGACACAAGGTTTACAACCAACTCAAGGGCTGGAACCCTGGAACCCTGGGCCATGCTGTTGCCTTGCAATAGCCGGGTGAGTTGTGGATGAGATTTCACTGACATTTGTTCTCACTTGAACATGTCAATGGGATTATCATATATGTATATATACTGCATATAGATCCATATATCTTTTAGAAGAATCAGATTGATGGTTACAGTTTGAATTACATTCTTGGTTTGCTCTCACTTTTCCAGGTGGCATCTCTTCACGGCCAGCCTTGGCAATGCTGCCAACGAGGGGTGCTATGCACATACACACCCAAATATGTACATAATACAAATAAGCATGTAAACTGAGTTAACTAGGCACATGAATTTGCAGCAAGGCGTACATACACACACATATACAAATAAATATATACACATACACATACATATTAGGTCAATACATACTTATTTGCTACTGTGTGTAGACGTTAGAGGTTTAAAAGATAAAAAACGCAACTTGGGGATAAACACAACCAATGAACCACTAATTGGTATGGTTGTACAAGTGCATTATACATACATAAACATCACTCTTTTCGAGGAATTCTTGAGTATGTTTCCGGGCAGTTGGATGACCGTTGGGGTCGGCGAGAAAGGCGCTCTCTTCCAAACCTTGGGGTTCCATGTCAAACTTCAGGAGAGTATGCCATGACAGACAGCACTTCGTCTCTGATTGGCATATCATAAAATCGATTGCGGGCCAGCCATGAAATCCTGCGTTGCACATGTTCGTAGCACACCTTTGTGCTGAACCATAGCCTGATTCAAAGCACCCAATCTCCTGGTTCTAGTTGAAAGTTGAAACCTTTGTTCAGAATGAACGAACGCGACAAATTTCAATTCACGTGGTTTGCAGTGACTCGTTTCCTGAAGAACCTGAAGCCCGAGGAGAGAAGCTGAAAAGAAAGAGCGAAAAGGAGAAAACGGAGCACCGGAATCGGCTCTCAAAGGTGAGACAGGCAACCTGCAAGGAGCTGGAGCGTCGGAACTCTCCAGGACTGGGGTCCGATGGGTCGAGTTTAGGGAGTCTTCTAAGATTCGTTGCACGTAAACCACCAACACAAGGCCAACGTTACATGTCAAAGTCCTCACGGGTCTTCAAAATGGCTCTTCTACAGTAGTTCATTCTTTTTGTCTTAGCATTTGCAGCTTGTTGCAGGCACAGCTGCCATCGAACCTGAGCAGCCGAAATTGGCTCTGCCACCCGGCCCAGAGACTCAGCTGCAAGTGATGGCTCCGCTGGTTATGATTTTGTGTTTGTGCCACGGGGAAACATCAAAGAGGAATCCAGATGGTGGTGCCATCCATATATTCACCACTATAGGTGAGAACAAATCATGTTGAAAAGCTTCATGGCGGGATCCTATGCATCCTGTTCCTTCTGATTCTGAGGAATTCTCAGGGGCCAAGCGGGATGAGTGCCGTGCCAAAGCCGAGGGCATTGCATCCTACTTGCTGAAACAAGATGGAGCGCCAACCGATGAGGACGTTCTGCAGGTGTTGCAAGCCTGGTGCTTCGACCAGAACAGGCTTCGAGCACACTTGTCCAAGGACAAATCCAAATGGTGTTCTTCCGACACGTTTGGACTGACTGTGATGAATGGATTGCACGTCGTTGGGAGCACTGAGCCCTATAGAAGCTTCCAAACCCTGCTGGCACAGTGGATTCGTGCGAAGTGTCCTGAAGCGGTATTCACCACCATCGTCATCAACCACAACTTCGAGATTGACCGTCACCGGGATTCGAAAAACGTTGGACCAACAATCCTTCTGGCTGGAGGCGATTTTACCGGAGGTGGTTTGCGGTTATGGCTGGGAGACGGTGACAAGGTGAAACTTCATGACCTGTCTGTGGATGATTCCACCGTGGTGCCTTTGGATGAGCTGAAGTACACAGCCTGTCTGTTTGATGGGAACAAGGCACACGAAGTGCTACCCTTCGAAGGTGATCGCTTTAGCATCATGGCCTATACGGTGAGGGGTTTCCTGGATGCTACTGACAGCGACAGACATGGCCTTGAGGCTATGAGTTACAACTTTCCGACCCACGTGACTTGGAAGCACTGCTGCCAGTTTTCCCTTGTGCAGTTGCGTCGGACGTTCAAGAGAGGCTGCAGACACTCTGTTTATTTGTTGTGTTTTGACCAGGAAACCTTGTGCAGACTCCGTCGCACGATGGAAACCGTGCCTCGGCAGTGACACGTATTGGCTAGCACATATGTGGGACAAACTTTGGAAGCAGCATCTTGGCAACTATTTGGAACGCATTCTGCAGGTATAGCAGCTACCGTATAATAACTTACGCCTGCGTCAAACTTTCTTGGCCCCAGCCAACTTTCTTTGAGAAAGGAGGCTACTGATGATTTTTGGACATTGGCCAAAAAGTGATGCTGCTGGCTGCGGGTAAAACTTCCCGTGCTGATGAGATGTCGTGTCAAACATTGCATGTTTTCTCATGAAAGCTGAGGCGGAGCAGCCGCAAACTCGTCCCCATGATGCGGTCTGAGGTGTGCGGAAGGGGGGCACTTATGATGTCCAAACGTGTCCAATTTTTTCTTGCAGTTTAGTGCACCTCTGTTTGTGTTTGCGTTTTGTCGCGTGGTTGTGCAGTCTTGGGTCAACATGACAAGCATTTTTTTTTCTTCATGCAACTTGTGCAGGACTGGCAGCGAAAAGGTGTGCCAGTCGGAAACCCAAGTGGACATATTTTTGATTTATTTTGCTAGCTTGTGGATTGCAAGTACAGGTTTGGACAAACCGTGTGGTTTAATGTGATTCATGGTTGCAAATCCACACCGTTGAAGCGCACCAAAACCTTTCTTTGGTCTCTGCAGGTGTTGGCTGCAATGGCATCCCCGTTCCAGCTTGACATCACCGTACCATGCCCCTGTGAGTCTGGACATTGCGTTTGCTCACAGAACTCTCCCATTCTTCAAAATAGTGACTTAGACACGCAGGAATTGTGCCAACTGACAATTTGTTTTTGAATCAAATCATTGGCACGGCACATCACGGCAAATGCAGTGCGAAGGGTCACAGTGCACCAAAGTGGATTTCTTGACGTGGAGTAGTTTTCCGTGCAAGCACCATTGAACACGACTTGTGAATTTGTCCTTTTCGTGTCATGGAACTTGCAACATTTTGCGCATATTTTTGAATGTTTGTCATTCTGAGTGGGTTCATGCATGTCCGTCAATTCAAACAATCAGACATAACGCCGAGACCCACTGCAGGGAGCGTTTGAAGGATTCTTGCAAGTGTCATGATTGAACCCATATTTTTTTTTATCCGTGCATTGCGCATCCAATCCAATCTTCATCATTTGTGTCAAATTTGAACAGATGGTGTGGACAAATAGGCTGAGATTGGATGCGCTGCAAAGATTGGACCATATCCTGCGGAGATGTTTTCCCAGAATTGGGATGAATCATGCAGCAAACTCAGTGGATATGGTGGAAACATGCCAGCTTGTTTGTTCGAGACTTGGAGGCAGAACAGGCTGCACAGAAGGCGGCTCGATCTGTAAAGTAGGTTGAACACATGGGCATTCCAAACACTTGAGAGTTACCCAGCACACAGCTCAATGATTCATGTTGATGGGGAAAAAACAATGTTCGTGGTATCACCTTCTTTCGGACGACATTTTCTTTTGTCGGGTTTGGCCCAAGTGATCGTTGATTCTATGCATTTGCGAATTGTGGGATTTCCCCAAAGCGGCATTGAAAATTCTTTTAAGTGAATTCAGCTCAGCCCTTTCGTAGAATTACAGGTTCCCCCCGGTTTGCTGGCAACTGCAAGTGAACTCAATGGTGGACATGGTCAATTCTGAAGATGCAAACCATCATCATCCTTTTCGGTTTGAATGCACGACAACCCGGACAGGTGTAGGATTGGAATGAACTTTAATCTATCATAATCTATCTGAAATCAGAATTCTCCTTCCATTGGTCTGAAGTTTTCGGCCCCATTTCTTCTCGGCTCCATGTCTTTTGATCACAACCGTGCTCAGCCACAAATCAGATAAGAATTTTCTTGATTTTTGACCTGGACCTGCAACACATCAGGCATGGGTTAGGGTCATTTATTAATACAGCCTTATAACATCTTGAAGAAGTAGCCTCAAGTCGTATGGATGTTCAACATCTTGAAGTTGTTTACCCACTGAATATGTGCCCTATGGAAGGACCAACATTCTTCAAATTTTTCCACAGTTTCTGAATGCGTTCGGAATCTCGTGTGGGGATTCTGATATTTCGACACCAGTTTGCGAATGATAAAAGTCACGTTGCTGTGATTGCAGTCCCAATTTATCTCCAAAACAGTTCCATGGTTGATTGATTTTATTGAGATCATGTCCCCAGCCCTTCCCAACACATCCAAACAGCGGAAGTTGCGGTCAGCGGAGATGCGATGAGCGCGAGCTCCCGAGCTCCCGAGCTCTGAGCGCAGTCTGGGACGAGGACACCAGGGATTTTTGAGTTCGTTTGAGATATAGTAAACGCCAATATCATGCGAATCATGAAAACAATGGGATTATGGCTTTTTGATCATTGGCAGCAACATTTTCTGGAACATCTGGGGGACTATGTCCCCAGTGGAAATGGGCTTTGCAGCCCAGGGAAAAAGATGAGCCTGGCTTCATCCCAGCGCCGCAGGAAAAACTCACTGCGGCAGCTGGTCGAACGCCAAGCACTGCGCGATTGACGAGTTTCGAGAGTCGTGGGGTGAGGATTTAATCAGGGATGAAATTAGTCCGGGATGAGGACACCAATTGACATTGATACCAATTGACATACTACTAGTAACACGAATTTTCATCATGAAAAACAACGGGATTATGACTTGATTATCATTGGATATCACTGGCAGCAAATTTTCTGGAACATTCCCATCATCTTTCAAGCACTATGCGGCCCACTGATTTTGGACAGGTCAACTGCATTGAGAGAGAACGATTTCCAAATTTTCCGTTGAGGCTCAGTATTCGAAGAGAAACCCGGGTCCACCTTCCCTGTCCCAGAGAGATGTTGAGGCCCCCTGTGCAGGGAGGAAGTGCTTCCAACCCCAACAGGTATCCTTTGGTTGTGAAACCTGGTGATAGGACATCCTGCTTTTACAGTTGACTTTCCTATTGAAACATTGGGTTTTCACGGCCAGGCTACGCTATTGGAGGATGTACATTTCAGAAATTGGATTAAAATTATAGATGATCATAATATGACTTAACACAGATTTTCTTTCGTTTTGTCTCTTTAGAATCCTGTAGAATCCTTTATAGGGTTCACGGGTGAAACGAACTCAATGCCCATCATTTTGCTGTCAGTCGAAGAGCTGCAGGACTTCTCGGCCTTGGTCCTAGACGAGCGCGGAAACCAAGCATGAAATATTCTTGATGACGGATGTTCCATCGTCTAGAATATATCTATAGATCGATATATAATATATAATAATAATATTGTATATAATACATTTGAACATCCAGTGTTGCTATTTGGACATAGCTTGCTTTCGAAGTTCTGCAAAGTGGTTGTGGTTCTTTCACCGTGTGGGCCGTGTTTGCTGCGTTGGTTCTTTTGGAGGTGCTGCCCAATTTGTGTCTCCGTAGCTTCCTTTCAAGACGGACCTGCACTGCAGCTGCATTATGCGGTGCCACTTACCTTGACATGAAACCCTGGGTAGCCAAGCGCATTGAGAATAAAGCAGGCAAATCTCATGTTGCGCAAAAGAAAGTCAATGATAAATGATAAATAAACCATCGACAAATCTGTGTATTGTTACAGACTGCACTGAATTCGTGCCGCTGGACAGCGCAAAGGACTCGCTGCCTCATGTCGGTTTCTGTGGATGTTCCTGGACATGGCAATTTCGATATCGCACTGACTTCTTCGAGCACCGCTGCTGACATGATTTTTCTTTTACGCGAGCGTTTGCCAGACAGTCCATGGCATGGGAACAAGGTGCTGTCAAGTGGGGTCTGCCAGCTACAGTGCGATGACATTGTGGAGGCAACCCGCCACAGCACTTTAGTCTTGACAAACTACTCAGAGATCACCAACCAGGAGAGAAACCTGCAGCTTTGTTTCTTTTTCAATAGGTAATGCAGACCATGCCAAGTAGCAAATCACGATTAGAAACTAAATGCCAACAAGTACCAATTGCGACAAGTGCAGCAGTGTGATGGACCGATTCATTTTTTTGTTTTGGGATTCAGTGGTTTAAACGCATTTCGAACGTGGCTTGTGAGATCTACTTGATAGTGGGGGAACAGTCGGCCACTGAACAGGCGCCTTTGTGCATTGAGACCATGTGAAACAAAGGCAATATAACCAATAGGATCAAATAGAATAAAGAGAAACCGTATTTAAAAGTCAATCGTTTGAAATTCAGAGATTGCAGGCCCATGATTCCCATGATTGCACCTTTTGAGGGTACTGCACAATGCTTTTTGAATTCCATTCCAATTTCATTTGCTGCAATTGTTGGTGGACCCGTCGAAGGAGGCTTTCTGCATCGAAGATACTGCAGAGCGAGGGATCACGCGCGAGCAATTGGCGAAGATCGTTGCTTTCATCTCCAAAATGGCTGACAGATGGTGCGAGACTTTCGGAGAACAGTGTGGGACAAGGCTGCAGTTTGAGACCTTCAACTTGTATCATGCGAATCACTGGATCATCAAACCAGCCACCGAAGCCTGGATCTGTTGATGATGTGACAAAACATTTTCCAATTGGAGGAATCTCCTGTTTTTCTTTTTTAATTGGCCCCATTATGCAGAATCCCAGGACGGCTATGCGAAAAAGGGCTGCAGCATGGTAGAGCTCATGGCGATTCAAGTTCAGAGACCTCATTGGTTTGTGTCACATGCTTGGATCGAGCCTTGGATAGGCAAACCCTCAAGGTTGTTTGAGATCGTGTTATTGCATTGTCTGTCAGCAACAAGTTACTTTTTCCGCTAATAATTCACATTCCCCTAGAAGCCTTGGCTGAGTTTTGGACTTGTTTATTTAGGACCCTCAATAGGATGCTGTATCAAAAAGAAATGAACATCGAGCGTAATGATAGATGAAAGTCAATGTATTGCTTTGAAGCACGTCCAATTTTGTGTTGGGCAGATCTGTGAGGAGCCTGTTTGTAAGTTTCTGGCCTGCTTGGAGCAGCATGCTCTGGTGCGAGAACTCTCAAGCAGTACATTCTATTGGGTCTGTGCATATGCCAATAACCAGCACTGCGTGGAAGAGGATATCAAAAGCAACCCACGCAGCACTTCATTCTACAGAGCTATGCAGATGTCTGAGGGAGTTCTTTTGGTGCTGGATTCAGCTGGAACGCCTTTCGATCATAGCTACTTCCTGTGATCGATGGCAAAGAGCTAGCTGGGCGGTTTCGACACTTTCAGGCACCACTGTTCAAGGTGCCGTGACTGGTTTTGAGCAAACACCTGCTGCAGGTGAGCGTGCTGCTCTTCTGCAAGCTTGTTTAGCCTCTTCTGCAGCTAACAGACCGGTGATGCTCTTGATTGACAATCAGGCTTTGGTGCGGCGGCTTCAGCGAGGCATTAGCACTGGCCGTTGGGAGGGTGACTTGCCGCTTTTCTGGCAGCGGATCAGCGGCTTATTGATTCAGGGCACTGTTTGCACTTGGATCCCTTCTCACAACAAGGTGCCTGACTGGACACCACCAGATGGTTGGATTGATGTTCATCTCTGCCGCGTTCTCAATGCGACAGCCGATGCTCAGGCAGGTGAGGTGTTGCGTGACTCACGCTCCATGATCGCTGCGGCTGTGCAGCGACATCAGCGAGCCGTGGCTTGGGCTGCAGCAGTTTGGCGTCTGCAGAGGCTACGGACTTTACCTTTTTGGCAAGTCGTACTTGATCAACAAACATTCCTTGCGGAATGCTAGCTGGCGCACTGTGTTTACTTCTTTTTTTTTCAGGCAGGTTTCGCTTCCTTTGAGTTTTGCTTGGAGAAGTATGGGAACTTGATTCTCGCAGATGGCATACTATGGCGTCTTAACTACTTCACTTCGGTGAGGAGCAGGTTGACGTCCGCTTACAACAACAACAACAACAACGCAGCTATCTGGACAACCTCCGCGCGGTGGCTGCGGGTCTATGCATTGCTGATGGGCCTTGGCAGTGCTTAGAAACGAATTGTTCAGATGTGGTGCTTGCAAGTTTCGATTTGCTTCAGAAGATTTGGGCTGTGTCTTCAAAAGAGCGGAACGCATTGATGCATGCCATGCATGGCAATGGTGCAGGAAGCAGAGCAACAGCTCGCAAAAGGAAACAGAAACAAAGCAATAACCAAGCAAATGGCTTCAATTTGCAACAAGCAGGTGAGATTCTCAAACTACTCTCTCAGCTTTTCCAATTGTTGGGACTCGGGGGTGGCGGTGGGAATTTGCTTCAACAGCTCAGTGCTATGATGGGCCATGGCGGGTGTGCCAAACCCAAGAAGACTAAGAACAAGAACAAAAATAAACAGGGCGGTGATGGTGGTCTGGGGGATTACGGCCAAGGGGGTGGTTTTTACCCTTCTTCTCCTCCTACTCAGCCCCCGCAGAATACTTCGAAACCACATCCTAAGCAAAAGGCGGACGTCCAAAAACAGCCACACACAGAGCAGCAGCCCCACAAAACGCCCAAGACCTTTGCTGAAGTGGTTCGAGCCAACAATGCGTTTAAGCCGGTGTGGAGCCTGCGTCAGTCAGACTGGACGGGGCCCATTTTGGGCTTTGATGACTTTTGTGTCGCACTGGATAAGCCTGGAAATATTTCAGCTACAGTGCAAGTGAACTCGGAAGAGCAACTTGAGGAGTTGCAGGTTTTGCTGAAAGGCGATTCCCCTGATATCAAAAGAGAGCTCAACATCACAGCTGTGATGCTAGCGCCGAAAGAGGCCAAGCAGACTGAGGAGGATCGACCTTTGCGGATGGTGCCAGGAAAGATCTCGGGCAAGGTGCAGCCCAGGCAGGCGTTTGTGATCCCACTTCAAGGCCAAGGGCCATCACTCAAGAGAGCTGCCGTTGTGTCAGCGGCTCCTGCAGTGCAGCCTGAAACTGTTGTAGTGAGATTAAGTGTTGATGCAAAATATTTGCAAAACAACGAGTGGCAGAGCATCCAGGCCAAGCCAAAGGCAAACGCGCAGGCTTGGTTGCATCGGCATGTTCCAGAGCATGTTGCGGACAAAGTCTTTGATATGTGGGCGTTTCAGCAAGAAAGCATGAAAGGCGGAGGCAAGCCAGTGATCACTGGCCTTTTACGCATTGAGCGAAGTGCTGCCAAAGCTCTTCTAGGCTGCTCAGGCAAAAGTACCTGGTTTGTGGAGCCTTTGCAATGGAACAACTCCGTGATTGAATCTTGCGATGTTGAGTGGGTCAAGAAAAGTTCGGAACTTGATGGGCCCAGCTACTTGCAGAAGGTTCAGTCCATGGCTGGTGACCTGGGCATTGCCCGGGGATGGAATGGACTGGGAGTACGTAAGCCCAGGAGCGCCGAGCCTCCTCCTAAGGCCAGAGCTTGGCGCGTCACTGGTGTTCCGCGAGATTGGGCGGCTAGTACCTTGACTCAGGAACTTACACGTGCTGGCCTGACTGAACTCAAGGTGTTGTCCCGGAAAACTGTGGGCAAACAAGTGGAATGGTGGGTGCAGGCCAATGCTCAAAAGGATATGGATTTCATTGAAATTCAGGCTGGCGAAAAAGTCATTGTAGCTGTTGAAGCTCCAAGACAAAGACGGCAGAGAACACATACCATGAAACTGGCTAGCAATGGAAGGGTCAGTTATAACCAGAGCCATGCATGGCAGGCGATTGCCACGCCTGCTCCTCGCAAATCTTTCTACATGGGAACGCCAGTCAAAAAGCCAGTGACTATTGCAGGGGCTGAGAAGGTTCCTGCTGAGAATTTGGACGAGGACAAGTCGGACGCAAAGATGGACAATGCTGGAGAACCCGCTGGGGCAAAAAGAACTGTCAGTACTCCTGAAAAGAGTCCTCCGGCCAAGCGTGTTGCGGGGGAACCCAAGCCCCCTCACAATATGAAGGTGAAAAGCATCCCTGCTGACGGCAACTGTCTTTTTGAAGCCCTTGCTCAAAGTTTGGGCGGAAAAACAGCCAGGAATGTGCGTGCAAGCGTTGTCACCCACCTGACCAAGCACCAGGGTCGTTACAAGCCCTGGTGGGACGGCAAGGAGCCAACAGAGGCGGAGAATGCTTGCGAATCATGGGAGAGCTATCTCACCATGCTCTCAAAGATTGGTGCTTGGGGCAGTGCTCTTGAAGTTTCTGCTGCGGCTGTGCACTACGATCGCCCGATCATTGTCTTCCAGCCTCGTGGGGTTCCGGAGATTTACAATGGTCGTGGCAAGGGTGGTGCTCCCATCGCTTTGTGGTTTCGTTCAAAGCACTATGAACGACTTGAAGGTGCTTTCCCTCCTGAAGTTTTGACTCAGGCCGCAAATGGTCCAATGCAGGGCAACAGAGGTGGAGGATCGGAATGTGGCGCTACTTCAGTTGGTGCCACCAGATTGTCAGCTTTGCCGTCACTGGTTCATAGCAACAATAAACGTGGAAGGTGTGCTAGCCCCGCGCCCGCCTCTACTTTGTCAGAGCAGCGCAAGAATTCTTCTTCCCCTGCGGCTGCTACTTCGGGTCGGGGTCCGTGCACGCCACGTGCAGCCAGTGAAGGACAAGACGCAGCCAGTGCTTCGTCCAGACGCACTAAGCGTACTGAGTGGACATGCCCTTTGTGTGACTTTTCCACTGGGGTGTGCAAAGGATGGGTTGACAAGAAGAGAGCTCATATCAATGCTTGGCATCCCGATGAGAAGGAACAGTTGAAAATCGGCTTCAAAAACACGTTGCCTGCGCTGTCTGCGGTCAAGAAGGGAGGAGTCTATAGCTGGAAGTGTCCTGTTTGCAAACTTGGCTTGTCCGCTGATCACAACCTCAAACCTGGCCAAGTGTACAGCGTCATCCGCAAGCATAGGGAAGACAAACATCCTCAGGCGGATGCCAAGCTCTTCCACAAGGACAGCAGCTTCAGACGGGAGAATGCTAGCAAAGCCACGCGCCAGGTGCGTGCAGCTGCAGTGGCTCGAAGGTTGCTTGGCTTCAAGCGTGGCGATGCTGGAGCACATGACCCCACTTTCGTTACCATTCCAGCCACAGGAAATGGCAAACAGAAAAGAGTTGGAATGTCTTACGTCATTTGCAAAACTTGTGGCAGTATGGCTTTGACAGCGAAGCGTTTGGCAAAGATTGCTTGTGAACAGTATGCTTCCAGCAAAGGGCCCAAACGAAAGCAGTTGGTGGAAAGATTGCGTGCGTGCCTCAAAAATGCAGACATCAGCGATGACCTCAAGAAGGGTGCCCGCACAGTTTTGGAAATCATCGACTCTGGAGCATTTCGCACCACTGATACTGCAGCAGACAGCACGCATCAGATTGAGGCCATTGTGTGGCCTGCCAATTTTACGGTGCGTTTTGCTTGTGTGCATTGCAAGCGTTGTGTCAACAACATCAGACGGCTTACAGGAAGTCAGTGTCCTCGTAAAATGGTTTGGACTAAGTTTCGAAAGGGCCAGAGGGATATTTTGGTGCCTCTTGCGGCTCAGGCTCCAAGTGCCAGACAGCGAGCTGCTTCGCGAGCTTTGGACATTTTGGGATTGCAGCAGGATGGCGCTGTGGATCAGAACCCATGACGGGCTCTGACAGCACTATGCGGTTGGGGACTATGAATGTACGGTCCTTGGGAGGCCGCTTGGGTGGTGTGCTTGACTTTGCTCAGCTCCAGAATTTACATGTTCTGTGTCTTCAAGAAACTAGAGTTAACAATCACAGCTGGAATGCTGTGACTCGTGCCGTCAAGGCACGCGGGTGGCAACTTTTTCCTGGCCCTCAAGGAAGAAATTCGAAAAATGTAGTGGAAGGTGGTACATTGGTTCTAACAAAATGGCCTGCTGAGGCCTTGGCCCTTCCTGTCGACATGGTGTCTGTGGAAAGATCCATGGCCGTCAAACTCTATAGACCTCAGCAAAGGCCGTTGATTCTCATCAATGTTTACTTACATGCTTCAGATCGCACAGCTGCCAGCCGTGCGCTGGGTGCGCTGTTCGAGTTTGTTGCTGCTTGTGGTGAAGATACAGTGATCATGGGTGACTTCAATTTGGAAATTCATTGTTGGCCAATTTCTAACGTTTTGGCTACTGGACAGTGGCGGTCCTGTGATGAGCTGGTTTGCGGAGATCGTGTTTTAGGTGGTACACATCGAACTGCTGCAGGTGTTTATACAGGTGTGGTCATTGACTATGGCTTGTGCACTCCTCGGTTAATTATTACTGGTAGGGAGCAACATCTTGGCGTGGCTGACCATGACGCGGTGGTTTACAACTTGCATGTGCCTGGTTCATTATCCACACCGTGGACTCTCCCAGTTGGTGCCCCTTTGCATTCTGAAAAGGTCGCTGAAGCTTCTTGGCTAAGTGCTTGGGAAGAAGTATGTGACGATTTTGGAAATGCATTGAGTACAGGCAACGTGGACTCTGCTTGGACCTTACTTAGCAACTGCGCAGAATCTCTTCTTCTCGCACGTGGCAAAACTGGTCGTGCTATGCGCCAGGGCCCGCAGCAAATTGCCAGTCCTCCGTCTTCAAAAGCGCCTTCTTTGCAAACAGTGAAAGAGCGCAAGCTCAGACGCTTCGCACGAAGAGTGGTGGAGTACCAAAAGGCCCCGTTGCCAGAGTTGGAGAAGAAGTTGGTTCGTGATGGCCCTCATTTACATCATTCTTTGGCTTTTTTCTCTTTGGATGACCCCAGGTTGGTTAGTGCAGTGCTAGAATTGGCAAATGCAGAAGCTACAGCAGCGTCCAAGTTACGCTTGGAGGCGTGGAAGGACAGCGTGCAGGAAAATGCCACCAAACTAGGCAGGTGGGTCAAACAGGTGCCGCCCGCCAGTCCTACTGCAAGTTTTGATGGCCCCATTCTACCTGCAGATAGGGCCAAGTGCGCAGCATTGGATTGGGAGAGGTATTGGAATCCAGGGTCGCTTCCGAATTTGAATCTGGGGGACCAGTTGTACTCTCAGATTGGCTCTGCAAGCGATCCATTGCCGGATGACTGTATTCAGGTTAGTGGTTCTGAATTGGTTCGGATTGCGCTCAAAGCGAAGGACAAGGCTCCGGGCATGGATGCCTGGACAGCTCTCCATTTGTGCAATCTTCCCATTGCTTTTTGGGATCAGGTCGGTGCTCTTTGGGATGCTTGCTTGCGACATGGCTGTGTTCCTGCGATGTGGAAAGATGTTAGAATTGCTTTGTTACCAAAAGCTACTGGTTGCATGCGCCCTTTAGCCATTGTCACTGTCCTGTGGCGTATTTGCATGAGTGCCACTCTGAAAAAATTACAGCCTTGGATTGCGGAATGGGCTTCGCCCGAACTTTTTGGTGGTCTACCAGGCAAGGGCATCATGGAAGTCCATGAACGTTTCTACGAAGCTGTCAGCGCGGCAAAGCAGTCTCGTGTCGATTTGGTCGGGTGCAAAGCTGATGTTCGCAAGTGTTTTGATTCAGTTTGCCCTCAGACAGCCATTAAAGTGTGGCGATGGTTCGGTGCTCCCTCATCAATTTGTGATTTACTCGCTGATTTTTACAGTGAACAGCGTCGTTGGTTTGCTTGGCAAGGTTCTTATCACCCTCATCCGGTTATTGCTCAACGGGGTTTGTTGCAAGGCTGTCCAGCCAGCCCTGCGCTACTGAACGCTTTGATGACAGTTTGGGTGAGGTTTGTCAAACGGCAGGAACCAAGGATTTCTTTGGCTATTTATTTGGACGATCGCACCATGTGGAAACAAGGTTGTCAAAGTTTTGAAGTGGTCATCAACGCCATGACTGCGGGAGCGCAAGCCGATGCTATTCTCGGCTTCGAACTTCACCCTGACAAATTGGCTAGCTTCGCCACCAAACCGCATCTGGTTGCGAAGGTGCGCAAGAAGAAAGATTTAGTAGGTGTACCTGCGGATACTTTCACACTGCTTGGCATTCAATACAATTTGTCACGCCCCAGTTCTTGTGTTGATGCGGATATTGTCAGTGACAACATTCAGCGACGATGTCTCAAAATTCGTTTGGCAGCACAGCACTTAGGCACTCGCATTGCATTGGTGCATAAGTTGGTGATATCTTTATTTGCTTGGTCCGGTGCTTTTCATCACTTCAGTGCAAGAACCATTCGAACATGGACATCTATGATCGAAACTGCACTTTGGGGTCGAAGGGCTCCTCCAGGTAGGAGCCGGCTGCTCTTTTGGAATTCTTTGGGTTCTGCAAGACTACATCCGATGTTTGCGCTCCAGTTCACCGCCGCCCGGGCGGAATGGAATCGGCAATGCCGCCGTGCCCAAGGGTTGCCTGCAGCTACCTCGCCTGCTCCTCGCTGGAAAGCAGTGCTCAAAGATTGGAAATGGCGACTTGACGATGGCCTGTGGCACACGCCTGCTGGGATTTTGAAACCTGGGTGGATGTCTTTGAAAAGCTTGCAAAAGGCCGCTATCCATTCATGGCTCGTTGGTTTGTGGACTAAAGACACCAAAACGGATGGTCGATGGCCAAACGGCAAGGAGCCGGTTTTCCTTTTTCAGGCAAATGCAGCTTTAGGCATGGATTACTACAGTCGCAGGGTTTTGACTGGTGCTGCAGTGGATGGCAGGGTCACAGAGCGCTTTGGTTTGCTTTGAGTTGTGAATGTGGATTGCGGTCTCCTGATCGAGAACATCTCACTTTTCACTGCCAAGCGCAGCCATGGGATGGTGAGTTCAGGAGCGCTACTGAACGTCGTTTGCTGGTTCCACTTGTGGATGCTCCTCCTGTGTTGCCTTTTTCCAACATGGTTGCAGATCCTGCTTTGGTTACTTTTATTCAGCAATTCGATCCTCTTCAGCGACCCACCTTGGGTTTGGACGGCAGTTGTATCATAGCTACTTCCTGTGATCGATGGCAAAGAGCTAGCTGGGCGGTTTCGACACTTTCAGGCACCACTGTTCAAGGTGCCGTGACTGGTTTTGAGCAACCACCTGCTGCAGGTGAGCGTGCTGCTCTTCTGCAAGCTTGTTTAGCCTCTTCTGCAGCTAACAGACCGGTGATGCTCTTGATTGACAATCAGGCTTTGGTGCGGCGGCTTCAGCGAGGCATTAGCACTGGCCGTTGGGAGGGTGACTTGCCGCTTTTCTGGCAGCGGATCAGCGGCTTATTGATTCAGGGCACTGTTTGCACTTGGATCCCTTCTCACAACAAGGTGCCTGACTGGACACCACCAGATGGTTGGATTGATGTTCATCTCTGCCGCGTTCTCAATGCGACAGCCGATGCTCAGGCAGGTGAGGTGTTGCGTGACTCACGCTCCATGATCGCTGCGGCTGTGCAGCGACATCAGCGAGCCGTGGCTTGGGCTGCAGCAGTTTGGCGTCTGCAGAGGCTACGGACTTTACCTTTTTGGCAAGTCGTACTTGATCAACAAACATTCCATGCG
This sequence comes from Cladocopium goreaui, assembly GCA_947184155.2. NCBI lineage: Eukaryota > Dinophyceae > Suessiales > Symbiodiniaceae > Cladocopium > Cladocopium goreaui. Next base: position 71,014 of record CAMXCT020002209.1, read on the forward strand.
GAATGCTAGCTGGCGCACTGTGTTTACTTCTTTTTTATTTCAGGCAGGTTTCGCTTCCTTTGAGTTTTGCTTGGAGAAGTATGGGAACTTGATTCTCGCAGATGGCATACTATGGCGTCTTAACTACTTCACTTCGGTGAGGAGCAGGTTGACGTCCGCTTACAACAACAACAACATACTACGCCTTTCGGCAGCTATCTGGACAACCTCCGCGCGGTGGCTGCGGGTCTATGCATTGCTGATGGGCCTTGGCAGTGCTTAGAAACGAATTGTTCAGATGTGGTGCTTGCAAGTTTCGATTTGCTTCAGAAGATTTGGGCTGTGTCTTCAAAAGAGCGGAACGCATTGATGCATGCCATGCATGGCAATGGTGCAGGAAGCAGAGCAACAGCTCGCAAAAGGAAACAGAAACAAAGCAATAACCAAGCAAATGGCTTCAATTTGCAACAAGCAGGTGAGATTCTCAAACTACTCTCTCAGCTTTTCCAATTGTTGGGACTCGGGGGTGGCGGTGGGAATTTGCTTCAACAGCTCAGTGCTATGATGGGCCATGGCGGGTGTGCCAAACCCAAGAAGATTAAGAACAAGAACAAAAATAAACAGGGCGGTGATGGTGGTCTGGGGGATCACGGCCAAGGGGGTGGTTTTTACCCTTCTTCTCCTCCTACTCAGCCTCCGCAGAATACTTCGAAACCACATCCTAAGCAAAAGGCGGACGTCCAAAAACAGCCACACACAGAGCAGCAGCCCCACAAAACGCCCAAGACCTTTGCTGAAGTGGTTCGAGCCAACACTGCGTTTAAGCCGGTGTGGAGCCTGCGTCAGTCAGACTGGACGGGGCCCATTTTGGGCTTTGATGACTTTTGTGTCGCACTGGATAAGCCTGGAAATATTTCAGCTACAGTGCAAGTGAACTCGGAAGAGCAACTTGAGGAGTTGCAGGTTTTGCTGAAAGGCGATTCCCCTGATATCAAAAGAGAGCTCAACATCACAGCTGTGATGCTAGCGCCGAAAGAGGCCAAGCAGACTGAGGAGGATCGACCTTTGCGGATGGTGCCAGGAAAGATCTCGGGCAAGGTGCAGCCCAGGCAGGCGTTTGTGATCCCACTTCAAGGCCAAGGGCCATCACTCAAGAGAGCTGCCGTTGTGTCAGCGGCTCCTGCAGTGCAGCCTGAAACTGTTGTAGTGAGATTAAGTGTTGATGCAAAATATTTGCAAAACAACGAGTGGCAGAGCATCCAGGCCAAGCCAAAGGCAAACGCGCAGGCTTGGTTGCATCGGCATGTTCCAGAGCATGTTGCGGACAAAGTCTTTGATATGTGGGCGTTTCAGCAAGAAAGCATGAAAGGCGGAGGCAAGCCAGTGATCACTGGCCTTTTACGCATTGAGCGAAGTGCTGCCAAAGCTCTTCTAGGCTGCTCAGGCAAAAGTACCTGGTTTGTGGAGCCTTTGCAATGGAACAACTCCGTGATTGAATCTTGCGATGTTGAGTGGGTCAAGAAAAGTTCTGAACTTGATGGGCCCAGCTACTTGCAGAAGGTTCAGTCCATGGCTGGTGACCTGGGCATTGCCCGGGGATGGAATGGACTGGGAGTACGTAAGCCCAGGAGCGCCGAGCCTCCTCCTAAGGCCAGAGCTTGGCGCGTCACTGGTGTTCCGCGAGATTGGGCGGCTAGTACCTTGACTCAGGAACTTACACGTGCTGGCCTGACTGAACTCAAGGTGTTGTCCCGGAAAACTGTGGGCAAACAAGTGGAATGGTGGGTGCAGGCCAATGCTCAAAAGGATATGGATTTCATTGAAATTCAGGCTGGCGAAAAAGTCATTGTAGCTGTTGAAGCTCCAAGACAAAGACGGCAGAGAACACATACCATGAAACTGGCTAGCAATGGAAGGGTCAGTTATAACCAGAGCCATGCATGGCAGGCGATTGCCACGCCTGCTCCTCGCAAATCTTTCTACATGGGAACGCCAGTCAAAAAGCCAGTGACTATTGCAGGGGCTGAGAAGGTTCCTGCTGAGAATTTGGACGAGGACAAGTCGGACGCAAAGATGGACAATGCTGGAGAACCCGCTGGGGCAAAAAGAACTGTCAGTACTCCTGAAAAGAGTCCTCCGGCCAAGCGTGTTGCGGGGGAACCCAAGCCCCCTCACAATATGAAGGTGAAAAGCATCCCTGCTGACGGCAACTGTCTTTTTGAAGCCCTTGCTCAAAGTTTGGGCGGAAAAACAGCCAGGAATGTGCGTGCAAGCGTTGTCACCCACCTGACCAAGCACCAGGGTCGTTACAAGCCCTGGTGGGACGGCAAGGAGCCAACAGAGGCGGAGAATGCTTGCGAATCATGGGAGAGCTATCTCACCATGCTCTCAAAGATTGGTGCTTGGGGCAGTGCTCTTGAAGTTTCTGCTGCGGCTGTGCACTACGATCGCCCGATCATTGTCTTCCAGCCTCGTGGGGTTCCGGAGATTTACAATGGTCGTGGCAAGGGTGGTGCTCCCATCGCTTTGTGGTTTCGTTCAAAGCACTATGAACGACTTGAAGGTGCTTTCCCTCCTGAAGTTTTGACTCAGGCCGCAAATGGTCCAATGCAGGGCAACAGAGGTGGAGGATCGGAATGTGGCGCTACTTCAGTTGGTGCCACCAGATTGTCAGCTTTGCCGTCACTGGTTCATAGCAACAATAAACGTGGAAGGTGTGCTACCCCCGCGCCCGCCTCTACTTTGTCAGAGCAGCGCAAGAATTCTTCTTCCCCTGCGGCTGCTACTTCGGGTCGGGGTCCGTGCACGCCACGTGCAGCCAGTGAAGGACAAGACGCAGCCAGTGCTTCGTCCAGACGCACTAAGCGTACTGAGTGGACATGCCCTTTGTGTGACTTTTCCACTGGGGTGTGCAAAGGATGGGTTGACAAGAAGAGAGCTCATATCAATGCTTGGCATCCCGATGAGAAGGAACAGTTGAAAATCGGCTTCAAAAACACGTTGCCTGCGCTGTCTGCGGTCAAGAAGGGAGGAGTCTATAGCTGGAAGTGTCCTGTTTGCAAACTTGGCTTGTCCGCTGATCACAACCTCAAACCTGGCCAAGTGTACAGCGTCATCCGCAAGCATAGGGAAGACAAACATCCTCAGGCGGATGCCAAGCTCTTCCACAAGGACAGCAGCTTCAGACGGGAGAATGCTAGCAAAGCCACGCGCCAGGTGCGTGCAGCTGCAGTGGCTCGAAGGTTGCTTGGCTTCAAGCGTGGCGATGCTGGAGCACATGACCCCACTTTCGTTACCATTCCAGCCACAGGAAATGGCAAACAGAAAAGAGTTGGAATGTCTTACGTCATTTGCAAAACTTGTGGCAGTATGGCTTTGACAGCGAAGCGTTTGGCAAAGATTGCTTGTGAACAGTATGCTTCCAGCAAAGGGCCCAAACGAAAGCAGTTGGTGGAAAGATTGCGTGCGTGCCTCAAAAATGCAGACATCAGCGATGACCTCAAGAAGGGTGCCCGCACAGTTTTGGAAATCATCGACTCTGGAGCATTTCGCACCACTGATACTGCAGCAGACAGCACGCATCAGATTGAGGCCATTGTGTGGCCTGCCAATTTTACGGTGCGTTTTGCTTGTGTGCATTGCAAGCGTTGTGTCAACAACATCAGACGGCTTACAGGAAGTCAGTGTCCTCGTAAAATGGTTTGGACTAAGTTTCGAAAGGGCCAGAGGGATATTTTGGTGCCTCTTGCGGCTCAGGCTCCAAGTGCCAGACAGCGAGCTGCTTCGCGAGCTTTGGACATTTTGGGATTGCAGCAGGATGGCGCTGTGGATCAGAACCCATGACGGGCTCTGACAGCACTATGCGGTTGGGGACTATGAATGTACGGTCCTTGGGAGGCCGCTTGGGTGGTGTGCTTGACTTTGCTCAGCTCCAGAATTTACATGTTCTGTGTCTTCAAGAAACTAGAGTTAACAATCACAGCTGGAATGCTGTGACTCGTGCCGTCAAGGCACGCGGGTGGCAACTTTTTCCTGGCCCTCAAGGAAGAAATTCGAAAAATGTAGTGGAAGGTGGTACATTGGTTCTAACAAAGTGGCCTGCTGAGGCCTTGGCCCTTCCTGTCGACATGGTGTCTGTGGAAAGATCCATGGCCGTCAAACTCTATAGACCTCAGCAAAGGCCGTTGATTCTCATCAATGTTTACTTACATGCTTCAGATCGCACAGCTGCCAGCCGTGCGCTGGGTGCGCTGTTCGAGTTTGTTGCTGCTTGTGGTGAAGATACAGTGATCATGGGTGACTTCAATTTGGAAATTCATTGTTGGCCAATTTCTAACGTTTTGGCTACTGGACAGTGGCGGTCCTGTGATGAGCTGGTTTGCGGAGATCGTGTTTTAGGTGGTACACATCGAACTGCTGCAGGTGTTTATACAGGTGTGGTCATTGACTATGGCTTGTGCACTCCTCGGTTAATTATTACTGGTAGGGAGCAACATCTTGGCGTGGCTGACCATGACGCGGTGGTTTACAACTTGCATGTGCCTGGTTCATTATCCACACCGTGGACTCTCCCAGTTGGTGCCCCTTTGCATTCTGAAAAGGTTGCTGAAGCTTCTTGGCTAAGTGCTTGGGAAGAAGTATGTGACGATTTTGGAAATGCATTGAGTACAGGCAACGTGGACTCTGCTTGGACCTTACTTAGCAACTGCGCAGAATCTCTTCTTCTCGCACGTGGCAAAACTGGTCGTGCTATGCGCCAGGGCCCGCAGCAAATTGCCAGTCCTCCGTCTTCAAAAGCGCCTTCTTTGCAAACAGTGAAAGAGCGCAAGCTCAGACGCTTCGCACGAAGAGTGGTGGAGTACCAAAAGGCCCCGTTGCCAGAGTTGGAGAAGAAGTTGGTTCGTGATGGCCCTCATTTACATCATTCTTTGGCTTTTTTCTCTTTGGATGACCCCAGGTTGGTTAGTGCAGTGCTAGAATTGGCAAATGCAGAAGCTACAGCAGCGTCCAAGTTACGCTTGGAGGCGTGGAAGGACAGCGTGCAGGAAAATGCCACCAAACTAGGCAGGTGGGTCAAACAGGTGCCGCCCGCCAGTCCTACTGCAAGTTTTGATGGCCCCATTCTACCTGCAGATAGGGCCAAGTGCGCAGCATTGGATTGGGAGAGGTATTGGAATCCAGGGTCGCTTCCGAATTTGAATCTGGGGGACCAGTTGTACTCTCAGATTGGCTCTGCAAGCGATCCATTGCCGGATGACTGTATTCAGGTTAGTGGTTCTGAATTGGTTCGGATTGCGCTCAAAGCGAAGGACAAGGCTCCGGGCATGGATGCCTGGACAGCTCTCCATTTGTGCAATCTTCCCATTGCTTTTTGGGATCAGGTCGGTGCTCTTTGGGATGCTTGCTTGCGACATGGCTGTGTTCCTGCGATGTGGAAAGATGTTAGAATTGCTTTGTTACCAAAAGCTACTGGTGGCATGCGCCCTTTAGCCATTGTCACTGTCCTGTGGCGTATTTGCATGAGTGCCACTCTGAAAAAATTACAGCCTTGGATTGCGGAATGGGCTTCGCCCGAACTTTTTGGTGGTCTACCAGGCAAGGGCATCATGGAAGTCCATGAACGTTTCTACGAAGCTGTCAGCGCGGCAAAGCAGTCTCGTGTCGATTTGGTCGGGTGCAAAGCTGATGTTCGCAAGTGTTTTGATTCAGTTTGCCCTCAGACAGCCATTAAAGTGTGGCGATGGTTCGGTGCTCCCTCATCAATTTGTGATTTACTCGCTGATTTTTACAGTGAACAGCGTCGTTGGTTTGCTTGGCAAGGTTCTTATCACCCTCATCCGGTTATTGCTCAACGGGGTTTGTTGCAAGGCTGTCCAGCCAGCCCTGCGCTACTGAACGCTTTGATGACAGTTTGGGTGAGGTTTGTCAAACGGCAGGAACCAAGGATTTCTTTGGCTATTTATTTGGACGATCGCACCATGTGGAAACAAGGTTGTCAAAGTTTTGAAGTGGTCATCAACGCCATGACTGCGGGAGCGCAAGCCGATGCTATTCTCGGCTTCGAACTTCACCCTGACAAATTGGCTAGCTTCGCCACCAAACCGCATCTGGTTGCCAAGGTGCGCAAGAAGAAAGATTTAGTAGGTGTACCTGCGGATACTTTCACACTGCTTGGCATTCAATACAATTTGTCACGCCCCAGTTCGTGTTGATGCGGATATTGTCAGTGACAACATTCAGCGACGGTGTCTCAAAATTCGTTTGGCAGCACAGCACTTAGGCACTCGCATTGCATTGGTGCATAAGTTGGTGATATCTTTATTTGCTTGGTCCGGTGCTTTTCATCACTTCAGTGCAAGAACCATTCGAACATGGACATCTATGATCGAAACTGCACTTTGGGGTCGAAGGGCTCCTCCAGGTAGGAGCCGGCTGCTCTTTTGGAATTCTTTGGGTTCTGCAAGACTACATCCGATGTTTGCGCTCCAGTTCACCGCCGCCCGGGCGGAATGGAATCGGCAATGCCGCCGTGCCCAAGGGTTGCCTGCAGCTACCTCGCCTGCTCCTCGCTGGAAAGCAGTACTCAAAGATTGGAAATGGCGACTTGACGATGGCCTGTGGCACACGCCTGCTGGGATTTTGAAACCTGGGTGGATGTCTTTGAAAAGCTTGCAAAAGGCCGCTATCCATTCATGGCTCGTTGGTTTGTGGACTAAAGACACCAAAACGGATGGTCGATGGCCAAACGGCAAGGAGCCGGTTTTCCTTTTTCAGGCAAATGCAGCTTTAGGCATGGATTACTACAGTCGCAGGGTTTTGACTGGTGCTGCAGTGGATGGCAGGGTCACAGAGCGCTTTGGTTCTGCTTTGAGTTGTGAATGTGGATTGCGGTCTCCTGATCGAGAACATCTCACTTTTCACTGCCAAGCGCAGCCATGGGATGGTGAGTTCAGGAGCGCTACTGAACGTCGTTTGCTGGTTCCACTTGTGGATGCTCCTCCTGTGTTGCCTTTTTCCAACATGGTTGCAGATCCTGCTTTGGTTACTTTTATTCAGCAATTCGATCCTCTTCAGCGACCCACCTTGGGTTTGGACGGCAGTTGTATCATAGCTACTTCCTGTGATCGATGGCAAAGAGCTAGCTGGGCGGTTTCGACACTTTCAGGCACCACTGTTCAAGGTGCCGTGACTGGTTTTGAGCAAACACCTGCTGCAGGTGAGCGTGCTGCTCTTCTGCAAGCTTGTTTAGCCTCTTCTGCAGCTAACAGACCGGTGATGCTCTTGATTGACAATCAGGCTTTGGTGCGGCGGCTTCAGCGAGGCATTAGCACTGGCCGTTGGGAGGGTGACTTGCCGCTTTTCTGGCAGCGGATCAGCGGCTTATTGATTCAGGGCACTGTTTGCACTTGGATCCCTTCTCACAACAAGGTGCCTGACTGGACACCACCAGATGGTTGGATTGATGTTCATCTCTGCCGCGTTCTCAATGCGACAGCCGATGCTCAGGCAGGTGAGGTGTTGCGTGACTCACGCTCCATGATCGCTGCGGCTGTGCAGCGACATCAGCGAGCCGTGGCTTGGGCTGCAGCAGTTTGGCGTCTGCAGAGGCTACGGACTTTACCTTTTTGGCAAGTCGTACTTGATCAACAAACATTCCTTGCGGAATGCTAGCTGGCGCACTGTGTTTACTTCTTTTTTATTTCAGGCAGGTTTCGCTTCCTTTGAGTTTTGCTTGGAGAAGTATGGGAACTTGATTCTCGCAGATGGCATACTATGGCGTCTTAACTACTTCACTTCGGTGAGGAGCAGGTTGACGTCCGCTTACAACAACAACAACTGCCTTTACGAACATGACCTGGTGTTGCTCCTGCTCGTTATCCCCCATTCACATGTATGCAAATCAACCAAGCGATCATGCTGTTTGGTTGCGTTTCGCATTTTGCACTGAAACAAGCTAGCTGCTAGCTGGACTCAAAACGTGTCCCTTCAAGCAGAACTCACGAACGAAAAAAACTCACGTTCATGTCACATGTTTCTCGTTCTATGATGCTTTCTCGCACTTCTAGGAATTTCTAAGGCTGGGGCAATGGCTTCCTCGAAGCAGCACCAAATCCTTTCGAAAGGCGTTCCAGCTGAATCCAGCACCAAAAGAACTCCCTCAGACATCTGCATAGCTCTGTAGAATGAAGTGCTGCGTGGATTGCTTTTGATATCCTCTTCCACGCAGTGCTGGTTATTGGCATATGCACAGACCCAATAGAATGTACTGCTTGAGAGTTCTCGCACCAGAGCATGCTGCTCCAAGCAGGCCAGAAACTTACAAACAGGCTCCTAACAGATCTGCCAACACAAAATTGGACGTGCTTCAAAGCAATAGATTGACTTTCATCTATCATTACGCTGGATGTTCATTTCTTTTTGATACAGCATCCTATTGAGGTTCCGAAATGAACAAGTCCAAAACTCAACCAAGGCTTCTAGGGGAACGTGAATTATTAGCGGAAAAAGATCAGGGTTCAGATAAGGGGGGAGGAGTTGTGCAGAGGACTTTGATAGGTACAAGACACAAAGCATAGGGTGCGCAACTACCAAATTCGATGCATGGTTCATGGTACCTTTTTGCAGCTACAAAATACAGAACACAACATAATTTGACTCGGAAAATAATTCAAAATATGCACTATACAAAAACCAATGCATCTGAAGTTGAAAAATAGCTGAGAATCGGAAATGCCAACATGAATTTTCCCAATAACATTTTGTAGTTGGGCCTATGCCATCCAAAGTTCCGACCAACATAATTTCAGTAATTAAACATTTTGGAGGTGACGTCGTGACGTCGAACTAAATCGTACATATTTTGTGGATGTTTCAACTTCCTCAACATAATATATACAAAAGGCACATGAGATTTCATGTTGGATGCTTCACCTATTCAACTTGTACAACTACTAAATGCAAATGATATTTTGTGTTGGATGCTTCAACTAACTCAACATATACAACTACAAAATACAAATGAGGATTTGAAAGGAAACAACCACAAAATGAATGCAAATACAAAAAGGTTGGCCCAACTCCATGTTTTTGTACAAAACGACCCCTGGCTGGCAATCTGTACTGTAGCCCAAGTCCTCCCCTTTATGTAGCTGTTATTTTTGATGCCGGGTGGAAAAAGTAACTTGTTGCCGACAGACAATGCAATAGCACGGTCTCAAACAACCTCCAGAGTTTGCCTATCCAAGGCTCGATCCAAGCATGTGACACAAACCAGTGAGGTCTCTGCACTTGAATCGCCATGATCTCAACCATGCTGCAGCCCTTTTTCGCATAGCCGTCCTGGGATTCTACATAATGTTGCCAATTAAAAAAGAAAAACGGTAGATTCTTCAAATTGGAAAATGTTGTCACATCATCAACAAATCCAGGCTTCGGTGGCTGGTTTGATGATCCAGTGATTCGCATCATACAGGTTGAACGTCTCAAACTGAAGCCTTGTCCCACGCTGTTCTCCGAAAGTCTCGCACCATCTGTCAGCCATTTTGGAGATGAAAACAACAATCTTTGCCAATTGTTCGCGAGTGATCCCTCGCTCTGCAGTATCTTCGATGCAGAAAGGCTCCTTCGACAGGTCCACCAACAAATGCAGCAAATGAAATTGGAATGGAATTCAATTGAAGCATTGTGCAGTACCCTCAAAAGGTGCAATCATGGGAATCATGGGCCTGCAATCTCTGAATTTCAAACGATTGACTTTTAAATACGGTTTCTCTTTGTTCTATATTTGATCCTATTGGTTGTATTGCCTTTGTTTCACATGGTCTCAATGCACAAAGGCGCCTGTTCAGTGGCCGACTGTTCCCCCACTATCAAGTAGATCTCACAAGCCACCAGTTCAAAATTGAATCGGTTCATCACACTGCTGCACTTGTTGCAATGGGTACTTGTTGGCATTTAGTTTCTAATCGTGATTTGCTACTGGCTGCGGAGGACCTGGCATGGTCTGCATTACCTATTGAAAAAAGAAACAAAGCTGCAGGTTTCTCTCCTGGTTGGTGATCTCTGAGTCTCTGAGTAGTTTGTCAAGACTAAAGTGCTGTGGCGGGTTGCCTCCACAATGTCATCGCACTGTAGCTGGCAGACCCCACTTGACAGCAACTTGTTCCCATGCCATGGGCTGTCTGGCAAACGCTCACGTAGCAGTAAAATAATGTCAGCAGCGGTGCTCGAAGCAGTCAGTTTGATATCAAAGTGACCATGTCCAGGAATATCCACAGAGACCGACATGAGGCAGCGAATCCTTTGCGCTGTTCAGTGCAGTCTGGAACAAGACACAGGTTTAATATCGATGGTTTATCAAAGACTTGCTCTTGCGCAACATGAGATTTGGCTGTTGATCAGGCTGGCCAGGGTTTCATGTCAAGGTGAGTGGTACCGCAGAATGCAGATGCGGCACAGGTCCGTCTTGAAAGGAAGCTACGGAGACACAAATTGGGCAGCACCTCCAAAAGAACCAACGCAGTAAACACGGCCCACACGGTCAAGGAAAAGAACCACAACCACTTTGCAGAACTCCTTCGAGAGCAAGCTATGTCCAAATAGCAACACTGGATGTTCAAATGTGTTATATACAATATCATATATCTATAGATATACGTATATTAGACGATGGAACATCCGTCATTAAAAAAGAATCATGCTTGGTTTCCGCGCGGTAGTGTAGGACCAAGGCCGAGAAGTCCTGCAGCTCTTCCACTGACTCGTTTCACCCCTGAACCCAGGATTCGACAGGATCCCAAAGAGACAAAACAAAAGAAATTCTGTGTTAAGTCATATTGTGATCATCTATAATCCAATGTTAATAAATATGCTTAGCTACATATTCATAACTTATATATATATATACATATATTGTATACACATGTTCTTTTCTCCTTGCCAACGACTCTGATTCCAAGGACAGCCGATGCAGCGTCCTCTGGCAGAGTTGGTGGCAAAATGCACCTTTTCCGTGCTGGGCAGGATCAGAAGAGATGACAAGCGAAAAGCCAACGGACGAGTTTCAGGAACCACATGAACCACAGGTTTGAAAATAATGTCAGTACTCCGAATTCCGAACTTTGAATTTCTGAAATGTACATCCTCCAATAGCGTAGCCTGGCCGTGAAAACCCAATGTGTCAATAGGAAAATCAACTGTAAAAGCAGGATTTCCTATCACCAGGTTTCACAACCAAAGGATACATGTTGGGGGGGTTGGAAGCACTTGCCACCTGCACCGGGGGCCTCAACATCTCTCTGGGACGTGGACCCCGGTTTCTCTTGGAATACCGAGCCTCAACGGAAAATTCGGAAATCGTTGTCTCTCAATGCTGACCTGTCCAAAATCCATGGGCCGCATAGTGCTTGAAAGATGATGGGAATGTATGAAATCTTCCGTTCCAGACATATCCAGACATGTTGCTGCCAATGATATCTGATAATCAAGTCACAATCCCGTTTTCATGATAACAATTTGTGTTGCTAGTAGTATGTCAATTGGTATCAACTCTAAATCCCTGGCCGTGTCCTCGCCGACTCTCGAAACTCGTCGCACAGTGCTGGGCGTTCGACCAGCTGCCGCAGTGAGTTTTTCCTGCAGCGCTGGGATGAAGCCCTCATCTTTTTCCCCGTGCGAAGCCCATTTCGAGGACATAGTCCCAGCATGTCCCAGCAAACTATGGACTTTTGGATAAGGCGCCCTTTATCGGGATATGATATAACTGGTGTCTAAATATCGGAATCCCCACACAAGTTGTGTAATGGTGTGTGCACATGCGAAAAGCCGCTAATACGGGGCAGCTTGCGGAATAGTCACATGGTTGTCCTTCATCGGTCCACACATTGAGTGGTGTAAACACCGAAAACTATGGAAACCATCTCAACTTGATGGTACTGAACTTCCATACAAGTTCTGGCATTGATAAGATGCTGTAAGCGTGTACATGGATAAACCCCAACCCTTGCTGCATCATCCTCCATGGTAGAAACCCTGGCAATTGTCACTATCTGCAACGCTTTCCTCAAGCGATGCACCAAAACAATCCAAAACATTTGAGATCTTTCAGGGTCAAGTCCAAGCACCTTTCTCCAAGCTAAGCCATGGATTTTGACCCAGCGGATCGACCCCCACCAGATTCTGGATTCCAATGGTGTTAGATGGTGTTATGTTGTTTGATGTTGTCATGTTCTTAAAAGGGATGGCCATACACCCACAACTTGTCGAAACTCAAAAACTCTGGGCGTGATGTTCCATTTGGAGCCATTGGTGCCTGGTCCAAGGCGCAGCGTGCCGAATGGCAGCACTCAACGCTTCATGCGGTCGACACAGTGGTTACACCTGTCTCAGCGGCTTCTTTCAACGTTTTTCAAACAAACAACTTCTGTTCTGCTCCCTTCAGACTGTCCTTTTCTTGTTGGATGTCTTTCACCACAAGAGGGCCAATCTGGAACCCTACAAAGACTGAAAACGAGTTTCCAAGCAAAGGCAAGCCGCAAATACCCGGGGAAGACATCCCAACAATGGAGGTTGAAAACTTACAGACCACACCAGAACCGAAAGTTTCATGAAGACTTCGACTGAAGACTTTCACAACTGTGATGACTTCGACTGGACATTCCGATGCCTCGGTGTGCGAACGTCTCTCCAGTTGCGCGCCAGGTGCCACTGCCACCTTGGACCTTGGTCGCCCAATGCAGGTGCTACTCTCAAAACGCCCCAAAAAATCACGAAACAAGAATTAATAGAATGCAATAAATTTCATGAGGACAAACCATATGAAACGCATTGCTACTAGATTCAAAGGGTTGTTGGAAGTGGGTGAAATGTGAAATCTCGTCCCTTGACTGTGTGATCTATACCCAGGAACCAGTCCTACCCACAACCCTATTGAGCACCCCATAGCACCCCATCATTTTCGCCGAAACAGGCAAGGAATCCTTCATCCGCATAGCCGGACATCTCAGTTGACCATCTCACCAGTTGACACACTTTATAGCCGAACAAATTGCGGGCAACTCACTGAGACCATTACCGTACAGCCAAAGCTTTTGCAGACTTCCGAGCCCTGAAAACATATTGGCCCAGACTTCAGCAGGTAATTCGCCGAGTTTGTTGTTCCCCAGGTCCAGCTTCCGCAAGTTGCTAAGACCTGCAAACAGATCGGCCCAGATCTCAACAGGCAACTCACTGAGCTTGTTCCGACTCAGGACAAGCTCCTGCAGGTTGCCCAGCGTGGAAAAGACTCCAGCATGCAACTCACTGAGATCGTTTCCGCCCAAGTAAAGCTCCAGCAAGTGGCTGAGCCCTGCAAATGATTTGGACCAGACTTTAGAAGACAACTCGCCGAGTTTGTTGTACCACAGGTTCAGCTTCCGCAAGTTGCTAAGACCTGCGAAGAGATGGGCCCACACTTCGGCAGTCAACTCACTGAGCGAGTTGTACCTCAGGTTGAGCTCCTGCAAGTTGCTGAGTCCTGAAAAGACTTCAGCATGCAACCGAGTGAGCCTGTTGTACCCCAGGTTGAGCTCCTGCAAGCTGCTGAGTCCTGAAAAGACTTCAGCATGCAACCAAGTGAGCCTGTTGTACCCCAGGTTGAGCTCCTGCAAGCTGCTGAGACCTGAGAAGACTTCAGCAGGCAACTCATTAAGCTCGTTTTCCCACAATTCAAGCTCCTGCAAGTTGCTGAGTCCTGAAAAGACTCCCGCATGCAACCGAGTGAGCGAGTTGTACCCCAGGTTGAGACTCTGCAAGCTGCTGAGACCTGAAAAGACTTCAGCATGCAACCGAGTGAGCCTGTTGTACCCCAGGTTGAGCTCCTGCAAGCTGCTGAGTCCTGAAAAGACTTCAGCAGGTAGCTCACTAAGCTTGTTGAACCTCAGGTCCAGCTCCTGCAACTTGCTGAGTCCTGAAAAGACTCCAGCATGCAACCGAGTGAGCCTGTTGTACCCCAGGTTGAGCTCCTGCAAGCTGCTGAGTCCTGAAAAGACTTCAGCAGGTAGCTCACCAAGCTTGTTGCTGCGCAAGTAAATCTTTTGTAAGCTGCTCAGCCCTGCAAACAGATTGGCCCAGACTTCAGCAGGCAACTCACTGAGTTTGTTGGACCTCAGGTCCAGCTCCTAGAGTTTGCTGAGCCCTGAAAAGATTTCGCCTGGCAATTCAGTCAGCTTGTTTGAACCAAGGTCGAGGGTCTCCAACAAAGGAATTTTATCAAGGACGTTGTGTGGCAGCGAGGTCAACTTGTTTTCGCTCAGATCGAGAACTTGTAGCCACGGGCTGTGCTGCAAAAGCTCTTGAGACAGCACGCTCAGCTCGTTTCCATCAACGATCCGTGTGCCCTTCTCATCAGATTTACCCCCCAGTAATAATTGCTCCAGAGCTGGCATGGGGTGCAGCAAATCTTCTGGCAGCACCTTCAAATGATTTTGGCTGAGGGACAAGATTCTCAAGTTTGACAAGCCGCTGAACGTGTCTGACTTCACATGTTTCAAACTCAAGCGGCCCAAGTCCAGCAATTGCAAGCTGTCCAAAGGAGCGAACACCTTCTCAGGTAAAAATGACAACCGATTGCCAGAGAGCGACAATCGTTGCAAGCCCCGGCAAGAGGTGAAGGCATCCTCTGCAACACCTGTGATGTCCTGCTCACTCAAACTCACATCTTTGAGGCGAAGAATGCCTATAAGGCTGCAACTTGCAAGGTGTTTTGCGCCATCTTCTTTTTGCAGACAGCGACACGGAAAGCATCCGAAATCATCCTTGTGAATCGGGTAGAAGTGCGTTGAAAGCAATAGAGCAATGATCGTTACAAGCAAACAGGGCGAATACCTGAGCAGTGGTTGCAAGGAGAAACAAAGAACTCGAGTTCATCCATCAAAGCCCGATGGAATGAAAGGGAGGGGGCAATTCCAGAAACCAAATTTCAAGGGGATTGACATTGAAAATATATAGGGACTGGTATCATATAGGTATCCATTTTTTAACTTCACGAGTGCCTTTGCTGGGACTCCTGGAACTATGCCATCCGACAGCACCTTGCAACTGTGGAATCCTGGAACCCTGGAAACCCTGAAATACTTGGAATGCACCTCGGAATCCTGGACCTGTGAAACTAAGTGGGAAGCCTGAAACGTGCTGAAAAACCTTTCAAAAGCCCTGGAACCCCCTTGGCTGAGATTGCAAAGCTGTTGATGCTCTTGGGAACAACAACTTAAGAAGTGGTGTAGTATTATTAGTATGCTTTAGGACGCATAAAAGGGTGCAGCAAGTACAGTGTAACGTAAAGCTGAGAACAACAAGACGCCTCCTCTGTACAAATATGTTGGCAAGTTGAGGGGCTTCGAGATACTCACATGACAAATTGTGTCAACAGGTTGCGAAACCACGATGGATTGAAAATTTCAGAGACAACATAAAACGAAACCAATGCAGCAAAAATGCAAGGCTTTGCAACAAATCCGATATCTCTTTGAGCAAGAAAATCTCGATGGGATCAACAGTGACTGGGAAGCAGAGTTCGGTAAGCTTTGCAACTTCTTCCAGTAGGTCGATCGATCGCTTCGCTCCAAGGCACGGCAAACAGTGCAAACATGTGCAAGTGAATAGTAGACAGCAAAGAAACCAAAAAAGTCGGCTGGGAACGCAAATGCCGGGTCCAATTCTGCTTGGAAGTTCACCGAAGCCTCATCCCCGAAATTTCCTGAAATGGCTTGGCCCAGCTGTAGTTCGTGGATGGCCAGCAAGGTGATGATGAGGTATGTGCTGGTGTACGCAATATCAAGAACCGCATCCATCATGGCAGCACCCCGGCGCACCCACTTCACAGAGGGGAAGGCCAACAAAATCGTTGGATAGATGCTGTTCAAACATAGGAAACCCACAAAAGCCCAAAAACATCCTTCAAACGCATCTGAATGCTTCGGAGCTGAATAAAATGCAAATGACACAAGGCCACCCATGATTTGGAGCTTTCCAAAGGCCTGTAGCATCACGGTGAATAACTGCAGCATTGCAACTTTGAAGCCGTAGAGCTTGCCTTCAATGCCAAAATATTCCTCATAGAGCAGCTGGGTGGGTTTCAGCGGTCTCAACTTGATATTGGCTGACCGACACCGGCGCAAGTCGCTCAAGAGGACGATGATCAAGGCCAGGTATGGCAAAGAGAAAACAATGGAGGGCAACAGCTGCGAAAGGCTCTCCTCCAACCATCCAGAATCAGAAGTGGTAACCTCCGGCAAACTCCCATCACTGGGCTCAACTGTTTGCTTGAGAGCAAATGCATCTCGGATCAATTGTGGAAGCTTGGAACGGATGAAAGGTGAACTATACCGCACAAAGTATTGCCCCCCAAAGTACACTGCTGCAAGTAATGAGCTGATCCGAAGCAAAGCAACAACAACGACTACTAATCGTGATTGCTGCGCTGGTCGCCCAGACATAAGCAAAGGATCTACCTGCAAACTGCCTGCCAGAAGTCCCACCTGTTCTGCCAAGTGGTGCACATCATCCACTTGATTTTCCAGCTTTGTCAAGGAGGCTTCACGGAAACGGATCGTGGCTAAATAGTGGTTGATCTTGACCACCATCTCGGCACATCTGACACCAGCTTGGACGGAAGCAAAAGAATCGCGAGTACGCACGATCTCAATTTCCCTCAACTCATCATGCTCTGCTCTGGTTTTGAGAAAGCACCACGCACTGAGCATTCTTTCCCAATCATCGAAGATTACATCGCAATACAAGAGATCTAGGATTCGACTGGGTTCACCTTCTCGCACAACAGCCTCTTGTGCCACTGGCACTGTCATCAGTACGGGCCGCAAATCTTGCCGAGATATGGAACCAGGCTGCTCCTCCAAGAACTCTCGCAGTGGAAGGCACAGATTCTTGTCGAAGTCATCAAGATGATTTCTGGCTTCGATGAAGTGTTCCGTCAAGCTCGTGACTTGAGGCTGGGCAATATCGTCTCTACCCCAATCACCAAAAAGCCTGGACATATCATGCTGCATATTCTTTGCATACAAAGCTTCCGATTCAACTTCAAGCTTCCTTGACAGTGTGTGCATTCTGTTGAGCCGAGCTGTGGTGTAAACAATGCTGACAATTGCAATTGAGATAACAATCAGAAAAATCAACGTGCCAGACACTCCTGTTGACTGAGAAAAGGCATAACTTGCCACAGGCACCAGGCTGAGAACCAGCAGAACCAACAGAAATCGGCTCTCTACCTCTGCCACTGCTTGTGCAAGAATCAGCACACTAAGCTCCACATTCTGGCGCCAACCATTTACCGCAACGCAAATCCTTTTGCCAAGGCCCACCCAGTGGTGCCTTTCACAATAACCGCTCTCAGAACAGTGAAACGAATGACATGAAGGATGGCTGCATGGGAACGGTTTGTTTTCATCAAACATCTCCTGTTGAGTGCTGTGAGTCTCTGTCTCTGCATCTTCTCCAGCTGATTCATCACTGCTTGTGGCGCTGGACCTGCCAAACCTGGTTGGCTCAAAGTACACTGAGCTGACATATGGCAGCTGGCGGGCACTGAGTTGTCGCATGCGTTGCCAGATGAAACGGAAGCTCCGGGTGCAACGCCCTTTGATGACACCGCCAAAATCAACATGAGCAAATCCAGGGAACCAGCTTCGCTTTGGCAAACCTTCAATGTTCACCCAAGTGTCCAAGCTGCTTCGCAACCATTTCAGTGACTTAATGAACTGGTGAAGTTCTATTCTCGCATCAATCGACACCTGGCCACATCCACTGAGATCAAGAACTATACTCTCCAAGTTTCGCAACGACTGCAAAGCTGAACTGAAGCATCCGAATTCTTCCAAACATGGCAAGTTCATGAACCTGCAGCCACTGGACCGTGGCAGCTGAGAAAAAGAAAAATAACACTATCATGTCCATGGAAACAAAAAGAAAGCGTAGCAAACAATATGCTGAAAATCATATTTTTTGCTGGTTCAAGATGAAGAAAAATGTGACTGGAAATTCACAACTCAGCGCACCATAGCTCCAAGTACATGAGGCTCTCCATCTCTCTCAGGGCAGCTCCAAGCCCTGCCGCAGTCCTGAAGTGCGAGGAACCTGTGAAGCGCAACTTCAACTGGACCAAAGACTTCAAACACTGCACCGTCGATGTAAACATATCCAGAGTCTCAAGACCAGAGAATCCCAGATCTAATCGCAAAACGCGCAACTCTGCAGGAAGGCTTTGGATCAGAACGTCAAGCTCATGGTCAGAAAAATTCCGACACCCAGTCAGTGAAAGCTGCACTATCTTTCTACCAACATCTGCCTTTACAGCCCTGGCCAGGAGTTCAGTGCATCTTCCTTGAAGGACAAATCCGTACCAGCTGGATAAGGCGAAGTGCGAAGCAAGAGCTTCATCTACTCGGTGGAAATTCGGATCCCCAGCGGGGTACGACTGCAAAAGCTCAAAGTCACAAGTTCCAAGACGAGAAAAGGCAATGCTGTTCAGTATACGAACTTTGTCGATGTTCTGCGTGGCATGAGCTTCCTTGAGCTGTCCAACATTCAAACTCATGGTTATGGCTCGCTCACCTTCTGGAAAAAGAGAGAACTTAAATTAGAATGAGCCATTTTTGCGAGGTGACATACATTACATAAAATGCAAATGGAACAATATGAACAATGGACCATGGACCTTGTCCATTCAATCGATCGTCCCAATGCATAAAACGGTTCTCCAAACAACATCAAAACAGCAAAAGTTTCTTGCAATCCCGCACCAAGTTTCTTCAATCTTTACCTTCAAGCCCTTTTCCAAAAGGTCCAGAGGAAAGTGACGCTCACGAGCTGCTTTGTGGTGCAACCCAATAATGCCAATCATTCGACTTTCTGCTCCAGCAAGTCCGTCAGTAAGCACGTGAGCCTCAGAGATCAACAAGTTTGGAAGGGTCAAAACATCACTTTTCACTTATCACCTCTTTATAAAGATATATGGAAAGGCAGGCTTACAGTAAGGTGATAAGGTGATGTGAAAAGGTTCACCATGGTGCAGAAATGGGGGTTACGGTAAAAGGCGATGGTCTCAACCTTTCGAGCAGACTACCCAAAGGAAATGTCCACACAAGGCCACCACTTCTGTGTCGAGTAGCTTTGTCATATGCATCAGTGGCTCCCACATCAAGCAGTAAACGTCGCCTGGACCAGTTGCCCTCTCGATGTTCGATCGCCTTGGTCGCTTTTAGGGTGAAAATACCGGTGTGTTTTCACCAGTGTCTCCTTCGATCCACTATCTACTGAAGCATTGCCTGCCTTTACGAACATGACCTGGTGTTGCTCCTGCTCGTTATCCCCCATTCACATCATGCTGTTTGGTTGTGTTTCGCATTTTGCACTGAAACAAGCTAGCTGCTAGCTGGACAAATCAAAACGTGTCCCTTCAGGCAGAATTCACAAACGAAAAAAACTCACGTTCATGTCACATTTTTCTCGTTTCATGATGCTTTCTCGTACTTCTAGGAATTTCTAAGGCTGGGGCAATGGCTTCCTCGAAGCAGCACCAAATCCTTTCGAAAGGCGTTGTTGTTGTTGTAAGCGGACGTCAACCTGCTCCTCACCGAAGTGAAGTAGTTAAGACGCCATAGTATGCCATCTGCGAGAATCAAGTTCCCATACTTCTCCAAGCAAAACTCAAAGGAAGCGAAACCTGCCTGAAATAAAAAAGAAGTAAACACAGTGCGCCAGCTAGCATTCCGCATGGAATGTTTGTTGATCAAGTACGACTTGCCAAAAAGGTAAAGTCCGTAGCCTCTGCAGACGCCAAACTGCTGCAGCCCAAGCCACGGCTCGCTGATGTCGCTGCACAGCCGCAGCGATCATGGAGCGTGAGTCACGCAACACCTCACCTGCCTGAGCATCGGCTGTCGCATTGAGAACGCGGCAGAGATGAACATCAATCCAACCATCTGGTGGTGTCCAGTCAGGCACCTTGTTGTGAGAAGGGATCCAAGTGCAAACAGTGCCCTGAATCAATAAGCCGCTGATCCGCTGCCAGAAAAGCGGCAAGTCACCCTCCCAACGGCCAGTGCTAATGCCTCGCTGAAGCCGCCGCACCAAAGCCTGATTGTCAATCAAGAGCATCACCGGTCTGTTAGCTGCAGAAGAGGCTAAACAAGCTTGCAGAAGAGCAGCACGCTCACCTGCAGCAGGTGTTTGCTCAAAACCAGTCACGGCACCTTGAACAGTGGTGCCTGAAAGTGTCGAAACCGCCCAGCTAGCTCTTTGCCATCGATCACAGGAAGTAGCTATGATACAACTGCCGTCCAAACCCAAGGTGGGTCGCTGAAGAGGATCGAATTGCTGAATAAAAGTAACCAAAGCAGGATCTGCAACCATGTTGGAAAAAGGCAACACAGGAGGAGCATCCACAAGTGGAACCAGCAAACGACGTTCAGTAGCGCTCCTGAACTCACCATCCCATGGCTGCGCTTGGCAGTGAAAAGTGAGATGTTCTCGATCAGGAGACCGCAATCCACATTCACAACTCAAAGCAGAACCAAAGCGCTCTGTGACCCTGCCATCCACTGCAGCACCAGTCAAAACCCTGCGACTGTAGTAATCCATGCCTAAAGCTGTCACCTTTTTTCTCACGTTCATGTTCATGTCACCTTTTTTCTCGTGCTATGATGCTTTCTCGCACTTCTAGGAATTTCTAAGGCTGTGGCCATGGCTTCCTCGAAGCAGCACCAAATCCTTTCGAAAGGCGTTCCAGCTGAATCCAGCACCAAAAGAACTCCCTCAGACATCTGCATAGCTCTGTAGAATGAAGTGCTGCGCGGGTTGCTTTTGATATCCTCTTCCACGCAGTGCTGGTTATTGGCATATGCACAGACCCAATAGAATGTACTGCTTGAGAGTTCTCGCACCAGAGCATGCTGCGCCAAGCAGGCCAGAAACTTACAAACAGGCTCCTCACAGATCTGCCCAACACAAAATTGGACGTGCTTCAAAGCAATAGATTGACTTTCATCTATCATTACAGTGGATGTTCATTTCTTTTTTGATACAGCATCCTATTGAGGGTCCGAAATAAACAAGTCCAAAACTCAACCAAGGCTTCTAGGGGAATGTGAATTATTAGCGGAAAAAGTAACTTGTTGCTGACAGACAATGAAATAACACGATCTCAAACAACCTTGAGGGTTTGCCTATCCAAGGCTCGATCCAAGCATGTGACACAAACCAGTGAGGTCTCTGCACTTGAATCGCCATGATCTCAACCATGCTGCAGCCCTTTTTCGCATAGCCCTCCTGGGATTCTGCATGATGGGGCCAATTAAAAAAAGAAAAACGGTAGATTCTTCAAATTGGAAAATGTTGTCACATCATCAACAGATCCAGGCTTCGGTGGCTGGTTTGATGATCCCATGATTCGCTTGATACAAGTTGAACGTCTCAAACTGCAGCCTTGTCCCACGCTGTTCTCCGAAAGTCTCGCACCATCTGTCAGCCATCTTGGAGATGAAAACAACAATCTTTGCCAATTGCTCGCGAGTGATCCCTCGCTCTGCAGTATCTTTGATGCAGAAAGTCTCCTCTGCCGTGTGTGGGGCGACCAACAAATGCAGCAAATGAAATTGGAATGGAATTCAAAAAGCATTGTGCAGTACCCTCAAAAGGTTCAATCATGGGAATCATGGGCCTGCAATCTCTGAATTTCAAACGATTGACTTTTAAATATGGTTTCTCTTTATTCGATTTGATCCTATTGGTTATATTGCCTTTGTTTCACATGGTCTCAATGCACAAAGGCGCCTGTTCAGTGGCCGACTGTTCCCCCACTATCAAGTAGATCTCACAAGCCACGTTCGAAATGCGTTTAAACCACTGAATCCCAAAACAAAAAAATGAATCGGTCCATCACACTGCTGCACTTGTCGCAATTGGTACTTGTTGGCATTTAGTTTCTAATCGTGATTTGCTACTTGGCATGGTCTGCATTACCTATTGAAAAAGAAACAAAGCTGCAGGTTTCTCTCCTGGCTGGTGATCTCTGAGTAGTTTGTCAAGACTAAAGTGCTGTGGCGGGTTGCCTCCACAATGTCATCGCACTGTAGCTGGCAGACCCCACTTGACAGCAACTTGTTCCCATGCCATGGGCTGTCTGGCAAACGCTCACGTAGCAATAAAATAATGTCAGCAGCGGTGCTCGAAGCAGTCAGTTTGATATCAAAGTGACCATGTCCAGGAATATCCACAGAGACCGACATGAGGCAGCGAATCCTTTGCGCTGTCCAGCGGCACGAATTAAGTGCAGTCTGTAACAATACACAGATTTGTCGATGGTTTATTTATCAACGCGCTTGGCTGCCCAGGGTTTCATGTCAAGGTGGCACCGCAGAATGCAGCTGCGGTGCAGGTCCGTCTTGAAAGGAAGCTACGGAGACACAAATTGGGCACCTCCAAAAGAACCAACGCAGTAAACACGGCCCACACGGTCAAGGAAAAGAACCACAACCACTTTGCAGAACTCCTTCGAAAGCAAGCTATGTCCAAATAGCAACACTGGATGTTCAAATGTATGATATACAATATCATAGTCTATAGATATATTCTAGACGATGGAACATCCGTCATCAAAGATATTTCATGCTTGGTTTCCGTGCTCGTCTAGGACCAAGGCCGAGAAGTCCTGCAGCTCTTCGACTGACAGCAAAATGATGGGCATTGAGTTCTTTTCACCCCTGAACCCTAAAGGATTCTACAGGATCCTAAAGAGACAAAACAAAAGAAATTCTGTGTTAAGTCATATTATGATCATCTATAATCTAACTTCTGACATGTACATCCTCCAATAGCGTAGCCTGGCCGTGAAAAACCAATGTTGAAAATAGGAAAGTCAACTGTAAAAGCAGGATTTCCTATCACCAGGTTTCACAACCAAAGGATACATGTTGGGGTTGGAAGCACTTCCTCCCTGCACCAAGGGCCTCAACATCTCTCTGGGACAGGGAAGGTGGACCCGGGTTTCTCTTGGAATACCGAGCCTCAACGGAAAATTCGGAAAATCGTTGTCTCTCAATGCAGTTGACCCGTCCAAAATCCATGGGCCGCATAGTGCTTGAAAGATGATGGGAATGTATGCAATCTTCCAGATGTTCCAGAAATGTTGCTGCCAATGATATCCAATGATAATCAAGGTCATCATCCCCTTATTTTTCATGATAAAAAATCGTGTTACTAGTAGTATGTCATTTGGTATCGACTCTAAATCATTCTAAATCCCTGGCCATGTCCTCATCCCGGACTAATTTCATCCCTGACTAAATCATACTAAATCCTCACCCCACGACTCTCGAAACGCGCAGTGCTGGGCGTTCGAGCCGCTGCCGCAGTGAAGTTTTCCTGCAGCGCTGGGATGAAGCCAGGCTCATCTTTTTCCCCGTGCGAAGCCCATTTCCACTGGGGACGTCCCAGCAAACGATGGACTTTTGGATAAGGCGCCAATTATCAGGATATAACTGCTGTCTAAATATCGGAATCCCCACACACAACTCACCATGCGAAAAGCCGGTAATACGGAGCAGGTTGCGGAATAGTCACATGGTTGGCCTTCATCGGTCCACACATTGAGTGGTGTAAACACCCCAAACAATGGAAACCATCTCAACTTGAAGGTGTTGAACTTCCATACAAGTTCTGGCATTGATAACATGGATAAACCCTAACCCTTGCTGCATCGTCCTCCATGGTAGAAACCCTGGCAATTGTCACTATCTGCAACGCTTTCCTCAAGTGATGCACCAAAACATTTGAGATCTTTCAGGGTCAAGTCCAAGCACCTTTTTCCAAGCTAAGCCATGGATTTTGACCCAGCGGATCGACCCCCACCAGATTCTGGATTCCAATGGTGTTATGTTGTGTTTTGTTGTATGATGTTGTCATGTTCTTAAAAGGAATGGCCATACACCCACAACTTGTCGAAACGCAAAAACTCTCGGCGTGATGTTCCCAGAGCCAGTGGTGCCTGGTCCAAGGCGCAGCGTGCCGAATGGCAGCACTCAGCGCTTCACGTGGTCGACACAGTGGTTACACCTGTCTCAGCGGCTTCTTTCAACGTTTTTCAAACAAACAACTTCTGTTCTGCTCCCTTCAGACTGTCTTTTCCTTGTTGGATGTCTTTCACCACAAGAGGGCCAATCTTGAACCCTACAAAGACTGAAAACGAGTTTCCAAGCAGAGGCAAGCTGGAAATACCGGGGAAGACATCCGACGCCAACAACCCCACCCAAAGATCACAACAGGAACAGAAAGTTTCAAGGTGACTTTGATAACGGTGGCGACTTTGACTGGACTGAATTCTGGTGCCTCAGTCTTTTCAGAACGTCTCGCCAGTTGCAGCGCGCCAGGTGCCACTGCAGTGGGTACACTGGACCTCGGTCACCCAACGCATGCGCTCCCAAAATGACTCGCAAAATCATGAAAAAACATCAGAATCCGCGAACACAACATGAAACTACTTTGGAAGGAATCGTTGAAAGATGTTGAAAGGGACTGAAATGGGGAATCGGAATCGAGTCACTTGACTGCGGAGGCTCTTTTTTCGCCTCATCACTGCGAAATCCCAGCCCCAGGCAGAGCATCCCATCATTTTCACAGAAACAGACAGCGCGTAACCGCAGGATACCTCAGTTGAAGCACTTTACTTTTGAACAAATTGCAGGCAACTCGTTAAGACCGGTATCGTACAGCACAAGCTCCTGCAACTGGTCGAGTTCTGACAGCATATTGGCCCAGACTTCAGCGGATAACTCGCCGAGTTTGTTGACTCAGAAAGAGCACCTGCAAGTTGTCGAGCCCTGCAAACAGATCGGCCCAGATCTCAACAGGCAACTCATTGAGCTTGTTCTCACCCAGGGCAAGCTTCTGCAGGTTGCCGAGCCCGGAAAAGACTCCAGCATGCAACTCACTGAGAGCGTTTCCGCCCAAGTAAAGCTCCTGCAAGTGGCTGAGCCCTGCAAACGATTTGGACCAGACTTTAGAAGGCAACTCGCCGAGCCTGTTGTACCACAGGTTCAGCTCCCGTAAGTTGCCAAGACGTGCGAACAGATCGGGCCACGCTTCAGCAGGCAACTCATTGAGCTTGTTGGTCCCCAGGTTGAGATCTTGCAACTTTCTGAGCCCTGAGAAGACTTCAGCAGGCAACTCATTGAGCTTGTTTCCCCACAAATTTAAGCTCCTGCAAGTTGCTGAGTCCTGAAAAGACTCCAGCATGCAACCGAGTGAGCGAGTTGTATTCCAGGTTAAGCTTCTGCAAGCTGCTGAGCCCGGAAAAAACTTCATCAGGCAACTCACTAAGCTTGTTCCAGCGCAAGTCAATCTTTTGTAAGCTGCTCAGCCCTGCAAACAGATTGGCCCAGACTTCAACAGGCAACTCACTGAGCTCGTTCCGTCCTAGGCCGAGCTCTCGCAACTTGCTGAGCCCTGAAAAGACGTTAGCAGACAACTCGCTGAGATCGTTTCCGCTCAAGTACAGCTTGTGCAAGTTGCCGAGCTCCGCAAAAACTCCAGCAGGTAGCTCACTGAGCGAGTTGTATTTCAGGTCGAGCTCTTGCAACCTGCCGAGCCCGGAAAAGACTCCAGCAGGCAACACGCTGAGTTTGTTGGACCTCAGGTGAAGCTCCTGCAACTTGCTGAGCCCTGCAAAAACTTCAGCAGGTAGCTCACTGAGCGTGTTCCAACTCAGGTCCAGCTTCTGCAATTTGCTGAGCCCTGCAAAAACTTCAGTCAGCAGGCAACTCACTGAGCTCGTTTGCATACAAGTGAAGCTCTCGCAACTTGCTGAGCCCTGCAAACGATTTGGCCCAGACTTCAGAAGGCAGCTTACTCAGTGTGTTGGCACCCAGATTGAGATGTTGCAAGTTGTTGGGCCCTGCAAAGAGATTGGCCCAGACTTCAGCAGGCAACTCACTGAGCGAGTTGACCCTCAGATCCAGTTTCTGCAAGTTGCTGAGCCCTGCAAAGACTTCAGCATGCAACGCACGGAGCTTGTCGAGGCCCAGGTCAAGCTCCTGCAACTTGCTGAGCTCTGCAAAAACTTCAGCAGGTAGCTCACTGAGCGTGTTCCGACTCAGGTCCAGCTTCTGCAATTTGCTGAGCCCTGAAAAGATTTTGCCTGGCAAATCAGTCAGCAAGTTTGAGGCAAGGTCGAGGGTCCGCAACAAAGGATTCTTATCAAAGATGTGATTTGGCAGCGAGGTCAACTTGTTTTCGCTCAGATCGAGAACTTGTAGCAGGGGGCTGTGCTGCAAAAGCTCTTGCGGAAGTGCACTCAGTTGGTTCCCATCAATGATCCGATGTCCGTACTCATTAGATTTGCCCCCCAACAAGAATTTCTCCAAGGCTGGCATCGGGAGCAGCAAGTCTTCTGGCAACACCTTCAGTCGGTTTTGGCTCAGCGACAAGATTTTCAAGTTTGACAAGCCGCTGAACGTGTCTGACTCCACATGTTTCAAACTCAAGCGGCCCAAGTCCAAGAGTTGCAGGCTCTCCAACAGGGCAAACACATTTTGAGGCAAAACAGACAACCGATTGCCAGAAAGCGACAATCGCTGCAAGCCCCTTGAAGAAGTGAAGGCATCCTCCGCAATACTTGTGATCCTTTGCTTGTTCAAACTCACATCTTTGAGGTGAAGAACGCCTACAAGGTGGCAGTTCGCGAGGTGCTTTGCACCATCGTCCTTTTCCTGACAGCGACACGGAAAGCATCCGAAATCATCCTTGTGAATCGGGTAGAAGTGCGTTGAAAGCAATAGAGCAATGATTGTGACCAGCAAACAGGGCGAATACCTAAGCAGCGGTTGCAAGGAGAAACGAAGAACTCGAGTTCATCCATCAAAGCCCAATGGTATGAAAGGGGGGGGCATTCCGGCACACAAACTCACGCCATGAAACAGAAACCCAATCTCAGGTATCCATTTTTTTTTACTTCGCAAATGCCTGTGGTGTGACTCCTGAAATACTTGGAATGCACCTCGGAATCCTGGACCTGTGAAACTAAGTGGGAAGCCTGAAACGCGTTGAAAAACATTTCAAAAGCCCTGGAACCCCCTTGGCTGTTGATGCTGCTGGGGAACAACAATATAAGAAGTGGTGTATCAGATTGTGTATTAGTATGCTTGAGGATGCACAAAAGGGTGCAGCAAGTACAGTAAAGCTGAGAACAACAAGACGCCTCCTCTGTACAAATATATGTTGACAAGTTGAGGGGCTTCGAGATACTCACATGACAAATTGTGTCAACAGGTCCAACAGGTTGCGAAACCACGATGGATTGAAAATTGCAGAGACAACATAAAACGAAACATATAACGAAACCAATGCAGCAAAAATGCAAGGCTTTGCAACAAATCCGATATCTCTTTGAGCAAGAAAATCTCGATGGGCCCAGCAGTGACTGGGAAGCAGAGTTCGGTAAGCTTTGCAACTTCTTCCAGTAGGTCGATCGATCGCTTCGCTCCAAGGCACGGCAAACAGTGCAAACATGTGCAAGTGAATAGTAGACAGCAAAGAAACCAAAAAAGTCGGCTGGGAATGCAAATGCCGGGTCCAACTCTGCTTGGAAGTTCACAGAAGCCTCATCCCCAAAATTTCCTGAAAGGGCTTGGCCCAGCTGTAGTTCATGGATGGCCAGCAACGTGATGATGAGGTATGTGCTGGTGTAAGCAATATCGAGAACCGCATCCATCATGGCAGCACCACGGCGCACCCGCTTCACAGAAGGGAAGGCCAACAAAATCGATGGATAGATACTGTTCAAACACAGGAAACCCATAAAAGCCCAAAAGCATCTTTCGAATGCACCTGAATGCTTCGGAGCTGAATGGAATGCAAAGGACACAAGGCCACCCATGATTTGGAGCTTTCCAAAGGCCTGTAGCATCACTGTGAATAACTGCAGCATTGCAACCTTGAAGCCATAGAGCTTGCCTTCAATGCCAAAATACTCCTCATAGAGCAGCTGGGTGGGCTTCAACGGTCTCAACTTGATATTGGCTGACCGACACCGGCGCAAGTCGCTCGAGAGGACGATGATCAAGGCCAGGTATGGCAAAGAGAAAACCATGGAAGGCAACAGCTGCGAAAGGCTCTCCTCCAACCATCCTCCAGAATCAGAAGTGGTAACCTCCGACAATCTCCCATCACTGGGCTCAACTGTCTGCTTGAGAGCAAATGCATTTCGGATCAATTGTGGAAGCTTGGAACGGATGAAAGGTGGACTGTACCGCACAAAGTATTGCCCCCCAAGGTACGTTGCTGCAAGTAATGAGCTGATCCGAAGCAAAGC
The DNA here is from genome assembly GCA_947184155.2 of Cladocopium goreaui. Classification (NCBI taxonomy): domain Eukaryota; class Dinophyceae; order Suessiales; family Symbiodiniaceae; genus Cladocopium; species Cladocopium goreaui. The sequence goes on from CAMXCT020002209.1 coordinate 99,347, forward strand.
AACAACACCGACCACCAATCGTGATTGCTGTGCTGGTCGCCCAGACATAAGCAAAGGATCTACCTGCAAACTGCCCGCCACAAGTCCCACCTGTCCTGCCAAGTGGTGCACATCATCCACTTGATTCTCCAGCTTTGTCAAAGAGGCTTCACGGAAACGGATCGTTGCTAAATAGTGGTTGATCTTGACCACCATCTCGGCACATCTGACACCAGCTTGGACTGAAGCAAAAGAATCGCGAGTACGCACGATCTTGATTTCTCTCAACTCATCATGCTCTGCTCTGGTTTTGAGAAAGCACCACGCACTGAGCATTCTTTCCCAATCATCGAAGATTACATCGCAATACAAGAGATCTAAGATTTTGTCCCATCCACCTTCTCGCACGACAGCCTCTTGTGCCACTGGCACTGTCATCAGTACGGGCCGCAAATCTTGCCGAGATATGGAACCAGGCTGCTCCTCCAAGAACTCTCGCAGTGGAAGGCACAGATTCTTGTCGAAGTCATCAAGATGCTTTCTGGCTTCGACGAAGTGTTCCGTCAAGCTTGTGACTTGAGGCTGGGCAATATCGTCTCTACCCCAATCACCAAAAAGCCTGGACATGTCATTCTGCAAATTCTTTGCGTACAAAGCTTCCGATTCAACTTCAAGCCTCCTTGACAGTGTTTGCATTCTGTTGAGCCGAGCTGTGGTGTAAAAAATGCTGACAATTGCTATTGAGATAACAATCATAAAAATCAACGTGCCAGACACTCCTGTTGACTGAGAAATGCTATAACTTGCAACGGGCAACAGGCCGAGAACCAGAAGAACCAACAAAAATCGGCTCTCTACCTCTGCCACTGCTTGTGCAAGAATCAGCACACTAAGCTCCAGATTCTGGCGCCAAGCATTTCCCGCAACACAAATCCTCTTGAAAAGGCCCGACCAGCGGTGCCTTTCGCAATAACCGCTCTCAGAAGAATGAAAAGAATGACATGAAGGATGGCTGCATGGGAACGGTCTGCCTTCATCGAACATCTCCTGTTGAGTGCTGTGAATCTCTGTCCCTGCATCTTCTCCAGCTGATTCATCACTGCTTGTGGCGCTGGACCTGCCAAACCTGGTTGGCTCAAAGTACACTGAGCTGACGTGTGGCAGCTGGCGGGCACTGAGTTGTCGCATCCGTTGCCAGATGAAACGGAAGCCCCGGGTGCAACGCGCTTTGATAACACCGCCAAAATCAACATGAGCAAATCGAGAGAACCAGTCTCGCCTTGGCAAACCTTCAATGTTCACCCAAGTGTCCAAGCTGCTTCGCAACCATTTCAGTGACTTGATGGATTGGTGAAGTTCCATCCTCGCATCAATCGACACCTGGCCACATCCACTGAGATCAACGACTATACTCTCCAGATTTCGTGAAGACTGCAAAGCAGAACTGAAGCATCCGAATTCTTCCAAACATGGCAAGTTCATGAACCTGCAGCCACTGGACCGTGGCAGCTGAGAAAAATCAAAATAACAATATCATGTCCATGGAATCAAAAAGAAAGCGCAGCAAACAATAAGCTGAAAATCATATTTTTTGCTGGTTCAAGATGAAGACAAATGTGACTGGAAATTCACAACTCAGCGCACCATAGCTCCAAGTACATGAGGTTCTCCATCTCTCTCAGGGCAACCCCAAGCCCTGCCGCAGTCCTGAAGTGCGAGGAACCTGTGAAGCGCAACTTCAACTGGACCAAAGATTTCAAACACTGCACCGTCGATGTGAACATGTCCAGAGTCTCAAGACCCGAGAATCCCAGATCTAATCGCAAAACGCGCAACTCTGCAGGAAGGCTTTCGATCAGCACGTCAGCTCATGGTCAGAAAAATTCTGGCACCCAGTCAGTGAAAGCTGCACTATCTTTCTACCAACATCTGCCTTTACAGCCCTGGCCAGGAGTTCAGTGCATCTTCCTTGAAGGACAAATCCGTACCAGCTGGATAAGGCGAAGTGCGAAGCAAGAGCTTCATCTACTCGCTGGAAATTCGGATCCCCAGCGGGGTACGACTGCAAAAGTTCAAAGTCATAAGTTCCAAGACGAGAAAGAGCTATGCTGTTCAGTATACGAACTTTGTCGATGTTCTGCGTGGCATGAGCTTCCTTGAGCTGTCCAACATTCAAACTCATGATTATGGCTCGGACACCTTCTGGAAAAAGAGAACTTTAATTAGAATGAGCCATTTTTGCGAGGTGACATTCATACAATGCAAATGGAACAATATGAACAATGGACCATGGACCTTGTCCATTCAATCGATCGTCCAAATGGATAAAATGGTTCTCCAAACAACATCAAAACAGTAGAGGTTTCTTGCAATCCCGCACCAAGTTTCTTCAATCTTTACCTTCAAGCCCTTTTCCAAAGGAAAGTGACGCTCACGAGCTGCTTTGTGGTGCAACCCGATGATGCCAATCATTCGACTTTCTGCTCCAGCAAGTCCATCAGTAAGCACGTGAGCCTCAGAGATCAACAAATTCGGAACGGTCAAGATATCACTTTTCACTTATCACCTCTTTATAAAGATATATGGAAAGGCAGGCTTACAGTAAGGTGATGTGAAAAGGTTCACCATGGTGCAGAAATGGGGGTTACGGTAAAAGGCGATGGTCTTAACCTTTCGAGCAGACCACGCAAAGGAAATGTCCACACAAGGACACCACTTCTGTGTCGAGTAGCTTTGTCATATGCATCAGTGGCTCCCACATCAAGCAGCAAACGTCGTCTGGACCAGTTGCCCTCTCGATGTTCGATCGCCTTTGTCGCTTTTAGGGTGAAAATACCGGAATTGTTTACACCAGTGTCTCCTTCGATCCACTATGTACTGAAGCATTGCCTGCCTTTACGAACATGACCTGGTTTTGCTCCTGCTCGTTATCCCCCATTCACATGTATGCAAATCAACCAAGCGATCATGCTGTTTGGTTGTGTTTCGCATTTTGCACTGAAACAAGCTAGCTGCTAGCTGGACTCAAAACGTGTCCCTTCAAGCAGAACTCACGAACGAAAAAAACTCACGTTCATGTCACATGTTTCTCGTTCTATGATGCTTTCTAGGAATTTCTAACGCTGGGGCAATGGCCTCCTCGAAGCAGCACCAAATCCTTTCGAAAGGCGTTCCGTTGTTGTTGTTGTAAGCGGACGTCAACCTGCTCCTCACCGAAGTGAAGTAGTTAAGACGCCATAGTATGCCATCTGCGAGAATCAAGTTCCCATACTTCTCCAAGCAAAACTCAAAGGAAGCGAAACCTGCCTGAAATAAAAAAGAAGTAAACACAGTGCGCCAGCTAGCATTCCGCATGGAATGTTTGTTGATCAAGTACGACTTGCCAAAAAGGTAAAGTCCGTAGCCTCTGCAGACGCCAAACTGCTGCAGCCCAAGCCACGGCTCGCTGATGTCGCTGCACAGCCGCAGCGATCATGGAGCGTGAGTCACGCAACACCTCCCCTGCCTGAGCATCGGCTGTCGCATTGAGAACGCGGCAGAGATGAACATCAATCCAACCATCTGGTGGTGTCCAGTCAGGCACCTTGTTGTGAGAAGGGATCCAAATGCAAACAGTGCCCTGAATCAATAAGCCGCTGATCCGCTGCCAGAAAAGCGGTAAGTCACCCTCCCAACGGCCAGTGCTAATGCCTCGCTGAAGCCGCCGCACCAAAGCCTGATTGTCAATCAAGAGCATCACCGGTCTGTTAGCTGCAGAAGAGGCTAAACAAGCTTCCAGAAGAGCAGCACGCTCACCTGCAGCAGGTGTTTGCTCAAAACCAGTCACGGCACCTTGAACAGTGGTGCCTGAAAGTGTCGAAACCGCCCAGCTAGCTCTTTGCCATCGATCACAGGAAGTAGCTATGATACAACTGCCGTCCAAACCCAAGGTGGGTCGCTGAAGAGGATCGAATTGCTGAATAAAAGTAACCAAAGCAGGATCTGCAACCATGTTGGAAAAAGGCAACACAGGAGGAGCATCCACAAGTGGAACCAGCAAACGACGTTCAGTAGCGCTCCTGAACTCACCATCCCATGGCTGCGCTTGGCAGTGAAAAGTGAGATGTTCTCGATCAGGAGACCGCAATCCACATTCACAACTCAAAGCAGAACCAAAGCGCTCTGTGACCCTGCCATCCACTGCAGCACCAGTCAAAACCCTGCGACTGTAGTAATCCATGCCTAAAGCTGCATTTGCCTGAAAAAGGGAAACCGGCTCCTTGCCGTTTGGCCATCGACCATCCGTTTTGGTGTCTTTAGTCCACAAACCAACGAGCCATGAATGGATAGCGGCTTTTTGCAAGCTTTTCAAAGACATCCACCCAGGTTTCAAAATCCCAGCAGGCGTGTGCCACAGGCCCTCGTCAAGTCGCCATTTCCAATCTTTGAGCACTGCTTTCCAGCGAGGAGCAGGCGAGGTAGCTGCAGGCAACCCTTGGGCACGGCGGCATTGCCGATTCCATTCCGCCCGGGCGGCGGTGAACTGGAGCGCAAACATCGGATGTAGTCTTGCAGAACCCAAAGAATTCCAAAAGAGCAGCCGGCTCCTACCTGGAGGAGCCCTTCGACCCCAAAGTGCAGTTTCGATCATAGATGTCCATGTTCGAATGGTTCTTGCACTGAAGTGATGAAAAGCACCGGACCAAGCAAATAAAGATATCACCAACTTATGCACCAATGCAATGCGAGTGCCTAAGTGCTGTGCTGCCAAACGAATTTTGAGACACCGTCGCTGAATGTTGTCACTGACAATATCCGCATCAACACAAGAACTGGGGCGTGACAAATTGTATTGAATGCCAAGCAGTGTGAAAGTATCCGCAGGTACACCTACTAAATCTTTCTTCTTGCGCCCCTTGGCAACCAGATGCGGTTTGGTGGCGAAGCTAGCCAATTTGTCAGGGTGAAGTTCGAAGCCGAGAATAGCATCGGCTTGCGCTCCCGCAGTCATGGCGTTGATGACCACTTCAAAACTTTGACACCCTTGTTTCCACATGGTGCGATCGTCCAAATAAATAGCCAAAGAAATCCTTGGTTCCTGCCGTTTGACAAACCTCACCCAAACTGTCATCAAAGCGTTCAGTAGCGCAGGGCTGGCTGGACAGCCTTGCAACAAACCCCGTTGAGCAATAACCGGATGAGGGCGATAAGAACCTTGCCAAGCAAACCAACGACGCTGTTCACTGTAAAAATCAGCGAGTAAATCACAAATTGATGAGGGAGCACCGAACCATCGCCACACTTTAATGGCTGTCTGAGGGCAAACTGAATCAAAACACTTGCGAACATCAGCTTTGCACCCGACCAAATCGACACGAGACTGCTTTGCCGCGCTGACAGCTTCGTAGAAACGTTCATGGACTTCCATGATGCCCTTGCCTGGTAGACCACCAAAAAGTTCGGGCGAAGCCCATTCCGCAATCCAAGGCTGTAATTTTTTCAGAGTGGCACTCATGCAAATACGCCACAGGACAGTGACAATGGCTAAAGGGCGCATGCAACCAGTAGCTTTTGGTAACAAAGCAATTCTAACATCTTTCCACATCGCAGGAACACAGCCATGTCGCAAGCAAGCATCCCAAAGAGCACCGACCTGATCCCAAAAAGCAATGGGAAGATTGCACAAATGGAGAGCTGTCCAGGCATCCATGCCCGGAGCCTTGTCCTTCGCTTTGAGCGCAATCCGAACCAATTCAGAACCACTAACCTGAATACAGTAATCCGGCAATGGATCGCTTGCAGAGCCAATCTGAGAGTACAACTGGTCCCCCAGATTCAAATTCGGAAGCGACCCTGGATTCCAATACCTCTCCCAATCCAATGCTGCGCACTTGGCCCTATCTGCAGGTAGAATGGGGCCATCAAAACTTGCAGTAGGACTGGCGGGCGGCACCTGTTTGACCCACCTGCCTAGTTTAGTGGCATTTTCCTGCACGCTGTCCTTCCACGCCTCCAAGCGTAACTTGGACGCTGCTGTAGCTTCTGCATTTGCCAATTCTAGCACTGCACTAACCAACCTGGGGTCATCCAAAGAGAAAAAAGCCAAAGAATGATGTAAATGAGGGCCATCACGAACCAACTTCTTCTCCAACTCTGGCAACGGGGCCTTTTGGTACTCCACCACTCTTCGTGCGAAGCGTCTGAGCTTGCGCTCTTTCACTGTTTGCAAAGAAGGCGCTTTTGAAGACGGAGGACTGGCAATTTGCTGCGGGCCCTGGCGCATAGCACGACCAGTTTTGCCACGTGCGAGAAGAAGAGATTCTGCGCAGTTGCTAAGTAAGGTCCAAGCAGAGTCCACGTTGCCTGTACTCAATGCATTTCCAAAATCGTCACATACTTCTTCCCAAGCACTTTGCCAAGAAGCCTCAGCAACCTTTTCAGAATGCAAAGGGGCACCAACTGGGAGAGTCCACGGTGTGGATAATGAACCAGGCACATGCAAGTTGTAAACCACCGCGTCATGGTCAGCCACGCCAAGATGTTGCTCCCTACCAGTAATAATTAACCGAGGAGTGCACAAGCCATAGTCAATGACCACACCTGTATAAACACCTGCAGCAGTTCGATGTGTACCACCTAAAACACGATCTCCGCAAACCAGCTCATCACAGGACCGCCACTGTCCAGTAGCCAAAACGTTAGAAATTGGCCAACAATGAAAGAACTCCCTCAGACATCTGCATAGCTCTGTAGAATGAAGTGCTGCGTGGGTTGCTTTTGATATCCTCTTCCACGCAGTGCTGGTTATTGGCATATGCACAGACCCAATAGAATGTACTGCTTGAGAGTTCTCGCACCAGAGCATGCTGCTCCAAGCAGGCCAGAAACTTACAAACAGGCTCCTCACAGATCTGCCCAACACAAAATTGGACGTGCTTCAAAGCAATAGATTGACTTTCATCTATCACTACGCTGGATGTTCATTTCTTGGGAATGTGAATTATTAGTGGAAAAAGTAACTTGTTGCCGACAGACAATGCAATAACACGGTCTCAAACAAGCTTGAGAGTTTGCCTATCCAAGGCTCGATCCAAGCATGTGACACAAACCAGTGAGGTCTCTGCACTTGAATCGCCATGAGCTCTACCATGCTGCAGCCCTTTTTCGCATAGCCGTCCTGGGATTCTGCATAATGTTGCCAATTAAAAAAAGAAAAACGGTAGATTCCTCAAATTGGAAAATGTTGTCACATCCTCAACAAATCCAGGCTTCGGTGGCTGGTTTGATGATCCAATGATTCGCATGATACAAGTTGAAGGTCTCAAATTGCAGCCTTGTCCCACGCTGTTCTCCGAAAGTCTCGCACCATCTGTCAGCCATCTTGGAGATGAAAACAACGATCTTTGCCAATTGCTCGCGCGTGATCCCTCGCTCTGCAGTATCTTCGATGCAGAAAGCCTCCTTCGACGGGTCCACCAACAATTGCAGCAAATGAAATTGGAATGGAATTCGAAAAGCTTTATGCAGTACCCTCAAAAGGTGCAATCATGGGAATCATGGGCCTGCAATCTCTGAATTTCAAACGATTGACTTTTAAATACGGTTTCTCTTTATTCGATTTGATCCTATCGGTTATATAGCCTTTGTTTCACATGGTCTCAAGGATATGCCGCTGAAGTTTCTCTTTATTCTATCGACAACAGAGCCTTTGCTTCACATGTTCTCAATGCACAAAGGCGCCTGTTCAGTGGCCGACTGTTCCCCCACTATCAAGTAGATCTCACAAGCCACCAGTTCAACACCCGTTAAAAATGAACCGGTCCATCACACTGGTGCACTCGTCGCAATTGGTACTTGTCGGCATTTAGTTTCTAATCGTGATTTGCTACTTGGCATGGTCTGCATTACCTATTGAAAAAGAAACAAAGCTGCAGGTTTCTCTCCTGGTTAGTGATCTCTGAGTAGTTTGTCAAGACTAAAGTGCTGTGGCGGGTTGCCTCCACAATGTCATCGCACTGTAGCTGGCAGACCCCACTTGACAGCAACTTGTTCCCATTCCATGGGCTGTCTGGCAAACGCTCACGTAGCAGTAAAATAATGTCAGCAGCGGTGCTCGAAGCAGTCAGTTTGATATCAAAGTGACCATGTCCAGGAATATCGACAGAGACCGACATGAGGCAGCGAATCCTTTGCGCTGTTCAGTGCAGTCTGGAACAATACACAGGTTTAATATCGATGGTTTATCAAAGACTTGCTGCACAACATGAGATTTGGCTGTTGATCAGGCTGGCCAGGGTTTCATGTCAAGGTGAGTGGCACCGCAGAATGCAGCTGCAGTGCAGGTCCGTCTTGAAAGGAAGCTACGGAGACACAAATTGGGCAGCACCTCCAAAAGAACCAACCCAGTAAACACGGCCCACGCGGTCAAGGAAAAGAACCACAACCACTTTGCAGAACTCCTTCGAAAGCAAGCTATGTCCAAATAGCAACACTGGATGTTCAAATGTACTATATACAAAATTATTATTATGTATCTATAGATATATTCTAGACGATGGAACATCCGTCATCAAAGATATTTCATGCTTGGTTTCCGTGCTCGTCTAGGACCAAGGCCGAGAAGTCCTGCAGCTCTTCGACTGACAGCAAAATGATGGGCATTGAGTTCGTTTCACCCCTGAACCCTAAAGGATTCTACAGGATCCTAAAGAGACAAAACAAAAGAAATTCTGTGTTAAGTCATATTATGATCATCTATAATCCAACTTCTGACATGTACATCCTCCAATAGCGTAGCCTGGCCATGGAAACCCAATGTTTCAATAGGAAAGTCAACTGTAAAAGCAAGATTTCCTATCACCAGGTCACCAGGTTTCACAACCAAAGGATACCTGTTGGGGTTGGAAGCACTTGCCACCTGCACCCGGGGCCCTCAACATCTCTCTGGGACAGGGAAGGTGGACCCGGGTTTCTCTTGGAATACCGAGCCTCAACGGAAAGTTCCAAAATCGTTGTCTCTCAATGCAGCTGACCTGCCCAAAATCCATGGGCCGCATAGTGCTTGAAAGATGATGGGAATGTATGCAATCTTCCAGATGTTCCAGAAATGTTGCTGCCAATGATATCCAATGATAATCAAGGTCATAATCCCGTTGTTTTCATGATAAAAATCCTGTTACTAGTATGTCAATTGGTATCAACTCTAAATCACTCTAAATCCCTGGCCATGTCCTCATCCCGGACTAATTTCATCCCTGACTAAATCATACTAAATCCTCACCCCACGACTCTCGAAACACGTCAATCGCGCAATGCTGGGTGTTCGAGCCGCTGCCGTGAGTGCTGGGATGAAGCCCTCATCTTTTTCCCCGTACGAAGCCCATTTCCACTGGGGACATAGTCCCAGCAAACTATGGACTTTTGGATAAGGCGCCCTTTATCAGGATAACTCTGATAACTGGTGTCTAAATATCGGAATCCCCACACAAGTTGTGTAATGGTTTGTGCACATGCGAAAAGCCGGTAATATGGAGCAGCTTGCGGAATAGTCACATGCTTGTCCTTCATCGGTCCACACATTGAGTGGCGTAAACATCGCAAACAATGGAAACCATCTCAACTTGAAGGTGTTGAACATTGTTGAACTTCCATACAAGTTCTGGCATTAATAAGATGTTGTAAGATGTTGTAAGCGTGTACATGGATAAACCCTAGCCCTTGCTGCATCATCCTCCATGGTAGAAACCCTGGCAATTGTCACTATCTGCAACACTTTCCTCAAGTGAAGCACCAAAACATTTGAGATCTTTCAGGGACAAGTCCAGGCACATTTTTCCAAGATAAGCCATGGAATTTGATCCAGCGGATCGACCCCCACCAGATTCTGGATTCAGACGATATTATATCGTGTTTTGTTGTATGATGTTGTCATGTTCTTGTAAAAGGGATGGCCATACACCCACAACTTGTCGAAACGCAAAAACTCTCGGCATGATGTTCCCATTTGGAGCCAGTGGTGCCTGGTCCAAGGCGCAGCATGCCGAATGGCAGCGCTCAGCACTTCATGCGGTGGACACATTGGTTACACCTGTCTCAGCGGTTTCTTTCCACATTTTGCAAAGAAACAACTTCTCTTCTGCTCCCTTCAGACTCTGTCTTTTTCTTGGTGGTGGAAGTCTTTCACCACAAGAGGCCCAATCTTGAACCCTACAAAGACTGAAAACGAATTTCCAAGCAGAGGCAAGCTGGAAAGACCGGGGAACACATCCCAACAGTGGAGGTTGAAAACTTACAGAGGTCACACCAGAACCGAAAGCTTCATGAAAATAACTTTGATAACTTTGATGACTTCGACTGGACATTCCGATGCCTCGGTGTGCGAACGTCTCTCCAGTTGCGCGCCAGGTGCCACTGCCGCCTTGGACCTGGGTCGCCCAATGCAGGTGCCTCTCCCAAAACGCCTCAAAAAATCACGAAATGGCAATAAATTTCACGAGGACAAACCATATGAAATGCATTGCAACTAGATTCAAAATGATTCAAAGGGTGAAATGTGAAATCTCGTCGCTTGACTGTGTGATCTATACCCAGGAACCAGTCCTACCCACAACCCTATCAAGCGGGCAGATGGCAGAGCACCCCATCATTTTCGCCGAAACAAACGAGGAATCCTTCATCCGCATAGCCGGACATCTCAGTTGACCATCTCACCAGTTGACACACTTTATAGCCGAACAAATTGCGGGCAACTCACTGAGACCATT